>CAOLHI010000699.1:0-543448 GCA_948474755.1 Ctenosaura bakeri
CACTTTACCAAAGAGAGGAAATTCAGCACCAAAACAAGGACAAGAGAAGATACAGGTTTAAATAAAAAATGACATATTTAGAGATACAAATGTAGAAATTTAGAAATTCTAAGTTAGAAATAGAATTATTAGTGTATTAGAATTATTACTATAATAGAAGGGAAGACTGTGACCAAGTGATCTATGTATCTGTTTGTTCTGCCTGTTATCCACACACTGGCTGTAGGTTGGCAATTTCAAGACCACAAATAAAATATGCTTTCAGAATTAATGACACGATCGTAATAATCAAACACTAACTGTCCGGATTGTATTAGCTCAGAATACAGAAAAATGATGTGAAAGGCTGTTAAGTTTCCTAAAACTATATGTGATTGCTGATGATCAGTGGACTTTTTTCCAATGGGCCTTAACGATTAAAAGATATTGCTTAACTGACTTTGGACAGTGTTTCCTCTGGAAGGTCTATATTCAATTTAAAACAATATCATCATAAAATTAACCTACATTAAATCCAAGCAAACCCAAGTCCCATAAAAAACAATAAGCAAAAGGCATTAATCAATAACAGCAGCAAAATGGAATTTGCTTGGCACACAAAATACCATTAAAAGTGGTGTCAGGCAAACAGTAATGGAGAGGGAATTCCCTAAGTGAGAAGCATCCACCAAAAATAAAAATAAAAATCCCGCTCATGATAGCCGAATACCAAAACTCAGAGCATTGCTTTTAAAGAAGATGTTAATATTTGATCAGGGTCTTTGATCAACCTGGATAAAGCTTACAGCAACGTTCTGCACCACTGTGCAACTGCCAGAGAGAAAATAAGCTGGGAGCTTAACATAGTCAGAAAGTAAGAAACAGGTTTAATGTGGCATCTGGCTAGAAGCAGTAACCTGGAAGGAGGGAGTTACAAATTAATATTATGTCTTTTCAAGGCTGGGATTTGGGAGGAGGAGAGAAGCTGTTTCTGTTTTGCAGACCAGCATTTCGGGGGTGCAATTTGTTTCTTTATGCACTGCTTATAAATTTATAAATAAACAGGTTATCATACCTCCAAATGTAAATGTCCACTGAAAAGGAAGCTAATAACCCAATTTTATAACACCGTCTCAAAAGTGAGCCTCACTGAATTCAGTGAGGCTTAATCCTCAATAAGTGAATATATACCTGAACTTGGAAATACCGGTATTACTTTTTCAGACCACAACTCTAGGACTGCTCTCATCAGCCAGCACAGACAGTCTCCATTTTGGCATAGAAATTCCAGGAGTGATTTGAGCATCAGACTATGACCCTGGAAATCAGGGTTCAATTCTCTACTGGGCTGTGGAAACTCACTGGGCAACCTTGGGCACATCACATACTCTCAATGCTAAAAAAATAAATAAATTCTGTAATAAGTTTATCTTAGGTTCTCCATATGTTGGAAACAACTTGAAGGCACACAACAAGTGGAAGAAGTCTGTATGGAAAGTAACTTTTCTAAGCATTAGTGACTGCTGGGAATTCTGGGAATTCTCAAAGTGGGACACATGTAATTGTACAATTCAGTAAGTTTCCTTTTTGCAAGTAAAAGCTGAGCAAAATATGCCTCTCTGCTACAAGCATGCTACTTCCTAAGGTCCCCCGCTCCCAGCAGCATAATGAAACACAGGGTTCTCTGTGTGGTTTCTAGATGGCTGGGGGAAAGTCTGAATCTGCAGCCACTGAGTGGGGAAGGAGCAAAGAGCACGCCTCATCTACAGGATCGTACACAAACCAAACAATAGAGCAGAAAAACCACAGCCTTATCTACTACCCCAGCATGGCTGAGTGGGCAGAGGAGTAGAGCTGTGTGTAGAGAGGAAATGGCCATGCCAAACTAACAAAGCATTTGGTTTTGCATTTTTTTTAAAGAAAGTTGTATACTAGAGAATAGATGGGACCACAGTAGCTTGTTAGCCGCAAGAGATACTGACATTGTTATTTTTAAATCTAAGCTTCTGCACTTCTTTACAATATCACACATTAACCAACTGGGGGAGGGCTACTGAGGTTACCTGGGACAACTTTTTTTTAGAAAAAGGAGATATTGCCAAGGTTTGCTGTCTCATGTGCATTTGGAAGACGGGGAGCAACAACACACACACACACACACACACACAAAACCTCCAGCATATCTACTTCAGCAAAGGTTTAAGTGAATTTCTGAAGCCTGGTAGGTAGCAAAAAATAACAAATTGCTATAAATCCTGTTAGTCCTAATTAGAGTGACTAATCAATAGGATTCTAGCCTTTATTTCAATGGAAGTGACAGCTGACCATAACAACATATGATAATGCCTCTGAGCATAGCCAGAGGGCCTTTCTTTGACAACTCAACCATCCTGAGCACACAAAGTCATCTACTGCCTCAGCATGACACCTGTGATAAGGTAGTACATTGTGAAGAGCTGATGCTCCTCATGACAATTTCCATAGACACAAAGCCCAAAGAGTCCGAAAATAAATTAACTGTACTGATCTATGTCAGGGATAGAAATGTGTTCCAGAGAGGGGGATCCAGTGTAGCCCTGGGATGCCTACTGAGACCTCCAAGGCCCCTAACCCCCTTACTGGCCCGGATGAAGGAAGTTAGCTATGGGATGCTTAAAAATGCTGTTCAGCAGGGTACCCTGAAACTGCAAAAACCCCATCCAAAACATCCTCAGAAAGAGACCAGGAATGATGCACTCACCAAAAAGTCCTGGCCCTTCCGTCCTGCGAGCAGTGGTGTAATGGAGCCATTGCACTATTCTATCTCTTGAGGCTCCTAGATTGATATACTTGAGAGATGACTACAGTTACCAGGGGGATGTGAACAGTTAAGGAAAGACACATTCACCTATCTATGCTTAGCAACATACTTTTATTTATTACTGCTTTACATGTTCCAGATCTGAGCTCATGTTCTTTCATCCCCAGGTTACCGCTGTGCTCTTTTCTCTTACTTCAGCCACCAGCCATATCAGGAAATTCAACCAAAGCATGCTGTCTCCCAAATGCAAATAGGAGCTCATAAGAAATACCCAGCAGTCGTTTATGCAACATTGCTGTGTGTTGTTTTGTTTTCAAGAAACAGTCTTGCTCTGGTGAGCTCAGAGTAGCAAAGCACATTTGCAAAATGTAGGCATGCTTCTACAGGAAAAAAACAAAATCCCAGAGGAGTGGACCTGTTTGTCTGCTACAACAACCACACAAAGAAAAGCACCTGTGGAACCTTAACAACTATCAGTTTTGCTGTGGCACAAACTTCCATGGACAAGAAAATACATTTCATTGTTTTCTGGCCCCAAGAATACTACTCTCACCCTCACCCCCCAACCCCACACCCATACTCATCATTACATGGCCATCAAAAAGTACCACTTCAACCTTCTAGTGAAATGAGCAGGATTCCATATATGCTTAAGCTACAGTAAACCAATTAGTAGGTAGCCAGTGTAGTGCAGTGTAGTATAGTGGCTTGAGCATTAGACAACACTGGAGACCAGGGTTTGATTCCCCATTCAGCTATGGAAACCCACTGGGAGACCTTGGGTGCATCACACAATCTCAGCCCAGAAATCCACATGAGAGGTCCACATTAGGGTTGCCACAAGATGGAAACAACTTGAAGGTACACAGCAACAACAACACAACAACAACAACAACAACAACAACAACAACAACAACAACAACCCAGTTGGTAGGGCCAGCATCAGCATGCTGTAGTGTTTAGAGTGTTGGACTAAGACTCTGGGAGGTTATGGTTTCAATTCCCACAGTCATAGAAGCCTCACTGGGTGACCTCAGGCAAGTTACACTCATTCAGCCTTAGAGGAAGCCAATGGCAAATTCTCTCTGAATAAATCTTGCCAAGAAAACTCTATGATGGGGTCACCGTAAGTCAGAGTTCACTTGAAAGCACATAACAACAATGAACCTGTTATTCTTTAAAAGCGCCATATTGTTCTTTAAATTAAGAAAGTCCTCTTCTCAGTCAGAGATCTTAAACTCAAACCCATCTCTTCAAAAGCAGTCAAAGGAACATAACAACATAACTGTAAAGGAGACATATATAAACAATAAATCTGAAGGCTACTTATACAGCCTGAATATGCCTGCAAAGCTGATTCTACCATACAGGTCAAGGATAGGGAGATTCTTCTGGTGTTATTAGATTGCAAGTTCCACCATGGCCTACCAATGGCCAAACTGTCCAGGGATGATAAAAGTTGCCATTCAAAAGCATATGGAAGACTACACAGGCCCCAAGCCTGATCTTGGCAGCTGTCCGGCATGGTGTGACAGGCATAATTCAAGCAGATAGAAAATGCTGTGTTGGAATCAGAGCCCAAGTGCAGCCTCTCATGTTTTCTGCATGGCTGGCATCCTACACAAATAAAAAGCTGCCCTGGAATCTCCCATCATGATACAAGAAGGTTGTAAGGAAGCCATGTTTAGGGTGCAACTGCAAATTTCAAGGGGTCCTGGGGAAGGAATGGATTACGTTCTTGTTGCTGTTAATATCCTGCCTTTTCCCAGTTTGGAACTCAAGACAACTTACAACAGTTAAAGCAAACCTGGCTAAACATTTACAGCATACAAAAGTTAAAAGCAATTGAATCATTATAAAATTTGAAACCAGTTAAAATAAATTAAAACAACAACAAATAAAAGTCCTTGTTGGATTCTCACAGTGACGAGGCACTTATTCACTCTTTATCCTGATCCCATCTCCAGTGGGCTCCATCCTTAGACACGAGTCAGGCTCTTCCCCTGCCAAATTCAGTGCCATCCTCACCAGGCTTCTAGCCAGAGCTTGAAAACAATCTTTTTGCGGAGTTTAATACTCCCAAAATCCTCCAGCCAGCATGCTAGTGGCCATGTTTGCTATGGAATTCTGGAAGTCAAGGTCCAACAAAGGGATCTTGTAGCACCTTTGAGACTAACTGAAAAAAAGAATTTGGTAGCATAAGGTTTCATAGACTTAAGTCTACTTCATCAGATGCATAGAGTGAAGTGCCTAGGAACAGACCTTTATAGCTATAAATGAGCAGGTTTTCTGTTTTAACTATAGTTGCTGGGGGGCAAAGCGAGGAGGAAAGATGTTGCCTATAGCCAAGGTGAGTAGATAACCATATGAATGGTGGAGGGAGTTGTTACAATACAGTGTGATGCTGGCTGGGAACCAGAAAACAGATGTGATAAACTGCCCAAGACAGCACTCATGAAGCTGGGGTGTTAACTAATCTTTTAACATATGCAGTGTGCCAGGAAACCACTGTTTCTGTTCAAATCACTGTTGATGAACTGGAGTTTGTAGATATATTCAGATTCTGCTGTTTCTCTTTCAAATCTTCCTTTATAGTTTGAGGTTTGAGTTGGAATGTCCAAGAAGACTGAAGTGTTCTGCAACTAGTTTCTGTGTATTCTCATTTCTAAAGTCTGATTTATATCCATTTACCCCCTGGTGCAAAGACTGGCCTGTTTGCCCAATACAGAGTGCTGAAGGGCATTGTTGGCAGAGGATGGCATATATCACATTAGAAGATGAGCAAGTGAAAGGACCTCTAATATTGTGGGTGATGTGATTAAGTCTTGTGATGACATTTCCCATGTGGATGTGTGGGCAGAGTTGACATCTGGATTTGTAGCAAGTTCTTGTACCCATCTCCATATACGTGTTATGTGCCATCTTGTAGGTCCAACAAGTAAAACTTTGCAGACTCTGTCCAGAATCACTGATGACTACACAGGGACATCTAAGACTCACTGAAATTTCTTCTCCTAAGGGCAAGCCCGACTCAGGTTAAGCCCAAAGCTTTTTGCTGTCTAAAGCAAAGAACAAACTGTTATTTCTTTCTCATTTCATGGATAAAAGCTGACTGAACCACTAGCTGAACCCTTCTTTAGCACTGCCAATGGAGACCAAACTCTGCCACACCTGAAGGCAACAGTGAAGAGTTCTGAGGATCATTCTCCTTGGACTATAAACCAAAACTAAAGGAAGCACTGAGGAACCAAAATGAGCTGTGCCTCTTCTTTTGGCAGTCCAAGGGTAATGTCTGAAGTAGAAAACGTATGGGTCATCAGAGAGGTCAATCATAGTCCTCAGAGCCAAGAGTATTTAGACCCATGAGCTGCAAACCACCTGGAAATTCTCTTGCAAAAGCCCCACTGAAAGAAGCAGGTGTCTCTTGTACAGCCCACATTCATTTCAATGGGACCTCCTCAGGAATGTTTCTCAAAATGAAAAAAAGCATTGTGGTGATTATATAGAGGTAGAGATATTGTCTGAATTTTCAGGTGGAAAGGCCAAGTTGTCCTGAATTTCATCAGAAATATAATTCCATGTTTCAGAAATTACTCATTTATCTCATTCTCCCCTGTCTCTTTAAGATAAACTCTCACAAGACATCTTGCAATATTTTTCTTTTAAAAAAAACTGAAGAAGTATGTTAAATAAAAATATCAGGGCAAAATATTACCCCACAAAAACAAAATAAGAGAAATCATGACTCGCTTGTGGTCTTTGGTGACAAGCACATTTTCTTGGAGTAGCTTTCAAATGCATATGTAAGAGGTTTGGGTTTATATAAGAGGTTTATGCATGCTAGTTGGTTTAAGTCAATGACAGGTTCATATACATGTTCTGTTTAAATATTTGTAAAGGCCTGCTGTTTTTTAACGTCCTGCTGCTTTTGAGATGCTGTGAATTGCAGCATAAATAAATTCAGAAACCAAATTAAATAACCGCTGCTATCTCTAAATTATATTTTAAATTATTTTAACTTACTATATAAAAAAAGTCCATGCACATAAGTAGGTCTTACTGAGAGGCATAGTCCCATTGCTTTGTCATATTCTGCAAAGTTTCAAAGATTTAAAAAAACTTCACTTGATATTTAGGGTTTCATAAGAAGACTATTAAAGCAGATAGACAACCGGCTTCACCATTGGGAGAATCTGAAAGTCATATCTACTCCGTGTCCAAAGTTTACATCCAGTTTTTGTTTTGCAAATGAGAATGCAGGAAGCAGCCTTCAGCTGAATCAGTCCTGCTAGTTCAATATTTATTTATTATTTCTTAATTTTGTTTGTATGCTGCCTTTCTCCCGGAGTGGGATCCAAGAGAGCTCCCAATGTCAGCACTGGCAGCCAAGTGCTTACAGAATATAGTGCTAGTACTTACACCATTTTATATATATAAAACATAATTATACCTTCACCTGAACCAAAAGTAATTACAGGGTGTTGTTGTTACTTGTAATGTGGAACTCAACAAGTTCTGCATTTAGCCCATCTTTCTCCAACCTGACACCCTTCAGATCTGTTGCACTATCACTATGCGCTATCATCCCCTGCCAACGTGGTTGTGCTGGCTGGGGGATAATTTATTTATTTGAAGTATTAATATCCTTTTCTTCAGCCCAAAAGGCTCCCAGCAAGGCTTAAATGATGGGATCTGGAATTCTACAAACCTGGAAAGCAACAGATTGGGGCAAGTTCTTTGAGGCCATCACATATTTTGATTAACTTGCTCTCTTGTTTTTTCAATTTTTTAATTTTAACATTTTATGAGTTTTGAACTGCTGTTCCATGCTGTTTAATCGTACAACACCTTGTGCATCTATTTGCTAGAGAATATACCCTATGCAGGCCTGAAAGAATAAGAACTGCCTTCTACAATTTATTTCTTCTCAAGCAAATAAATGGAAATATTTTCTGCAGATGATTTCCATAGCACCGTGCGAAAATTTTTGGTTCAAGGATGGCACAGTTAGCACTATCAGTTCACTTACAGTAGGCGTAATGAGACTTCTTCCCCCTTACTTGCACTTTCATTTTCTAATAAAAGAGCAATGAAGGGAGGAGGAATAGTGAGTGAAGAGAATGTTGATTAAAATGTACAGTTCCCTCTACCTTTTTTGTGGGTAAGATTTGGGGGAGAAGTGACTAGTTCAGGAAGTTGAGGAGACCAAAGGAAAGAAAGGTCATCTTTTTAAAAAAGTCACACACTCCATGCTGCCAAGTGATGGAAAAGCAGAGTTTACAAAAAACGGAATTGCAGTTACAAGAAAACCAGTTTCAAGAAAGCAAACAGTAAAGGGTTTTTTTCCAATTCTTCTCCAAGATGACACAGCAATTTTGGGGTTTTGTTACTGCCCACTCCCTTCTCCTCGCCCACAGTGAATTAAGAAGAATTTTACTTTGCCTTTTTATTTGCCCTACATTTATCTGTATTAGTCCAAACCAGTATAAACTAATATTCTCCTCTTGTTGGCTCAAGTGATGAATTGCATGTAGAAAGTAGACGCTGAGGAGAAACAACTATAGATATAATTTTCATAGCTCCCAATGTGACCTCCAGTACAATGATTTGTATGTAAATCCATCCTCCAAATAGGACAACTGGAATTAAACGTGTAATTTCCTGGTAGATTTTCAACTCCAGTCATCTGTTTTAGAGGAATCAAACAATATATTCCAGACAGTAAAAAGACAAGGAGCACAATCTTCCCCCACTTAGATACAGACGGCTTCAACATCTCACTATATTCATTTATCTTAAAAGTAACTTTCCAAGTTCTTCTGTAGAGAAGATGAACCCCAGTGGGTTGACAATTATTTTCTGCAGATGCCCTAGTTCTGGAATTCCTTCCTCAAGTAAAGATTTGGACAACATGGTCTACATCAAAGGCAGCCAACACACAGCTTGCAGGCCATATATCAGTTTCCTGCCCATTTTTTGTAAGCTCTAAAGCCCCATACCCATCCATGGGGGGGGGGAAGTACAGAGAAAAATGGAGAACTGCAAGCCTGGAAGCCTCTAAGAAATAACATTTACCCTCTAAATACTTTGTAGGCTGATCCTTTGGGCATATTGAAAGTGAAGAACAGGCACAGGGATGTGTGCCTTTCCAGCCACTTATAGCTTCCTCAGTAGCAGGTGGCATGGGCCACAGTATATCCTGAGAGACAAACAAAACTTTCCAAGTTGCCTATCCTGACCTCCAAGGTCCTCTCCAACTTTACAGTTCTCCGATTCAGTTTCATTATGGAAACTTTACTACATCTTTCAGCTTCTCACCTATATCCCATTCCTTACAACATCGAGATTCTGGTTAACAACTAAGACTTCATGGTTTAATATGGATGAAAAAGCAGCTGACACTGCAAGAGGAAATATTGAGAGCTATTATATCGATGGCTGCATTAAATCTGCTTTTACACTGCTAAACAGCTGTCAAAACTGCTGAGCCAGCCAGCTGTAAGATTTGTGGAACTCTTCTTACCCCTAAAAACTGTAAAAATAAGTAGATGCTACAAGCGTCCATCAGATCTCACCAGCTAAAACAAATACAATCACAACAAATATGAAAATTAGGCTTCAGAAAGCAATGCTGGCCTTGCCATCCATAAGAACAATTCCAAAAACCCCTGGCGGTATAAGGTTTCTGCTAGGCTAACCAAAAGAACAAAAAAATGTGTGCAAGCTTTCACAGTCTCTAGATGTCTTCATCAGACAAGATACTACAAAAACTGGGGCTGGTGGGGTTAGGGTGAGATAGAAATAATCTGACATGATATTGCAATCATGGTATTTATATGATATTATATAATGGAACATAGGAGGCTGCAAGTTCCAGGTAGGAATTCTGTGACCTTGTATGTGGTGGGATCATTGTATGCAGTCTTCACTCCAGAATCCAATACCCCAGATTCCTCATCACCAAAATAACCAGGGTGTTAATAACAGAATCATATTACCAAGGCCTCCCAAAGGCATGGTTCTCCATCTCCACACACACCCAAAAGGTCTTGAAAACAATCTATCTATCTATCTATCTATCTATCTATCTATCTATCTATCTATCTGTATGTCTGTCTGTCTGTCTTTAAAAAAGCCAAAAGTAACTAGATCATCACATCCATTTTGAGGAAAATGGGAGAGTGCGACCTGAGGGAGTTAAAAAAAAACAAAAAACTGGCAGCATAGCCCTCCATAATTATCCACCCCCACTGTAGGCAGTGAAGTGGTAGTTTTAACCTTTATTTGGAGTAATTCCTAGGAAAGTTGGAAGAAAGGAAAGCAGAAGCGTTTAATCACCTATTTTTGAAAATATAAAAAATCAGTTATAAGAGCCATTCTCATGTTCTGCCAAGCACACCGGCTACTTAATCATGAGAAAATGTGGAGAGAAAACCTAACCTCTACATTAGAAGCTAAAAGAGAATGGCTAGCTTAAGGCCTCTTAGAGGTTCAAGGCAGAAATTAGATCTAAACTCAGGATTTCTTAACTGGCTGGTCATTTTCTAGCTGATAGATAGAGAAAATGCAGCCCTTTGGATATATTTGGACAGCGATGAGTTTTGTATGCTAGTTGGTAGCTAAGGTTATTGGGAGTTGTAGCCCAACAATATTTGAAGAGAACAAGATGCTCATCCCTGTCTAAGCTACACTATACCAGCTGTATAAGAACACAGTCTTTTATTATTCTAATTTTTATGATTTTTTAGTTACGGAAATTACAGAATGTAAAACAGAATGTTAACAGTGGCCATTCTTTCACATAATAAGCAAGTAGCTACTGTTTATTAAACTGCCAGCTTTTTTCACATTTCGTTCAGAATAAGCAAACGGCTTCACTCAAAGGTCAGTAATACTTGCCAGTTGTCAATTAACCAATTATGTTTGCAATCATTCACACTTATCTGTGAGTAACCATCATTGATATTCAATGTAATTAAGTTCTGAGTAGATATGGGTAGAATTCCACTGTAATTTAAATAAAAAAGATAAAAAAGCCATCAAAATATTTAAAAGATTAAAGGTCCTAAATGCCTTTCGATTTAACAGCATGCATTGCCACAAAATGTGCAATTGGTCACCAACTTATCTCCTCCCAACCCCGCCAAAAAAAATTGGTTACACACCAATAGCCATGCTAGCTGGAGATGTTGGAGACTGTTCAGGTGGGCTGTCCTAAAACAATACAAAACTCTGTAGGTAACCTCATTTTCCCTAAATTCCATAATCTATATTAATTCAGACATGTATATGGCCCTGCAGCTGTCTTCCTTCTGTAAACCTGCATGAAATCAACGTATCTTCCAAACAGATTGCTCTTTCCTCTATTGTGAGAACAGAAACAAAGAGAAACAGAACTCCCTTAAGCCCTCTAGCACCTCTCTGTCTTCTGCCGTAGCCCCTCCACACTATGTCATTCTGTGTCTGTCCACAGATTGGGAGATGGCTTTGTCTCCTTGATTTTTTGTTTACCTTCTTACACCGTGGCACATTTGATCCACTTTATATTTTTTTAAAAATTTGCTCTCTTTGAACAATGCAGCATTGTCAAAGGCCTTCTTGCACCTTATGAGGTGTGGCTAATCTGGACAAGGTTGAATTTGACATGCTGACAACAAAGAAGCAAGCAAAAAAACAAATATCCAGACATAAACCTTGTAATACAACTTGGCTTGAATTAAGATTGACAGTATTTTTTACATCTTCAGATTCAAAGGAAGTATAAACAGAGCACCAAATTCTCTTCTATAAATTAGATCATCCACAGCTGTGGAGAACTAAAAATAATGCATGGAAAGCCTTGATTCCCAGGACTGCTGGGAATCAACTACAAAATGACCATGTGAGTCTCTCAAGAACAATGGAATCTCTCAACAACGATCCACAGGTTGAGAGTCTCTTTTCTGGATTCCCCTGCATGTGATGTACAAGCGTGTGATTGATCACCAAGGAAAGCATCTAACTGTTTTTAACACAGGCGGAGGACTCTCAGATATCTGGCACTTTGCTAGAATTTTGAGCAGCTACTGAAAATTCTCAAGCAGATTCCCACTATAGAAAGTTCCTCCCAGAGAGGTTCACCAGGCAACAACACTGATGTCAATTTGGTAGCAGGCAAAGACATTGTTCCCAGTTGCCCTTTAATCTAAATAGTTTTTATCTTTGTGAGATTCTTTTTCCACAGTTCTGTTACAATGTTACAGCCTGCTGTTTTTCAGCTGGTGTGTGTTGGTCTTTTTAATGTTTCCTTTGAAATGATTTTATTTTTATTTTATTTTTTCCCGTTAAATTAGCTTGGTAATTTATTCAATTTATGTCCATAAAAATTAACGTAATGCCACTGAGCTGCAGT
Source organism: Ctenosaura bakeri (assembly GCA_948474755.1). Taxonomy (NCBI): domain Eukaryota; kingdom Metazoa; phylum Chordata; class Lepidosauria; order Squamata; family Iguanidae; genus Ctenosaura; species Ctenosaura bakeri. The sequence continues at coordinate 12,171 of CAOLHI010000699.1, forward strand.
GTGGTTCATGTGGTCCTTGGGATCACAGAGAAAAGAAATATAGGAAAATGCTTAAGACTCTTGCTTAGCAACTTTTATATACTGATGCAGCAGTACTGAACACTGAAGAGGAACAGGAGGTGACTAAAGCCCTTTCTGCATGGCATTTTGCCATGAGAAAAGGGCCCCTCGAGTGTCACGCAAATGTGAGGAGCGGTCCACATGACCCACTCATAATCATGCAACGCTCCAGGGTCTGGCAGGCGCCGCTCGCACAGTTTTTCATTTTTGGCTTTGAGCTGAAAATGGTTTGCCATCGCTCATCGCTCCCGGGCCCCGCGCACACTTGCTGTGCATGCGGAGCTCCAGAGCTGCAGCACTCACGCTTCCTGCCGCAGTGCAGTCTGGGAAACTCCTAGGCTGCACTGCAGAAGGAAGAGGTGGGGCTCTCGCGCGAATAGGCAGCAGCTGCGGAGCTGAAGGAACCAGGATGCAAGAGCCTCTCGCTGGAGGCTGCTCACGCGATCCCCGCACCCCAGCTCCATGAAAAGGTGCGTTGTGGAAAGGGCCTAAGTATTTGGCTTGGTCTGTACATTGCTATGTGGTAACACCAGTCAACCAAAGCACTTCTTCCTTGAAAAGCAGCACCTTCTACCATTCTCAATAACATGGAAAGTACAGAAATATAGTCAGATCTACATCTTGCCTGGCAAGGTCTCCATTTTCTCTTCTCCAACCAGTCTAGTACACCTGCACCAGACTACAGGAGGAACTGAGTTTTCTCAACATGAAATCCGTATGCTTCCACTCAAAGCAACCCCTCAAGTAGAAGTTGCAAGGAAAGAAACAGTGGCCTACAGGATGTAAATGAGAACAGCAATTTCTAACAATGTTTAAAAGAATCCGTACACCATTAAAAAAAATAAGCATAGGGAAAATTTTAAAAGATCAAGAATGGGCAATAGCTGTCCAAATTTATTTGGACAGGAAGAAAAAGAGAGTCGGATAAGCTTTACTAATGAATTTGTAAATCATTTCCCTTTCTCAAACTCTAGAAGGAAATCTGTAAAAACAAGAATACTAGATAACTAGACTTCTTCCATCTTGCTCAAATAAATTTCCTTCAAAAATTAGATGTGGTCCTAGGTGAAGTTTAATAAATAATTTTGGGGGAGTGGGGAGAGAAGAAAATGAAATCAAATAAGATAATGAGAATTAGAATGTGCCTGGTTTACAGACCTTATAATTTGTGCATTATTAATTGGAAGTCCCCAGTTCAAATCAGGATACGACTTTGGTGAAAAATTGCTCTCTCAGCTTCAGAGCACATACTACCATTAGCAAGAACAGAATAATAAAACTGTCATACTGCAGAAAGGCTTTTGTAAAAGTTGCTGAGATAAGATGTGCAAAACACTTTGAGAACTTCCAAAACAAGGTATAAAAAGTATTATAGTTATGAGATGAAGGGCTGAGAAAGGTCACCTAGCTATAAGAGGGTGAGTATGACAGAGGGCACTAACGTTTTACCCTCACCCCTTTATCTTGGTTCCCCACCTCTCATATCTCATTATTTCTCAGTCTTTTTTTTAAAACTATGCACCCATGACTCTTAATCCCCAGCACCCCACACATTGCTTTGCTTCCTTGCCCTCTTCAACGGGACCCTTACTGCCTTGCCATTCTTCTCATTGCCAAAATAATGCCACCTTAGAGCAAATAATGCTGCCATTCAACTTGCCATATCTCTACTGCTTTCTTTTTAGGGGAAGAAAATTTTAGGGGAAGAAAAAACACCAGAAGTGCAAGGCACTTGTACAAGCAAGGAATAAAGGATGCTAACCTTTTCACTATGCAGGTTTTGTCAGAAGGGGGAGGAGGTCAGGAGAGGTTAGCTGAGTGCACACTTTTAACTGCTCAATTAATTGTGGTGCACTGGAGCAGATGTGTTAAACTGAAACAGCACACTCATGACGCTCCAAATTATCCATTTAATGCACTTGTTAACAAGCCAAGAGGTCACATAGGCTAATTCATCAAGGGAACCATACAGAGTGAACAACAACCCTATGGACAGAAATACAGAAGGAAAGGGAGATGAAAACAGAGTACTTCCAGCCTCCAGTAACAGGCTTAGCTGGATTTTGGCTGAGTCAGAAGGATGAGTAAGCAGTTCTATTTTAAAAATATAGTGGTGATCAGTGGAAGAAATATACTTACTGTTCATTTGAAACCTCGGTCCCCTTTATCCCTTCATGACTCCATGTGGTGTTCAAAGAGTCTATGCCTCAAAGGCCCTTTTTCTCACTCAGTACAAGTAAAGAGCGAGGTAAGTGCCACATCAGCTCCCTCTGACACATTTTAAATTCACACTTCACACCCCCTTTCTGTAATCCTTCTTCCCCATCTCTCTTCAAACCTCAATTAATTTAAACAAAACATGCAACCTGAGGTGCCAGATTTTCTTTTTCTTTTTTTAAAGCAAAATCCAAAACTTCCACTCTTTCAAAAACTCCTCCACAGGGGTTCCTCTACAGAAACTGCTAAAATGCAAGCCAGGATAAAAACCACGATATAGACGTGTCTTGCATTTATCAAATAAAAGTATCTCTTTTGTGTGGCAGTCCCATAAAGTTGTGTCCAATTAGCAGCGATTGCCTGGCTAGCCAAAACCAGACCCCATAGCTCACGCAAACTAACTTCCCAATCTGGAAGCACTTTAATGACTATGAAATTGATCATGCCACAAGCCTTTGTGAACCAGAACTTGCTTCATCAGAGGCAATGACATTGTCTTTACTAGAAATCTTTGTTGCTATTGTCACAACTTGTCCACTGTCCATAGTCTGGACACACAGGGAAGTCCGATGAAAATTTCTGCAATTTCTACTGCTCTACATACCAGTAATGGTCAAGTGCACCAGAGGCTGGGGTCAATTTTTGACCCTGTGCCCCCCTCAACATACACATATAATCAGCCCTCCATGTCCATGGTCTCTGTATCCACAGATTCAGCCGAATCACAGCTTGAAAATATTTTTTTAAAAAAAGAAAAGTGATTTTGCCATTTCACTACACTATTGTACATAATGAGACTTGAGCATCCAATAATTTTGGTATCCACAGTAGGGGGAGGTCCTGGAATCAAACCGTGGCAGATACCAAGGACCCTTTGTATTGACACCAAAAACAAAAGCAAAACAAAACTTCCAATCAATTCCATTTTTGTTTTTCCTTTTTTTTCCTTTTAGGAGAATGGGAAGGCTAAATGATATATTTTACATGCTTTTGCTGAAGTTTGGGCAATATGGGGGTGATTTTTCCTCCTATTTAGAGAAAAAAATGTTAAGAGAGTCCTGGGGGTCTTGGTAGGTCATAAAAAGGAGCTGTGGTCTGTACATAACCTGTGGGCCACAACATCCGTACCCCCGCAATAACCTTTGTTCCTCTCTCACTGTCCATTCCAAACTTTCATCACTCACTGGTGTCACAAATTAAAGAACTGCCAACTATCCAGCTTACCAGATAAGGACATGTGAGTTTTTTGGGGGGTGGGGGGTGGGGGGAGAATTGTTCAGAGGGAGTTTGCCATTCCCTGCCTCAGAAGCTGAGAGAGTGTGACTTGCCCAAAGTCAGCCAGTGTATTTCCACGGCTGGGGATTCAAACCCTGGTCTCCAAAGTCGTACTCCACTATACCACACTGGCTCTCAAGATATTCCTAGACATCCTGCAAGGTATCCTTCAGCCTTATTTAATTTATCCACCACAGGTTATTCTGATTTGCTATTCCAGTAATTTGCTATTACTGATCCTCCATAAGTAACCCCAAGCCTACACAATTTTCAGGTAACATTCTATCACAACCTTGTATTAATTAATATATGAATCTGTACCAGTCAGTATAATCAGGACTGAAAAAGTCTGAAGGCAACTTGATGATAGTAACATCTGTACTAACCCTCCTGAGATTACCAGAGATCATACACAGACCTTGGAAATGTTTTTTGGGGGTGGGGATTATAGCCCCAAGAATCCACCAGGAGTTGTAATCCAAAAAGTCTTCCAAACTCTGACCATACTGAGGCAATCAATATAAGGTTGGTGCAGACACTTAGGGGTGGCATAGAAAATCCTGGATCCTGGATCCAACTCCAATAGTTTGAGCTTTTAGGCTATCAGTTTAACACAGATTATGCAGCTTCAACAGCATGTTTGGCCTGCTTGTTTCAAGACTTTCCCCACATTTCCAGTTACCTTTAACAGTTACCTGTTAAAAAGGATCTCTTACTTCACCTGTAAATCTCTACTGGTGTTTCACCAGGCTGCTCAAACCAAATCTCAGGGTGTAGTTCAAAACTGGGGGAACATGTGGCTCTCTAAATGTTGTCAGACTGCAACTCCCATTAGCCCTAGCCAGAAGAGTGAACAATGAAGGATGATGAGAAATGCAATCCAACAGCATTTAGAGGGTTACACATTTCCCATCTTTGCTGTGGTCCTTTCACTCTGTCTCTGAGCCTGTCAATACTGCTTTCCTCCATTCCTTCACCAGAAGGCAACTCCTCGAGACAAGACACAGCAGGGGCTCTTAGGAAACGCAGGCTATTACATTACACCTCAGTTTAGATGACGCTTAACAGTCTAACCTTCTCAGGTGTCCTCCACCTTAGATATTCTCACATCTCCACAACATTTCACTATCCTGCATCCCAGAGACTGGCTATGCACACATGTAAGCATCCATACTCACATCTACAAATTATTAAACTCCAAGAAAAATAAACATCCACTAATAAGAATGGGCACTTACTGGTCATCTCCAACCTTCTTCACCCATGCCATGTCTCTCTCTGACTGACTGGTTGCGAGATCCTAGGAAACATTAAGAAAAGCCTTGTTATAATAAAGGGGAAACAAGGGAAGCAGAGAAAGAAGGCCTACTGAGCCTTTTTATGGAAACAAGTCCCACAGTTTAGATGTAGCTGTAGCAAGTTCCTGCCTCATGTCATAATCAACAAAATTTCAGGAGGCAATGAGATGCAGAAGGCATCAACTGATGTGTGCAATTTGATGTTTTATGCAAATGTATGTGGTTTATGAGACAAAACCATGTGGTTCATAGTGGTTCCCTGCTAAAATTCAAGAGACGGGTATCCTGCCTACATGGAATGAGGAACTATCCAGTACAGCCTCCAGGGTCCACATTGATCATGTCCTTAAATTTTGACCATAGTGTAGAATAAAACCTGGTGCACTGCTATAAAACTCTCTTTCCGCATTGTTTCTTTCTGCATCAAGTCAATAACAAAAGTTTGAATTGGTAGTTAGCCAGAACTAAGAGTCAGATGCAACATAGAAGGTGGATCTTAAATTGGACATAATATGCCTTAGTTTTGTAAAACCAAACAAACTTTCAAAACTCAACTTAGGGCCCATCACGTTCCCTCATAAAACATAGGCAGCTTTAATTTTACAAAAGGCCTGTTTTGCATGAGTTTTGTGCAGTTAATCATGAAATGATAAGACTATTTCAACCAGAGCATTAATTTTTATTATACCCACTTTTAGCTTGGCACTTATACTTCTGCATAGAGGTCACAGAATCTACATTACTAGCATCTGTTAAATGAAAAATCTATTTCTTGACTAATTCAGAGCTTATTTTTATTTTATAGTCAGATCGATGGTTCCTCATTCTTGTAATCATAATCAGTTACTTTGCATTCGTATCCAAATTTCACACAAATACAAAACACTAAATGGCTAATTACAATCTGATCTTTACTAAAAAGTAGTCAAATATATATGTAACTGAAAGATATTATTAGTCTCATAGTCTGTTCCAAAACCATCCTTGCGGTCAGACTTACATCAAGTTTTCAGGCCTAGATGATTATCCTTTCTTATTTTTTAAGAACATTTATACTGCACACTACAGCTGCATAGCCCTCTGAGCATTAACATATCAATAAAAAGAAGGAAAAAAAAGACAAGATAGTCCCTGTCTTCAGGTTTACAATCTAAAAAGACACAATGCAAAAAGAGTGAGATGGAGAGGAAAAAGGGAATCAAGAATACTCAAGGGTAGGTTCTTACTTTTGTGAAATTCCTCATCCCTGTGAAATTGTTGCTGGACAACAACTGAGAGAGGTAAAGCTCAATGGAGCTGGTATTTGCAATCTAGGATTTGTGACTTTATAAGGGTATAAGTATGCCGAATGCTGCCTCACCGAACAACCTGTAATATTCTCTGGAGCATCCCAAACATCCACCAGTCTAAAATGGATCTGAGTCTGTGGACATGTCCTACAATTGTACACTTTCTAAAGCTGGAGTTGCTACCATCACAACCCTCAAGAAATGCTCTCCACATCTCTTTAGTTTGCTACAGTTTAACTGGCTACGTGCTTCGAGCAAATGGCAAGGAAGTAGGGGGCCTACATTTTATTACAGAATGGTTTATTATTATTCTTTAAAATCTAAACTGCCTTGGTTGGTTTCATGAAACAGCAACAGAATGTCTTAAATAGAAATTTCTACTGAAGAGACATCAAACACATTCACATTACACACTTATAGCATTATGATTCCACTTTAATTGTCATAGTTCCCTCCTATGTAATCCTGAGATATGCAACTTAAACTGCCATGACTGCATCCTGTGGCATCCTGGGGTTTGCAGTTTGGTGAGGCAATAAAGGTCACAATGTGATAATTGTAAATGTCCCTCAATAATCAGGTGGTGATCTTTATTGCCTCACCAAACTGTAAACCCCAGGATTCCACAGGATACAGTCATGGCAGTTTAAGTGGAATATAGCACTGTTAATAGCGCAGTGTGAAAGGGCCTATTACCTGAGGACTACCCAATACATTTATTTCTAAATTACCTGTGCTCGTGTCTCTTGTAGCTGCTTCACCTCGGCCTGCAGCCTTTCGCATTCAGCCTTCAGCTGTTCTTCTCGGTGCTGAGAGTTCTGGACTTCCTGCCTTGATTCTTCCAGCTCCACTTCCAACCGCTGCACCTCTAAACCGTCTACCTGATCTAGGCCTCTGGGGCTTTGCCAATTCATGGAATGATCCAGTACTAGAAATGGAGAAACAAACAGGAGGAAGTTGGGAAGGGCCAGGAGAGGGAGAGAAAGATGTCAGTGGGTAAGTGCAGACTTTAATGACAGCTCCAGGTTTTGGGGGGAGAGGTCTTGGGAAGATACCTCTAGTGGCCCTCCCTCTGTTTCTAGGGTCATTTCCACACTACACTGTTCTAATGTTATTATTCCACTTTCAACATCCTGTGGAATTCCAGGGGTTTGTAGTTTACTAAGGCCAAAGAGCTCCTCCATAAACTGCATACCCCAGGATTCCACAGGATGTGGAAAGTGGAATAATAGATCGCTCCCCTCGCAAACTCCTGCCCCTTGTTCTGGGCCCGATCACCCTGGCAGCAGGCAGGAAAGAGGCAAGAGTCACACGATTGCGTCCCTCACCTCCTCCTGCCCCTCGCTCCGGGCTTGATTGCTGTGGGGACAGGCAGGAAAGAGGTGATGGGCATGCGATCATCCCCCTCACCACCTCCTGCCCCTCACCCTGGGTCCGATCGCAGCGGCGGCGGGCAGGAAAGAGGCGAGAAGCGTGCAATCACGCCCTTCGCCACCTCCTGCCCCTCACTCCAGGCCGATCACCGTGGAGGTGGGCAGGAAAGGAACAAGGAGTGCGATCCCTCCTCCTCACCACCTCAATCAGTGGGGGGCAGGTGGAGAACAGGGCGTTCACTCCTATCTGCAGATTTCAGTATCTGCTGGGAGGGACGGAACCAATCCCCCGTGGATACAGGGGTCATACTGTACTGCTTATTTTAGTTTAATTCTCTTACTGCCAGTAGGCAATCCATAGGAGAGAACAAGGGAAAGCTCATACAAAAGTTGGAGAAATTATGGCATGATGCAGAAGAAGGAAAATGCCAAAGGTTAAGCTTGAAACTTCACGGGGGGGGGGTCACATGCCTTCACAAGATCTGAAGTTCCCTACCTTTGCTCTGAACCCAATATCCACTACTGCCCAATGGGATAATACAAGGCAGCTGAGAGAGAGCAAAGAAATGAGCAATGATGACAAAGAAGAGCAGCATCAGAGAATGGAAGATTTTGGCATTAGCAGTGAGCTCAGTGGGGCATGAGCTTTGACAGTTGCCTAGCAATGCTGATGTCTGACTCTGGTTCTGAAAGAGCTGAAGGTAGACCTGGAGAGTTAGGTCATTTTGAAAACAGTAGAAGGGCCAAGTTGGGGATAACTCCTCACAGCTGAATTACATGGAGGCTGGTGTCACATTTTAAAAGACCCAACACAAAGCAAAATTGTGGTGACTGTAGAAAAGAACTGCATTTGCAGTGCAAGCTGCACATGCACTTGGTACAGTGTGGCTCCAGATAAAGAAATGTATGAACATGGCCAGGTCTGGGTTTTAGGAAGGCCTGGGCAAAGTGGTCCCTGGTGTAGTCTCCTTTCTGTTGAAGGAACCCATGAAACTGCCTTGTTCCAAATCACACCATTGGTCATCTAGCTCTAATACAGTCAGTTCTGACTGGAAGCAGGTCTCCAGAGTTTCAGGTTTCTTAGCCATACCAGGAGATCCCTGTTATTCCTTGATAGTCTCTCATCCAAGTGTCAACAAGGGCCAGCCTTGTTTAGTTTCCAAAATCATAAGAGATTGGATGTGTTCTGAGTATAATATCTGGTTGTGCTGACAGTGCTCCAAGCAGCACTGTGAGCTATGTCTAGCCAGCTTTTAAATTTCCTGCTGTGGTCCAGAATGATGCTAGTTCAGAAGCACTGTGAGAAATTTAAAAAAGGAAGCATGCTTCTGTCATCAAGTACTGTTCAGAATGTTGTTCAAGAGAAAAAAAGATAAGGGAGGGGGCAAGGCAGCCATCAGTTAAAGGTCTATGAGGATTCTGGACCCCCAGTAGTTGTCTGCTGGTGTGAGGAAGTGCTGAAGTTGTACTGGTGTTATACAAGGTACATCTTGCAAAGGTTGACACTTGCTATCCCTTAAAAAAATGCAATTTCTGAGTTCTGTGAATACACATTCTCCTGATGGAAACTGCCAAAGGCAAAAGAATGAGACCAAAAATAGTGTCACATTTTATCTTGAAGCCTCTTACTGCCAGTAAATTAGAGCTGGGATAGGCATTTCAATCTTTTAAAATGAAGAAGGGAAACTTCATATGAAAACTGGGCAGAAAACAATGGTATTGGTGGGGGCAGTGTAGCCATTTGGAAAATTCAAAAGGGCTAGCTTGGGACTCTGAGAGGGCCAAACTGAACCTCAGGTCCTATGGTTGCCTAGTCCTGGGTTACAGATAAGGGCATTTAGGTCAGAACATGTTACTGCTTCAGCACCTTGTATTTAACACACAAAGCATCCCTTTTGAGGCTCCTCCAAAATCAACCTTCCATATCTTCTGTCTCATGTCAAACTTCCTAAGAGGTAGTAAACTGCCATGTTAGCAAAGGTGAGTACCTCTGTGAGACCACTTGCCTTGCAATGAGAAGTCAATGTGAACTACAGTCAGTCTTCCCAATTGCTAGGGCTAGGGGCTAAGGACACCAGCAAAAGTGGAAAAATTGCAAATTACAAAATCTGTGTTGTGTCTGTGAGAGGAGAGCTGAGGCATGACAGGGGGCATAGACAAAATTGGAAAAGCCTGTATACTAATAAATATGGAATTCAATATGAAATAATTTTACTCCAATACTAACAAATACAAAGCAATAGTATACAAATGGATGATATACACAATAAAATATATACAAACACTGAACAGACAGTACAGAAATTTACAATAACAACATCAAGAACAGGAATGTTCTTTGGGCGAGTTTGCTGTTTTGCGTTGCTACTAGGGGAAATAGACATCCAGGGTCCAAACCAGATCAGGGAAAGGTATGGGAAAGGGAATGGTTCAGTATGGTGGCCCTAAATTTTCTCTGTCTTGTTCATCTCCTTCCTTGGGTGTGTGGGACTTACTGGGAGAGGGTTTGTGGTGCTGAGAAATCAGGCTGCAAGCCATCCTTAGCTAGTCAGGCAGTGAAAGTGGAGGACTGAAGTGAGTTTTCAAAGGGCTGCGTGGCCTGAGCAGAGCCACTGAAACAAAAGGTTCCCTCAGAAAAACAGCATGGTGGGGGGAAGGGATTGGAGAAACTTGTAAATAATCAAAGCCATGAAAGTCAAACCTTCAAATGAGGGGAGCCAACTGTACTATCAATACATAATGATGGTGAAAATTGGATTGTCTTGGCAAATTTCCTTAAGCACTGCCTCCTCACCTGCCAATTTTTAAAGGGTGACAATTTGTCTTTGGATATTTAAGTAAAGAATGGGTAAATGGTATTACTGCAGTCCTCAGAAGATGGACCATATCACATATGTACGTGTGTGTATACGTGCGTGTACACGAAGCTATTTATTTTTCTATCTCTATCTCAAGTAATTATAGCACCATCTACTGGCCAGAAAATATTGCTCATCAATCCAAATAGTTCACATACACAGAGAAAAAAAATCAACAGATCAGACACTGCAGTCTGATTAATCAGATTCCTGCCTATCGATGTGACCTCACCAACCATTTTTCCAGCCGCCTGGAAATATATACGCCATGATACACTAAGAACAGCAAGTGCAAGCCACATGTCACCCACCTACTATTTCTAATTAGGGATTGTCCTGAAATGAGTGATAATCTGCAGAAATCCCTCCTCCTCTTTGTTAAGCAAGCTATGAATGTACAACCCAGATCCTGGATATAAGAGGGCATGTGTGTGGGATTTTTTCCACAACAGGACTTATTCCCACACAAAGTGTGTTTAGAATTTCCACCTCAGTAATTGTGGGAAGCACAGGTGTTTTTAGGGGAAGCGGGGGAAACTTGGAAATCAAAAGATTTACCATGGCCACCATGAAGCGATAAGTACTGAACTTCCTGGTTTGGAAGCTGAGAGTTGAGGTTCTGAAATGAGTTGCCATCTCTCTGCCTCAGCTGCTGCTCCAGGCTTCGGATCCGATTCACATGTGTCTCAACCAGTGCTCTCTGCAGAAGGATCAGGGCCAGAATAGATAGGAGAGAAAGGATAGGGAGAAAATATCTTTAGTTTCATTGTGTTAGATTGTGTCAGACAAAGGACTGCCATTACAAAATGCTAGCAGAAGAGACCTGTGACAGGATCCTAGATTACTCAAACTGGAGCACCTGTTCCACCTTAAACCCTCCTCAAAAGACACTGTTGGTTGACTGCAAAATATAGATAGTGGGCCCTCAGTGTCCACTGGAGTTTGGTTCCAGGACCCCCCATGGATACCAAAATTTATGGATGCTCAAGTCTCAGTATGTACAATGTTGTAGTAAAATGATGTTCCCTATATAAAATGGCAAAATCAAAGTTTGATTTTAGGATTTTTTAAAATATTTTCAAGCTGTGGTTTGTTGAATCTGTGGATACAGAATCCAGAGATACGGAGGGTCGACTGTAGTCGGTGTGTCCATGACCATGTCTCCCGTACAGAAATAGATCAAGCAGTGGTTCTACAATTTTTTAAAATAATTTCAAGTCTTTTTTTAAAACACATAAGAATGTTGGTCTTGCTTCACAGTTCCCTCTGTATCATTTCTGGTCACCCGGAGGACCATTTTGTCAGCTGCCCCTAGACTGTGGAATGACCTGCCTAAAGAGATTCGACACTGAAACATGCTGTCTGAATTTTAAAAAATATTGAAGACCTGTCTCCTCTGGCAGGCCTACCTAGTCAGTTTTAAACTATGAATTTTAAATTGGTATATTCTTACATTTATGTGGAGAAGATGTTACCATGTAATGGCTGTTTTATAACCTAGATTTATGTGTTAAATGGTTTTTAGTTATATGCTGTATTTTAATCTATACTGTACCCCAGCTCAAGCCTTGCTGAGAGGCAAGTAAGAAATAATATTATTATTAGTATTAGCATTATCTTATATATAATATTCATATCATATCATATCACTTTACAGCTCTCTCTCTTATCACCCTCCTCTAGGAGGCCAAAACCCTATCTAACCATTCCTTAGCTGACAAAATGCCTCCTTCTTCAGTCCAGTCCTCTTCATGAGATCCCATTAGACCCAGAAAAGGGCACACTCTAGTCCTGATTATCACAAGTTCCTGAAGACCAGTGCTTGGGTGTAATAACTTTACCTATAACATATTACTTTGGGAATTAATGAAGGCATAAGGATGTTCCCTTTATAAAGCCATTTTATCACATTTTTGTGTGACAACAATGATTTACATGTTATTTCCAAAACATTGTGAGGGGGAATCATTTTTATTTTATTTTATTATTATTATTACATTTATATCTGCCTTCTGCTCAGTAAGTTCAAAGTGGCGTACACAGTGCTTGTCCTCCCCACTTTTCCCTCACAACAACCTTGTGATGTAGGTAAAACTGAATGACAAGATCTCACTGAATTTCATGGATGCAATGTATTTGAATCTTCCGAGTCCCCATCTAACACTCTAACCACTTTTTCCTTTAAAAAAACCCTAATTGTAATTAATTAAAAAGCGATGTGTTATTTGTAATGCCATGAATTACTTTTTAAAAAGTAAGGCTAACCGTGTCATATGTATAAATAAATAACATTTCAAGGTGTGCTTAAATCAGAAGGCCCCTGATTTGAAGGCCAATCTCTTGTCCTCCTACTCTAAAACTTCTACTCCCAGTTCTGCTTTGATCCTCATCAGCTTTCCCTTCATTTAGATCTCCTGAGCAATGTCAGTGGCTTTCCAACAGCTTAGCTAATCAGATCAAAGCAAAACCCCAAATGCTTTGCAGCTTCATTCTCTCTCTTTCCCAGACTCTTTTTCTCTCTCTCGCCATTCATTCTGATTATTCAGATTCTCTCTTTTCCCTTAGTTTCTTATTCTCAAATCTCCTTTTCTTCTTCTTTGTCGTTGTTTGCGTGCCTTCAAGTCATTTCTGACTCATGGTGGCCCGGAACCAAACTTATCACAGAGGTTTCTTGGCAGCATTTATTCAGAAGGGGTTTGTTATTGCCTTCCTCTGAGGCTGAGAAAGTGTGACAGCCAAATAGAGATTCAAATCCTGATCTCCCAGTGTCCTAGTCCAACATTCACACCAATATGCCAGGCTGGATCTCTTCTTCTTCCTCTTATTCATCCTCTATAAAAACATTTTAATATTCCTGTTCCTTATTCCTTCCCCCCAACCAACTTCATTTGATGTTATGCTTGTGGAACTTCAAATGCTACAAGCCTCTGGCATACAGTACAAAATATACCTTCCTTCCATCTACTTCACAGTACTGCCAACATGCCCAAAAGCAATAGGAAGCAGCAACAAGAGGCACTGTACAAGTTGCCAGCCATTCAACCATATGACATTCTTCATGCACCATCTATTGAGGCCATAACCCCATAATTATAAAAGTAACCAAGAAGTTACAGTTACACCCTCAAGAGAATGAATTTCCCCTCATTTACCCAACTGCAATCTAGTGTAGCAATAACTTTATTGTTAGGAAACCATTAACTGAAAGAGTACTTTTTTGTAACTAGATATAAACTTTGCTACTAGTTACAAAAACTAGTTACTTGCAAGCTCTGTGATAACTTTCTGAAAACACCTGTCTGAATCCTCTAAGCTAGTGGTTCTTAACCTGGGGTGTGGGTATCCCTGGGGGTCCATGGAGCCATCACAGGGGGTCCGCAAAGCTCTTCTGCCGGACATCAGAAGCAGCAGCAAAAACAGGGATGTGGCAGCAGGGGGGTCTGTGGGCACTGAAACTGCTCATTCATTTGCAAATGAGGGAGCAGTTTGGGCACATGCATCTGTACCCCTACTGCTGCATCCCTGACAAAAGGGACATGGCAGCAGACATGTGCACATGCCCCAACTATGACTCCGGAGGCCAGGGTTTAGATCCCCACTTGGCCATGGAAACCAACTGGGTGATCTCAGACAAGTCACATTCTCTCAGCCTCAGAGAAAGACAAAGGCACCAACTCTTGTCAGAAAAACCCTCATGGTAGGTTTGCCTCAGGGACACCATAAGTCAGTTTCAAAGGGGAGAGACACAATGTCTAGGAAGCTTCCCATGTCAGCAGCACTTTGTTGTTTGGTGCCTTCAAGTCATTTCTGACTTATGGCAACCTCAAAGTAAACCTATCACAACGGGTTTTTTGGCAAGATTTATTCAGAGGGGGCTTGCTTTTGCCTTCCTCTGAGGCTGAGAGAATGTGACTTGCCCAAAGTCACCCAGTGTCTAAGCAGGGATTTGAATCTTAATCTCCAGAAGCCTTTAATAAATAAATAAATATTTAAAAATTTAGATGGATATTTGAATATTTAAATCTATATTTAAATATTTAAGTCTTGAATTAAGTCTTGAGGGTCCCTGGCAACAAATCATATTTGCTGGGGGTCCCTTATAAAGAAAAGGTTAAGTACTACTCTAAGCAGTCAGGAAGCCTGGCTAAATGGCTGGTTAATATGGTCATAAGTTAATAGTTTGTATAACTATGGTATTTCAAGCTTCTATCACATGATTCTTGACCAAAAGAAAAAAAATTGTTAATACCAGTAATAAAATCAGGAGAGATGAGCACCCCCTCTTATTTCACGAAAAGTGCCACTTAATGTCAGCCTGGCTGAAACAAGACAACATGAAGGCCTTTGTGGGGGAACTTCTGGCAATTCTCTACATGTTGACTTTCAGAACAAGGTACGTTTCAGCAGCAAAACTAAACAAAGCAAAACTGCATCTGCCTAGGCTGCAAGATGACCATGATCTTCCTTCACAGCATCACATCAACAGGTACATGGAGAAGAGGTTTCTGTTCGCCTTGCGGCCTGGTGAAACCCACCATCTGCCCCAGCTCTGATTCAAGGTCAGTCTTCTCCACACACAGCTTTTCGTAGGCTTGGATCATCTCAGCCAGCTGTTCTTCCCTCTCCTTGCTTTTCTGCAGCTAGGGGAGGGAACAGAGAAAGCAAAAGGGGGAAAATAAACATAATTCAGTAGTTGAACCTGGCTTTGTTCAGTTTCAAAGAGTAGTGACTGATAATAGCATGCTCAATGCATTTTAGATATTCATGCTGTTTTATCCCTTGATTGAGTTCCAAGGAAACTTGTTCTTTCAGTGGGTATCAAATACTGGGTATATACAGTCCTGACTGGACAACATTTCAGTCCATAATGAAGCTCCTTGGCCTGTTCTTGAGCAAGGTTGTGCACGTGCTAATGAGCATTTCACTCATGAAACCATCACACATTCTCTTTCTCAAGGCAGATTTTCAGGTTTCAAGAAATTAAAGTTTGCAGGACTTCAATATAATTTGCAAGAGGTCTGACACAATATAAAAACATGCCCAATCTATTTCTCAGAGTTTAAAGGAGCAAATGCTGCCTGAAAAGCAATTGTTTGTTTCCAGCCAAACCTTCTCCCCTAAAAATCTCTTCCTCCAAATTCCAAACATGTATGATTCTGTAAAGGAACAACTTTTCTGAAATTATTTCTAAATTACACATTGGGTAAGATTCAAAAAGAAGGAATCGTAACACAGTAGGTTTGAAAATGTTCATACACACTAAGTTATGGATAAAATACAGGCATATATCTACTACTATTTTGATAAAACTAGTGAATTATCTTTAATTTTGTGATATGAGTAGAGAACAACAAAGGCATAACCCAAATCACATTTCAGATCTAATATAACAAGTGGGAAGGAAGCTATCCCATGGATAATGCTTTCAAGCTACCTTTAAAAGTTGACATGCACTTTTAGAGCATATCTGATGGACTGTTTTCAAGTCTTATGCCATTTGCTTTTCAATTCTACTCTTTCCTCAACAAAGCAATGAAAAGTAACAAGAAGCTACAAGCACTTTTAAAACACTGTAATGACAATGAGTTGCTTTTTGAAAATAGATTCTAATGAGTAATAGGAACACATTACTTTTTAAAAGTAACTTTCCAAGCTCTGAGCCTGACTTACCCTCTTGAAAAGTCATATGGGGGAAATGAGGATATGTTGGAAGAAACCCTCCATTCCTCTGCCATGCACCAGCCCAACTGCCCCAGACACTCCTAGTATGCTCAAGGAAAACATCACAGGCATACAAGAATCACCAAGAACCTCAAGAAAAACATTTCTCAGTCTTTACTGAAGTATGCCAAAGTGCTTTGAGGGCAAGTTGGGAATGTATCCAACAGCTTTTACGTACAGGAAATACATCCATTATAAGCAGGAAGTTCATGATGCTTTGGAAAACTGCCAGTGTGAGAAGACAATATTGGGCAGCCAGAAGGATCAATAACCGCGGTCAGATTTGTATGCCCCTTTGCAAGTCAAAGCTCAGGAAGTAATTTATTAATACAAGACATTCCCAAGATATTTGCTTTACAAAGCTGTTTTGTAAAGTTGCTATGCTGGTTTTCTTTGAAATATATTGAGATGAGAGAACTCAAATTATTTTTTTACTTCCTTGCTGGAGGCAAATAGGATGATCTTATTATCCTAGGCTAGACGATTTGTGGCCTCCAGATGTAATGTAATTTGACTGAACTCCCACCAGACCTAGGCAACATGGACAATGGTGAGGGATGTTGAGTATTGTAGTCCAATAACATCTGGAATACCATATGTTGCTTTCCCCACTCTAACCTTCTGCTGGTGTTGAGCACATACTCAGAAAAGATTAAAGGCTCTTCCGCACTACACTGTTATAGTGCAATTATTCCACTTTCAACATCCTGTGGAATTGTGCGGTTTGTAGTTTACTGAGGTCAAAGACCTCTCTGGCTGAGAATTCTAAATGCCCTTCCCTAAACTGCAAACCCCAGGATTCCATAGGATGTTGAAAGTGCAATAACAACACTCTAACAGTGTAGTGCGGAAAGGCTGTAAGAAGGTTGTGTGGGGCTGTGGTGGGAGGCATTAATACCACTTACTCATTCAATTTTTCCCCAAGAATTTTATTGACACTCTTCTCAAACCACTGCCTTACTTTTTCTCTCACCTTGTTTTAGAATTCCATTTTGACTTCTATTAATAGTTACAGCTGTACCCTGCTTCTCCTCTTAATGGGCTGAAGGTAGCATACCTGTGCATGTGCGTGCTGTTAAGTCGCCTGTCAACTTATGGTGACCCCATGAATTTTTCATAGTGTTTTCTCAGCCAAGGAATAGTCAGAGGTGGTTTTGCCAGCTCCTTCCCCCTGAAATATAGCCTACAGCACCTAGTATTCATTGGCAGTCTCCAATCCAAGTACTAACCAAAGCTGGTCATGCTTATCTTTCAAGATCAGGCAGGATCTGATGCCTAACATACCTAGGAGATTTCTGGACTTTCCAATACAAACGTAGTGCTGGAATTTAAGATGCAAATGCTATTTGGGGTCTAAATTGGCACACCAGCATTATCTCGCCTAGCTTGTAGGTGTGATTTGAGAACGAGTAACTCAATCTTTCTGCTTGCCCTTGCTTCCCATGACCTGTTCTACAATGTCATCTCTGTGCTATGGAATTTCTACAGCTGAAACTGTAGAGAGCCCTCTCTTTCACCTTATTTTACCTTTGAGCAGGGAAAACTTCATTCTCTTTTTGAAAAACAAAGTATGTCCCATCTTGCTGCAGCTCTGGTGTATTACTAACAAGCTCTAGCACGCTCCTGCTCGATGAAAGAGCCAGCAGTGGGAGCAACAGCAGGTGCTCTTTATGGGGGAAAAAGGGGAAAACAGTAGGAAAATGAAATCTCCTAGCAACAGCAGTGGTGACAGGAGATCAGCTTGGCCATAAGGCACAGTGAGGTGGTTGACTCAGCCAACAGAATGGAGGGAACAACAATGGCAGCATGCTGGCTGTTCACCACTGCTGGAGGAGAGAAAGGTGTCCTTCAGACAACTTGTTCTGTATCCCCCCAGCTAGCCTACTTCCTCCAACACACTGAAATGGAGCATACTGTCCTCTCACAAATTTCGTAGTAGGTTTCAACTGTCGATATCAGTAAAACAGAAGGTATAGGTGAAATGACCACCCTGAGATCTTGGAGTATAGAGTGGGACATAAATATTTCAAGAAAATAAATAAATAAAATAATAAATAATTAAATGGAAAGGGAAGGGAATCATCTTGTCCTTCAGCTCAGGTAGCAAAATGTCTTGGGCTTGCCTTGAGATTGGCTTTTCCCCCCATGATTCAAAGCAACAATTAATAAAGAGTCAAGCAGTGTCTTAAGGATGAATAGCTTTATTTACTTAAACAAAGGATACTCTAGATCAAGCTCCAAGAATGTCATTTGCTCTACATGCCATGGTGAGTGGGCTGCAGCTATCTGGTGAGCACAAAGTGCCTTTCTTTCAGCCTGATGCTGTGGAGCTGGGCAGAGACTACACAGCAGTTCTCCCTTGCTTCCCTTCAACTCCTGTTTGCTGTTGCCATGGTCAAGAATGCCTGGAAAGCTATTGCAGTATATGGCCAACCTGGCAATATCCTTCAACCCTTTCTGGTTCCAGAGCAGGACAGGGAAGTGGGCCAAAAACTACAGTTAAGCCCTCTGTGGCAGAGGCCAGTTCCTTTTGTGTTACTTCTTCTTGCCTGAAAGTTAAGGGGTCTCTCTTGATCACCACTTCTTTTGAGGTTCAGACATGGACCTATAATCAAGTGACACCATTTTTGCCTGGAGTAACAAGGTCACCCAAAAATACTGTAAATAGACCATGCTCTTGAACAAGTCACCACAATTCATGAGGCAACAGTACAATTCCTCATGCTATAAGCAAAAGTCTATGAGCTAAACTGTCAGCTAAAAGCCTTTGCTCTTTAAAATCCCCTTCCAAGTGTGTCAGGAAGTATCACTCACCTCACGCTGGAACTGATTAAGCTGTTGCTGGAGGTTGGCCTTCTCACTTTTCAAAAGAGACGTCTCTTTGGAGTCATAGGCTGGGAAGATACGTTCCTCTCCAAATTCACTGATCAATGGGAACTGCACACCAGGAGTACAAGAAGAAAACTGAGCAAACACTATGGTGGGTGGGTGTTCTCCAAATGTTTGTGTAAAATGAGAAGCCATTAACAAATGAGAATGCCAAACTATAATGTCTTAAATGTCAGAGGGGTGGCTATGTTAAATGTGTTACATCAGACATAAAAAGAAGACATGATACCATTAAGGTTAAGAATGTATTGTAGACACAACTTAGAAATACTATTTTTGGGTAACAACTTCTAGACTTGCCCACCCTGCAAGGTTAGTTACCATGCTGGCTGGAGGATTCTGTTGATGTCATCAGAAAAATAACATTTATGGTTGGGGAACAAACTCTTGTAGCCAAAAGCCATAGTCAAACACTCAGGAAAAAAATGTGATACCAAATTTTAAAGGAAATTTGATGTGGTTACATTTCAGTTCAAGCCTGTCTTAAGATCCTCTGCAGAGATTTCACTCCAAATATCTTCTTTAGCAGAAGTGTGTTCTATAAATAGTCATGAAAGAATGGGCTTTCTCAGTGGTAAGATGGCTATGTCTCCTATTTTACAAAGGGCAGTTTTCTCTTTGAAGACATTCTCTAATTCAGAGTAGAGCAAAATGTGACCCACAGGCTGAAAGCTGTGAACTTCACATGTGTCCCAGGATACCCCCAAAGTTCCTGGATTCATTTTAAAAAAAATCTAGCAGAACGTTGCCCAAAATTTACCCTAGGCACCATCAAAATATCCCACAACATGACAGCTGATTAGTACTCCATGACTTCCCTAACCCTCTAACCAACCCGAAAAAAATAAAATAAGATCAGATGGAGCAAAACTGAAAGTGACTTCTGATCTCTTATAGTTAGCCAAAATGTTGTTGGTGCAGGTGTGGGTATGGGACAATGGAAGGAAACTGGCCCCCATACCTGGCAGTTTCTCATCCCTGCTTTCATTGAAGAACTATCCAGTCCATGGTCAAGACAACAAGACTAAGCAGGCAAGTACACAAGTCACCTGATCATGATCTTCAACACTCTGATGAAATGTGTATTGAATTTCTATTTAAATGATAGCGATTCTTTCCAAATGTGCATGTATACATACAAAGCGGTTCTTTGCAAATCAATATCCTCTTTTTGTGATGCACTTCCTCTTTTTTCCAGACATGTGGACACCCCTAAAGGATGGTGCCACAACTAAAGAGGTTTTCCAGGCCCCTACTTGATAATTTTTTTCAGCACAAGGTTAAGATGTTTTCATTCTCCAGGTCTTTTAAATTTGCGTGGTCCTTCAGTCTGCCTGGTCATTTTTATCCACTGTCTTTTATCATGGTTGTTGATTTTAGTGTTTTATTGTATTTTTACTAGATTTAACACAATTGATCTGTGTTCTACACTGCTGTGGAATTTGATGAAGGGCTGTTAAGAAATGTTTTAACAAACAAGCACTAACAAAAGTGATTTTTAAAAAACAAACAAAAAGGAAGCATATTAAATATCAGAGCAACTGTTAGAACTGTTAGAACCAATCTTTTTTTTCTTTGTGGAGTCCTATAATGCCTACTCAGAAGTAATGTTGACTTCATTGGTACTTACTCCCACATAAACAGTAGTAGTTTTAGAGTTCCTGAACATCTATTTGAATTAAATTCCTTTCATTTATGTTTCAGAACCTGCAGAGCTTAAGCAAAATCAGATGTCCTTTGAAAAGGATGCTTCAGAGACATAATTCAGGGGCCACTATTTAATAGGCCCTGTTCTGGCTGCCTCTTTCATTATGCATATTGAAAGCTGGTCTCTTCTGGCTAAATACAAAAGCTAAATACATCTGTACAAAGTACAGATGACTCCATTTATTTATCTCATTTTATTTTAATATATCTATTGATATTATGTTTTAATAAATTTTAAATTGTTTTAATACTATAGATTGTTTAATTGTTTTCTTTTAAATTATAAACACAACACAAACTGATCTTTCTGTAGGGTTTTATATCTGTACTGGTTTTGATAATTTGTAAGCCGCATTGAGTCACATTGTTGTGGAAACAGGATAGAAATGAATAAAATAAATTAGACAAACACAAATTATTAATCTACATATCCTAGCTTTCTAAGGAAATGCTTGAGTTGATTAATTTTTAAAGCAGCATACTGGCTTTCAAATTCAATGCAGATAATAACAGGGTAGGCAATGATGATTCTGTGAGCTGAAATCCAAAACATCTGGAGAACCAAAGGTTGAGAGCCACTACCCTAGTGCATACACATCTAAATGCCACTACTTACTTTGATCTCATACATTTTGAGTTTCCGCTTGAGGCTGGCGTTCTCCCGCTCCAATCCTGTCAGGCGATTCTTGATGTCATCGTAAGCCGTGATTAGAGCAAAGTGAGAAGCAGAGCACATCTCACTGGAGAGGTCAGTGTTGGGGCTGTCCAGCCACTCGTCATCCTGAACCAGGGCATCTTGGGTAAGGATGCTGATGTCATCCTCAAACATGGAGTCCATGGCACAGTCCGGAAAAGCTGGGCATTTAGCAGGGAACACCAGCACATAGCAAACTCTGACTGTAATAAATGACAAGAAAGAGGAGTGAGAAGTGGAAAAGACATGTTCCCTCCTTTTTCTTTTCCTCTAAATATTGAGGGAGTTCATTTGAAAACCTGAGGAAACAGATCTATGACTTATTATCATCCCACTGACATTGCTCTGAGATACTGAAGGAGACAGGTTGTGCCTGGAAATCAGGATAAACCTATAATAAGTAAAAGCAAATAAAATAAGGAGAAAATGCAGCTTTATAATTAACATCTGGAGGTGATGCAGTGGTCTGAGTACTGGACTACAACCTTGGAGACCAGGGTTCAATTTCCTGCTCAGCCATGGAAACCCACTTGGGTGTGTCACACACTCTCAGCCCCAGAAAACCCCATGATAGGGTTGCCTTAAGGTTGCCATAAGTCAGAAACAACTTGAAGATACAGAAAAACAACAACAAATCTAATTTGTTGCTGGCATTTTAAAGAGAAGCAAATTACTTCTTGTTTTTCCTGAGAAACTGAGAAAGTTACCCTTTTTGGAATACAATTCCCAGAATCCTCCAGCCAGCAAGATCACTGGCCATACTATTTGGTGGATTCTGGGAGTTGACGTCCGCACTGTTTTTGCTGAAACAGACTAACCTGGATTCCGCTCTGAAAACAGTCATGACACAAAACCTTCTGTCCATGCTCTGGTTATCTCTCATCACTGCCAAATTCATCTGTGCTTTTATTGCTATATCATAACATCACCCTTTTTCTTGTCCTCACACAAGCTGCCTGTTATGCTACAAGGCCACTGTCCCTTTAAATATATATGTGTACTGTATATATGTGTGTGTGTGTTCATGTGTATATATAGATGTGTGTGCATGTGTATGTAATTGTATCATATGGTTTGAGCCATTTGAAAGAAAAACAGGATATATGAAGAACAGGATATATGAAAGAACAGAACATATGAAAGAAGAACAGGCTATCAATTACAGAAATAAAAAATAATATTTTTTGCTTTTCATGAATGCAAAAATAAATAACTAAACAAGCAGAAATTTTTAAACCCATTTAAAATCAAATTGATGTACAGGGGTTAATAACAGGTTGATTTCAAAATCAGACTAAATATAGATCTAAATATTATTTTGCCCAGCAGGTGTCCCCATAAATGATCATGAATGGATGGAGGATTTACAGTAGGTTTTTACTTTGGGGCATATGATATAAAGTAAGTAGAGGTCAATCTCTTTTGGCAATCATCTTACAAAGCAGCATATTTCATACTTCTAATCCTCTGCTTTTCTACAGACCCAGCTTGCCTGGCTCTCTCCCTCAGGCAACAGGCAAAATGGCACACACAAACTAATCTCCATGCAGAATTGAACCCAGCTGGCAACTGAGGGTACCAGGCTACTTGACCACCCAGGACTGGCTATATGGAGGACCAGCTTCAAGTGAAGAAGATGGTAGAGGAAAGGAGCCACCAACGCTGCTGTTTGAACTAGTTACTTCATTCTGTCTAATGGCACTCTCACTCGCTGGCATGTGCCAGCCACACATCCTGCTCACTGCTAGGGGGTCAATCAGGATTCCCTCTTGCGTGGAGAATTCTTTCACACACTTGTCAATCTGCAAACAGGAGTCATCAGACAGTGAGGAAGGAGGCCAGCTGGCACAAACCAATCTCCTCCTCCTCCCACTTGCTTTCAGAGTGTAAAGCAATGTCAGATCCCTGCCTCCTCTATGAAGATTCCTCTTGCACAACCTTGTTTCCTTTCAAGGGCACTTTTGCAGGAAAACTTTCTTGGGGGTTTCTTTTAATGGCTGCCTCCCATTATGCTTCCCTTAATGGCCCTCCACATTTAAAATGTGTTTTGTACCAAAACCGCACAGGGACTCAGGAAGCTGCCTGAGTCACATCATTGGTCTTTCCTAATCAGTATTGTCAGCAGAGACAGACAGACAGACAGATAGACAGAAGTCCTCTCCTGTTTTCAGTCTGGCAACCCTATGTGTAGTTCATCTGCGGCACAATCCTACTATGTTTGTTTATTCTGAAGTAAACCCCACTGTGTTCAGGCTAACGTAATAGCTACCAAGCAAGCAGGGAACAGGCCTAAATGCCCTGAAAGTATGAGAACCTGTCTGATTTTGGAAATTAAGCAGAGTCAGCCCTGGTTAGTACTTGGATGTGAGACTGCCAAAGAGTACCAGGTGCTGTAGGCTCTATTTGAAAACCTCCTCTGAGTATTCTTTGCCTAAGAAAACCCCATAGTATTCATGGCCATAAGTCAACAGGTGAGTTGAGGGCATATGCACACATACACAAGCAAGCAGGATCCATGGGTAAAAACAGGAAAGGGTAGATTAGGGACTGGACCTGGGGGAAAAAGTAGGAAGGGATGGTTTGGGGTGGGGGCAGGAGTCTTGGCTAAAAAGCAGGAATGGATGGTTTTGGGGCAGGACTTCTAAGTAAAAAGCAAAATGGAATGGAATTAAAGAAAAGATCCATGGGTAAAAAGGATAGTTCAGTTGCTGCAGTTCAGTTAACGCTCTGCCATAACCATAGGTCAGTATCTTGATATGTAACCAAATAGCCCTCACCTACTTCTAGCCCTTCTCTACAAATATCCATTGCTCAACCCACAGTGCTTTTAATCTTTCAGTCTTCGCTTTATTGCTATAAGCAAACAATTAACATCTTTCTTTCTCAGATGCCCATATTTGTAAGTTGTGGGAGAGAAGACCACTTAAGGGGCAAGGAAAGCATTAGTTATTTGTTCTGGTAATAAGCAAAGGGTCATTCATACCCTTCAACATTTCACAGATAAAAACTGCAATGCACGTGGTGGAGGGACTGCAGAATGTGGTCAAGATGACAAAATTAATGAGGAAACCACACAAGCTAGGAAAGGGTGCAACAGTTTGTTCTTGTCTGAGCCTATTAGGAAGGGCAAGATTTTGCGCTGCCCCCTCCTCTCTCCTCCTTTGAGTTAACTGAGACCATTTCCGCACTAGACTGTTATAATACTACTATTCCACTTTCAACATCCTATGGAATCCTGGGGCTTGCAGTTTGGAGAGGGGCCTAGACTGCAGAAATCGCCTGACTGCAACTACTTTTTCCACATTGAACTCAGTTTGTGGCAATTGAAGTAAGCTGAGAACAAAGGGGAAAAACAGGAGAAGGAGAGACAAACTCCCATACTTTAAAAGCAGTTGAAAAAGTGGAAAGATAAAGAGTTTTAATTACAACAGTTTCTGCCAGATCAGGACAGTTGGAAGATAGGTCATTCAAGTGAATGATTTGCCCTTATCAACTGCCCTCAGAGGGCAAGTTCATATATTCTACCAGAGGAATCCTTCTTCAGTAGCACATTTGCCAGTGGTCTTCTTCCTCTTTACCTAGCTGTGAGACAGAGATTCCTGAGCACAATACCTTGTTATTAAAACCAGGTAGCACGCAGGCTTGAGCCGCAAATATACAAATTGCAAAAAGAGAAACCTGGAGCCTTTTCATACTGCACAATTATAGCACTATGTTTCACTTTAACAGCAATAGCAAGGTTTGTAGTTTACTCAGGCACTAGAGCTCTCTGGTTGAGAATTCTAAATGCCCCTTTCTAAACTGCATATCCCAGGATTCCATAGGATGTCGCCATGGCGGTTAAATTGGAATCATAGCACAGTAACTGTGCAGAGTGTAAAAGTGCCTCTGGTTTAAATCAGTGAATTAAAACATCTTGCTTTAATTGAATCTAATTCACTTTCACCATTGATTCACAATACATGTCCTTTTAAAAAGTCTAAATTTCCCCAGGCAACACTGTATCCTTTAAGAATTGTAAAAGCATCTGCTATAGTGAGGGAAGTTGAAGATCAGGAAAAACAAAATGCTTTTGTACAACCCCCTTTTAAAAATATTAAGTGTTACAGGGCACACGGCTGGGTTCCATATTTTGATGGTTTAGGCCAGTGGTTCTTAACCTTTTCTTAACCCAAGACCCCCTTTAAATATAATTTGTTGGGAGGGACCCGGAAGACTTAACTCGGGACTGAAATATTTAGAAAAAGGATTCAACTGGAAAATTCTTGATATACAGAAACGGGTGGTGGGGGGAATGGAAGAACTATAATAATGATATACATATTTGTGTTCATATATGATTTTATGTATTTTGAAAATAATAAAAATTTCTTTAAAAAAGATTTAAATATGGATTTATACATTCAAATACTTAAATTTTCAAATATTTATTTATTAAGGTCTTCTGGAGACTAGGATTCAAATCCCCATTCAGACAGTGGATGACTTTGGGCAAATCACATTCTCTCAGCCTCAGAGGAAGGCAAAGGCAAACACCCCCTGAACTAATCTTACAAAAACAAAAAACAAAAAAACCCTGTGATGGGTTCACTTCAGGGTTGCCATAAGTCCAATGTGACTTGAATACATGCAACAACAAAGTGCCACTGACAGGAGGAGGTTCTTTCTAGTCATTGTGTCTCCCTCCTTTGAAAACTGACTTACAGTGACCCTAAGGGCAAGCCTATCATGAGGGTTTTCTTGTTGAGATTTGTTGCCTTTGCCTTTCTCCGAGGCTGAGAGAATATGATCTGCCTGAGGTAACCCAGTGGTTTCCATGGTCATGTGAGGATTCAAACCCTAGTCTCAGATACATACTTTGGGCACTCACACATGCCTGCTGCCTGTCCCTTTTGTCAGGGACATGACGGTAAGAGTAT
Organism: Ctenosaura bakeri; assembly: GCA_948474755.1. Classification (NCBI taxonomy): domain Eukaryota; kingdom Metazoa; phylum Chordata; class Lepidosauria; order Squamata; family Iguanidae; genus Ctenosaura; species Ctenosaura bakeri. Next base: position 38,471 of record CAOLHI010000699.1, read on the forward strand.
GTGTGTGCATACCCAAACTCCTCCCTCGTGTGCAAACAAGGCAGCAGTTTCTTCAGCTACACACCCGCCACCAGTTCCATGTTCCTATTGCTGCTGCTTGTGGTGTCCAGCAGTGGGGCTTCACAGACCCCTTCGGAGGGCTCTGTGGTGTCCCTGGACCCCGGGTTAAAAACCACTGGTTTAGGTCATCTTCTCAGGCTAATATAAATGTGCCATGATTAAACAAAAAGAAGAGGGTAGGATGATGACTCGTGGGTGATTGATGGGTGTCATTTGCAGTGGTCTTCAACAGAGAATAAAAAATACCTTCCTGTCTTCTAGCAATGGCACCAACCTTTCTGAGTCAAGCTAAAACATTTTTATGCACTGCAAACACAGAGTTCAGATATTTATTATATAAATTTATATCCCACTTTTTTCTTAGTCTAAGATTGGCTTACAAAATTGGCTTACAAAAGTTAAAGCAAGCATAGGTTAAAAAAAATCACATTGTACCAAAAATTTAAAACACAAGTAAACTAACAATAGAGTTAAAAGCATGACCATTAAAAAAAGCAAACAAACAGTAGAGCACATTCTGAAAAGGCTTTTCCTCTGAACAATCACCTCTCAAAGGGCTGCTGAATCAGAAAGACTGCCTATGGAAGAATAGCATGGAAGCTGCCAGATTTCCAGAGCTTGGGAGCAGCCACCAAGAAAGCCTTCTCATGCGTCCACACCAAATGTACTTGTGACAGTGATCAGAGAGAAGGAAGGGCCTCCCCATAGTTTGGGTAGTGAATTAGACACATTTGGCTCTGCCGCTGATGACCCACTCTCCATCTACAGTGGGTACCACCCACCACTGTCCTGTTTAGCTCCTGAAATCAGATGAGAAAATATATATTCATAGTTCCTTAAACACACACACCCTTTGCTGTCTGCTAAAATGAAATGGGCATTTGGAACTTCCAACGCTGAGTAAGAACTCTTTGCTATTGACACGGAGGGAGGGGATGGATCAGTCAACCCAACACACAGATGGTGAGCTCAGAGAATGGTAGAATTTAACCACCAGGGCCCACAGTCTAGGAAAACATCATGCAAAACATTTTATTAAAAAAAGCAGAAGAGAGGGAAAGGAATATCAAAGGCAAACAGGAGGAAAGCTGGTATTTGGGCGGGTGGGGAAGCACCAAACACAGGAAAAGGCAGGAATCCAGATTGTGTTGCAATAACTAGAATGATACAGCAGCATTTTAAAAAAAAAGTGGTTGATGTGGGTGTATTTGTGGCTGTAGACACCATTAAAAAAAAGATTGTTGCAATGAATGAATGAATCTTATGTCACATACACAAGAACACCCCCTCATTTTCTGTCATTAAAAAAAAGAAGAAATGTGGAGTAACTGACAGATACTGCCTCTGTACTCACAACTGTTAATACAGACAGAAACACAGCAAGTTGCCTTTAACTGAGTGAGACCACAAGCCCATCTGGCTCAGTATTATCTATGGAGGTAAATCATGACCTACTGCTAGGTCACTAGGTAATTGGGAGTAAATTGATAAGGTTTTCTGACCCTCAGCCATCTAACAGTAGCAACAAATAACTAGTGCTTCACCTATAATTGGGGCACTGAAACAGATCTGGAGAAACCCAGGAGTGGATTTTTGTTCTGGGTAGAGTATGGATCCTTAATTCTTAGTACTTTACTCTTACCTCTGGTTGCAGGATCTCAGTATATACATGTGTTTGCATTGAGGCAAAGCAGCTAAAGAAGGAGGAAGCTAAAATGTCTTAATATTATATTCATATATTTCTGCGTTTGTTAGTCACCCTAATAAATATATACCCTTAAGTGACTCACCGCATCTTTGTGGGATCCCGAACAGATGTATGTAAAGTGATATTTGGCACTTTTAAATCACACATGCACACACAGACAAAAACATAAATATTATGTTCTAGGTTCTGTATGTTTAATTAACTGAATCCAGAACAGACATATGAAGTGTTGTTTGATGCTTTAAAAATCATCTGCACAGATAAACAGCTAGCCGTAGACAGACTGTATTTCCAGAACAGCTGACCACAGGCTGTTATTGCTTCTCTAAGCAGCATTGAAACATTGATTGCAACATGGGTTAGAGACAACTTAGATAATGGCAAGACAATTTAGCTCAGTGGGGTTTAAGGTTTCCAGATTATAAATCAGGGATTCAATAATGTTTACTTTTCAGTGCCCATGGAATGGGAGGTGAGATAGTCATGGTTGTTTTTGACTGTTTCTTTCCTGTTTCGCCTATCCTGCCCTCCTATCCTGACCAGAACAACTAACTTTCTTTCCATTATATTCCATGGTTATAGGCATGTTTGGTAAGGATGCATAAGGGCCTTCTTGGTGGCTGCTCCCAGGTTGTGGAATTCCCTCCCATGAGAAGCTTGGTTATTCCTCTTCTCCTCTCTCCCTCTGCTGGTGTGCAACAAATTTTTATTTAGGCAGGCCTTTGTCTAGTAACTAGTTGCTGTGGAAGGCTCCTCTTTATTTTTTTTTCTTTCATCCTGATAGTTATGTTTAGATGCTCTTAAACTGTTTTATATTAATACTAGCGTATTTACCTGACATTGCCCGGAGTTTTATTTTCTCATAGATAACATTTGTTAGAAATACGTTAGGAATTACCTTACCTTACCTTAGGAATTAGATGCAGTTGAAATACACAGGTTTGAAATCCTGTGTCTCTAATTCCCCAAACTGTGTTGTCCAGTACCTGTAACTTTTCCCTATATTCCCCAAACCAGTCTGTATTCAGAGTTGTCAGCATACAGAGGTTTGGTTTCTGCCGGAATACACTGGCCTCGTCCTTGTTGCTGCTAGGCCTCATCTCCATAGCAACCAGGGTGAGGCCTAAGAGCTCTCTGGCTGAGAATTCTAAAGGCCCTTCCCTAAACTGCCTACCCCAGGATTCCATAGAATCTTCACAGGCAGCCAATCATATGAGGTCTTCTTGCCTGACACAGCCAATCCTATGAGGTCTTCGCCTGCCTGACAACGACAAACTCACAAACTTTGACTTTTATATATTATATTATTTTTAGTAGGATCATTTATTTAATTCTTCTTAATCTGTTTTTTATTATATTGATACTTTCTAAAGTATGCTTTGGTTCATTTTCTGTCAGCTGCCATGGGTCCACTATTGGGAGGAATGGCAGGTAAAATAAAGTGTTTAATGTAAATGTGCACTCTATGGGTTACGAACAGAATGCATAAAGTTACTTTTTAATAGTAAGTAGTTATAGTTCTAAAATGCCAAAAGTAGTTACTGTTATAATTGCAGTTTCAAAAATTACTTTACTTTCCTGTTTCTCAAAAATAATAAAAATCATGAAAACAGTTACTTGCTAATTACTTTAAAAACACATCTCGACACACATTTTGTACTACCAAGCTGTAAGAAAGAAGTTGTTCTCCTTCTACATTTTCATATTCATTCCATCTACAACAAAGGGTGAGGCAGCAGACAGAAATTACCATTTGAACTATGAGGTACTCCTCTCTTGCCATTTAGCGTGACAGTTACACTGCAAAAGGAGGAAAAATATATTTCATAAAGCTACCCTTGTCGCTCAACTAATTTGATGTAGTTATACCAGTGATATTTCAAAAAGAGACAGAGAGGAGAGAATTAATTCCAAGTAACCTGTTTTTTTGGAATTGGTTTTATCTTATCTAGAAGGGCTGTGGATTACAGGCACCCGTTGTGGCTGCTGCTATTGGCTAGTAGTAACTTTAGGGTGAAATAGGAGTTGGAGGGGCAGATTAAATGAAAAGACAGTACAAGGCAAAAGGAAAATTTCCTCCATGAGCTCCCTGGAAAAAATAAAGAAGAGGAGAATTCCAAGTATGGAGTTCAGTGTGTTTACTCTCTTTGTTCAGTTGTGCTATTGTAATAGGGATTAACAAACCAACCAAAAAAACAGTCTTTTTTCCCTACTAGTGATATCTTTTGTTTATTAAATTGTAAATTATCTTTTACTTTCATTATTTCAAAGGACACCTCCACATATGTCTGCTTATCTGCAAATGTATTTAAATGTGCCCAGTTGATTGATTCATCTATTAAAAGTCAGATGATTTAATGGCCCGCATCTCTTATTACCACTTGCTATGATTGCATCTTATGGATGTTTTCAGACAGATGGCTCATAGTGTTAATAATCAAAAGGCATTGTAGAGCTCTTCCATTTTCCTCTTCTTTATAGTTTTGTTGTTGCTGTCGGTTTTTTGGGTGATAAGGGACAACACTGGAAGAAGCAGATGAAAAACCAGAGCTTAGAAAAGCTATATATTTGCACTGAAACAGTGCCTGGGAAATCCTTAGAGCTGTTGTCCAAAGAAATAAATTGTTCAAGCTCTGGGGAAAATGCAGGAGTTGCAAGTGGAGGATGGTGGAAGATGGTGGGGATATCAGGACCCTGTGCAAAATTCTGGGTTTGAGCAATGGCATAGCTAGAGTGAGGCACTGAGGTAGTCTGCCCTGGGTGGCATTTTTTTGAAGGCGCCGCTATGGCATCCCCAAATCAAACAGAACCTGTCTCCACCGTCTACCAACATTCCCTCCCCACCTCCGCCTGCCTTTCCCTTTTGATACACACCAGCCAGGCGCTTCCACAAGAGGCGCCTGGTTCCTGGGGTGAACAAAGTTGGAAGGCCTGGAGGGGTCACACAGAGGGGTCAGAGAGAGGACCCACACACCGTTTTTTCCTTTACTGTTGGCAGCATAGTCGCTGAGATGAGCTAAGAGGGCTCCTGTTACCATTGTGGCCACCATCCCAGGCAAAGTATCCAGCTGCCAGTTCACTTTTTCCCCACTTCCTTAGTCTTTAATGAGCTGGCTTCTTTCTCTGCCCGTTAGTGCCATTCCCACTACCACGGGCTATCGTTTCATTTTTAAAGTGGCCTCAATTGTATTAAGCGGGGTGGCAAACGCAGGGACCATCCTGGGCAGCAAAACCTCTAGCTACGCCACTGGATTTGAGTCAAAGTCAAAAGCTGCATGTAGGAGCACATACAGCTTTTTTACCTATGGGGAACAGAGAACAAATAATGAGCCCAAGACCTTCTACAACTCAGTGACAGAGGTGAGACTTGAATGACAGTTTCCTACATCTCTTCCAGCTCACTGGCACAGGAATAGCTAACTTTTGACCTTCCTAAGTGTTGGACAGCATGAGCAATGGTTAGCCATTGTGGAAGTCATACTGTAAAACATCTGAACCACAGAACCAGATTACTACTTGGCTTTTCTCTAGCTCATTGATTCCCAAACTCTAGTCTTCCTTTGACTTCAACTCCCAGATGTCCCGGCTGCCTTGGCCAATGATCAGTGATTCTAGAAGCTGAAGTCCACAACACCTGGAAGACCAAAGTTTGGGAAACACTGCTCTAGCTCTTACATAGCACTCAACTCTCTTGCAAAAATCTCATTTGGGGGATGGGAAAAAGAGGAAGGAGAGTTAATGCAGAAAAACTGAAGCTGTCCAAAATATATCAGCTGCCAATCCCTGGCCAATGAATTTGCACATTGCCTCATTAGCCAATGTGAACACAAGCTGCATACATTTCCAAGTGAACCTCCTCTGGCAAGAAAGGCTTTCAGTTCCACCAAGCCATCTCCTTAAACTTTCATTTTCAAGGTCTCCTTTCATACCATTTCTTACTGAGGGACAGCGTATTATTCCCCTTTGATGTTCCATTGTTTCCTTTCAGAAGCATGCTGTTCATTTTTTGCTAGTGGGGAGAGGGCTGTAGTTACTACAGGAATTAGTATTCAAATGCATTCAGTTAAATACAAACCCACACACTTCTTTGAGAAAGGCATCATTAAAACCATTTTTTTTAAAAAAAAAAAACAGCAATGCCTGAAAGAAAAAACATTTTTTGGAAAATAAGAACAGCAACAAAGCAGAACAAGACTCTGGTTTCAATCTAAACAGGAAGGAAAGAACTTAGCTCAGCAGTATACAGAAGCACATGAGGAATCTGTTATTTACAAATTCTAAGGTGAACCTGTTGGGCTATGACTGGCCATAGTGGTTGAGCAATTCTGGGATCTGTGGCCTCCCAAACTAACATTTCCAAGCTTAGATACGGACCAACCTGGTCTGTGATTTTCACACTAATGTGAAAATCAATGCGACTTAAACTGACCATGAAAAGCTTAAAGTTCTAATGACTTTGATGGGTCACTGCTAATTATAACTAGATGGGGATGCAACCTGCTATGAGACAAGATATAAGGCAACTTTCTTGGAACATATGGAACAACAACATGATGAAAAAAGAGTTCTTCAAAATGTGCATAACACATCTGCCATCACAATAACCTTGCTAATGTCTAACACAAAATGTAACAGCCACTTAATATATCAGTATAAAACCCAGTTGGCCTAAACCAAGTGGTAGCCACAATTAGACTTATTGAACCAATGGGATTTGTATAAGTATGAAGCAATTTGTTCAATGGGTCTATCCTAGTTGGAACTAGCAACTGGATTTAAGTCCTTGATGCCACCAGACACTTCCCCTGCCTATATATAGTAGGTGCAGTCTCTCCCCACCCCTGGTTATAATTGGAACAGTAGTGGTGTCCTAAGGGTAATACCTCCCACATCATATTCCTGATACACTTTGCCCCACATATACACTAGAAGGCTTTATTTTGTTTGTATTTACCTTGCATTCGGAGGTTAAAACAAACCTCCAGATGGACCCAACCTCTAATTTGGCTCTCGGATGCCTCATATAATGACTCTCTACCTCAACAGTCATGCTTTTGGTTGCAGAGATACAAAAGATGTCTGTGTACACCTTCACATCACCTGTTGATTTATGGCAACTCCATGAATTTCGTAAGGTTTTCTTAGGTAAGGAATACTCAGGGGCAGCTTTATCATTTCCCTCCTCTGAAATATAGCCTACCTGGTATTCTTTGGCAGTTTCCCATCCAATTACTAACCAGGGTTGACCTCGTTTAGCTTCCAAGATAGATGGGATCTGCTGCCTTTATTTAGGTTAGTTTAAAAAAAAATGTATGTCATCTAAAAACACCAGTGTGGACCAATACATAAATCTAAACTGTCTCACTCAAATTACTTCTTGAAGTGTAAGCTGCAATTACAACATCTGGAGGGCCAAGTTCTCATTCTCACTTTAAAAATGCTGGGTAGTTTAACAGGCCAACTTCAGAAAGCACAGTTCAAAGCTGGCTTGTTTAGAAACTCATCAGAGTTTGTTATAAACCACTACCCTCATCTACGCCAGTGCTACTCAAAGTGTTGGACCATGTTCCATGGGATTGAGGAAATGTTAGCTCTTCAGATAGAGCTTTGGGTTCTTACAGAGGCCTAGTGTACTCCCCTGAACTTCAGTGAAGAAGTCTAAGTACCTCACTGTACTACAAACCGCAAAGCCATGGCAATTGAAATAGTATCAAAGACTTTAGTTTTGTTGTGTAGCTCAGTGCTATTCAAAGTGGTGGTCATGGACCGGTGCTGGCTCCTGGTGAGTTGCCAGGAAAGAGAGAAACAATTATGTTCCTATGGACATAAAAGCAGTACTACTTTCTGACACATTGGGAAAAAATTATCAGGCCCTCACATCAGATAGACTGAGGCCAATTCCACACCAGCCTGTGGTGTGGAATGTGGTCAACATCATATGGAATCCTGGGGTTTCCAGTTGAGGGAGGGGCCTTTGAAGAATAATAGCACTATAGTGGAATAATAGCACTATAACAGGCTGGTGTGGAAATGGCCTGAAATTCAAGAAGAAATGGGGCAGTGCTGATGAAGAAAGGATAGAAAAGTTCACAATTTCAAAACCTCACCAGACAGAGGATTGGGTATAAGGTAGTTTGAACCCATTGATAGATTACCAAGAATTTGTTTATGTGTAGGCAACTGACCACCTGGATAGCTATAGCAAAGATACAAAACACAATCTGAAAAATTTAAAAACTATACAGATTTTAAAATCATATTCAATATTCCCAGTCATAAAAATGAACAATCAATTCACTGGGACCTAAGAGATACAGTCAGACCGAGCCATTTTGCAAGTCTCCATATCATTTGCTGCAAACCAGCAAGGGTTTCTGGTTTGCTGTGATTCAGCAATAGGGACAATGCAAAGTCCTTTTCCCCTCTGAAATTAGACTGCTTAAATTGAGAAAGCCTGGCAGGCAGCTGAAGTAGGAGTAGATTTGTACATGAAAGGATTTCTGCATGTACTCTAGTGGGGGTGGGGGGCTGAACCCAATTCTTGGACTGAGGAAGTGCTGAGAGTGACCTTGGTCCACAGTTCTACCTCCTCCCTTCCTTTGCTGCTAGTTTGCATCTGGCTCTAGGTGGTGGATCTTGGACACAGCATGGAGAACTTTCCTTTTCTGAAGGATAGAAACTAAATTCCCCAGAATCCAACACAGCCAGCATGGCCAAATTCTCTGCAGTTTCTTATTTTCCACTAGCCACTGTTTTCCAGAAACAGTCCTACATTTCTCGTACTCATTGCAGGCAAATTATGGTCCTGATTTTACCTTTTCCGGGATGCAGTACTCCTTTTCAAAATCCAGGCCCTTCCTCTGGAAGTGAAATCTCTGAAAAGCCAGGCCGACACAAATTTGAATACAATAACACAAAGGTGGTATGTGGTTGGCACGCTGTCCTCCATGGGTTCAGGACATGGAACTGGTATCCATATTTAGTCCTACCGGGAGTAGGCTGGTTGAAAATCCATGTTATTCAAATCAAACTTAACATATGAATCAGAGATTTCAGTGGTCTAAGTATTACTAAAGGCACCATCCAAAGTATGACTAAAACTAAAATGTCCATGGGTCAGCTGAGCTGACACTAGGCCAAGTTGAGGTTGTTCTGAATCTAAATCCCTCTCAACCTAGGGATGTGGGAAATTAATACTTAGAGTAGACTGTTGAAATCAACTGAATTTATGTAAAGCATGACTTGGGTCTCATTTCTAAGTAGGACTAAATCTGGAAACCAATCCCATGGCCTGATCTGATGGCAGATTATGTACCAATCACATGGCACCTTCATGTTAACCAACCCAAGGCAGACCTGATATTGTGGCATTTCAATTCCTCCATTGCCTCACCCCTTCTCCACAACTTCCTTTTTGCTTCTTCTTTGGGCAGAGCTTAGCCAGCAGAGCAGTTCTGCCAGCAGATTGATCTATCAGCAGATCTCTGACCAGCTGCCAGAAGAGCATTTGTAACAGCAGAAGAGCTTTAAGCTTCATACTAATCCCTCACATCCAACACATCTATGAGTGAGGATTGCCTTGTTAATCTGGAATGAGTCCTATGCTCTTTCACACAAGAATAGGCATGTTAAAACTACATCTGAATAGCCCTGTCTTCAACTGTGAAATATAGATGTTCCTTAAGAACTGCTGTTGAGTTGGGACACTAAACCAAGAAGTCAAGAAAGCCTCCATGCAGCAAAGCATCCCAGGCTCAGCATCAAATACCACCAATCCATTTCAACATTTGGTGCCAAGGAAACCCTTGCTCACTGGCGGAAAAGATACTTTGAACATAGCAGAACTTGGAAGTAACCATTTACAACTAACAACCAGTATAAAGTTACTTTTTTTAACAGACAAGGGCATAATATTACATTTCCAAAGTAACCACAATGAGTAAAGCTATTCTAGTGGTGCAACAAGTAACAGTTTCTAACCACTTTTAAAGGTTACTTTTAAAAACATTTTAATTCTCTTATCACACCTAAGGCCATTTCTGCACTACACTGTAATAGTGCTATTATTCTACTTTCAACACCCTATGGAAGTCTGGGGTTCATAGTTTACTGAGGCCAAAGAGCTCTCTGGATGAGAATTCTAAAGGCCCCTCCCTAAACTGCAAACCCCAGGATTCCATAGGATGTTGAAAATGGAATAATAGCAATATAACAGTGTAGTGCAGAAATGGTCTAAGAGCCATAATCCCATGGCTACCCCTCAACTAGATCAGACCAAGAAAACTTAAACAAGTATTGCCTTGCCATATTCCCTTTGATTCAATGGATCTACTCAAGTTGGGACTAGCCATTGGATTTTGGTCAAACAAAAGATAGCAAGCAACATAACAAGTACTGCAACAAAATATTAAAAAAAAAAAAAAACCACTGCAGGATGCAATGACAATTTAAAAAAAAATTAACGAATAAGAGGGGTTACTGTATATACTCATGCATAAGCCTAAAACTTTTAGTCAAAAAAATTCACACAAAAAACCTGGGTTAATTTATTCACTGGTCAATGTAAGTACTGTACCTTCACTCTTCTCCAAAGAGGAGCCATGCCCTTCTCTGAGTAGAGTGGCAAAACGAAAGAGCTTAGTCCATCCCAGGAAAACCTAAAAGAAGCACCGATCCCCTCTACTTTCCCCACTAGGGTCCTTCTTCTGGCCTTTTTGAATAACTGGGTGGGAAAATGGCTCCCTTTCAAAAGAATTCTGAAAGAATAGAGGAGGTCAATGCTTCTTTTAAATTCTCCCAGGGCAGACTAAGCACTCACCTTTTACTAAGAGCTGACACTAGGTCAGCTGAGATACAGTATTAACTCTTACATACTGTACCCTTTTTTGATAAGAGTTAATACTGTATCTTAACTTTAATAATAATAAAAAAAAGAACCATCCCCTTCTCTGAGTAGAGTGGCAATAGGCCTTGTTGAATGCCTGGATGGAAAAATGGTGGCAGCAGCAGCCAAAGGCAGCTTATCCCTTGAGGCAACGCAGGTGCTTTCCACTTTTTGTGGAATGACCCTTGACTTATCAATGGGTCATATCAAAATCCATAACTTTGGCTCCCAAACCTGCCCTTGACTAATACATAAAATCAACTTATACGCGAGTATATACAGTACTTGAGGGAAAGTAATTTTCCAAGCTCTGGCACATAGACGGTCCTAGACTCAAACTTCGGTGTGAAAGGATCAGACAACCAGTGACAGAAAAAACCCTCACTCTACCTAACACTCTGGAGTGGAACTGCCAGTCAGAGAACACAATACTAAACCAGCTAGAGGAGTGGTTCCGTCTGCTACAGGGCAGTGCCTTTTGTTCGCTCTGCATACTGCAAATTCTCTTAAGTTGGAGAGTAAAAATGTGACAACGGTGCCTAGAGGTTGACAAGTTTTTTGCTTTTGTTTATTGCCTCTCTTGCCCCATGGAACCAGAACTATTCCTTCCTCCCAGCATCCCCATTTCAATTACAGGATGGGAGGAGGGGAAAAGAGGCCAGGGAATTGAAAGCAATTAAGCAAAGATCTTCTTCGTCACAGCCAAGTAACCGGCAGCCGGAAAGAGACACTATAGTCCTCCCAGCAAAAAAGAGAGCCAGAAAGAGAGTCAAGCAGCAGCTGGTACACAGAGTTATTTAGAACAATCTGTTTGGAAAGGATTCCATGGGGCCATTTAGACTCACCCTGTACCTCACTACTAGGGAAAATGGCATAGCAAACTTGTGCAACAAGAAAAATTGGAGTCTAAAATCTTTAACAAAACATGCAAAACTGCATGTTTGTTTGTGGTTACACTCCCACCCACCCCCACCCCCAGTTTATTATCAAGAAAAAAGAAGCAATGAAGTAGCAAAGAATCTCTATGCTGGGATGGGTAAAAGAAGTTACACAAACTTGCCTATGCTCAGGGACAGTTTTGAATGTTATGTGTAAAGAATATTTATTAAATACATTTAATACATAAGGTGCATATACAAGAAATTTTTTTTGCAAACCTATACAGGATACATACACATATGTATGCTGGAGAATATGGCCTGGGCATGGCTCTCCACTTCATCTAAACAGCACCAAATAAACATTTGCAATTCTGTAATGAAGTTTTAAGAGTACCTGCCAAGAATTCCTAATTTACATATTATTGTACAGACTCAGCCTACTGAGAGCAAAGTCAAAAACTGTAGGTGATTTAAAAACATACAACACAGCTATCTCTCTTCATAAACCACCTTGGAGAGCATGAACTTTGTGTACTCAGGATCACTGCTCTGCTTTGATTAACTCCCTTTTTTGTTGATGTGTGCATTCAAGTTATTTCTGGCTTATGATGACCCTAAGGTGAAAGTATCAGGGGGTGTTCTTAGAAAGATATGTTCAGAGGGGTTTGCCTTTTCCTTCCTGAGAGGCTGAGACGGTGTGATTCACACAAGGTCACCCAGTGGGTTTCTATGGCTGAGTGGAGATTTGAATCCTGGTCATAATCCAGGACTCCAACCACTTCACCAAGCTGGATCTCTTATCGCCTCTTATCTCTCTAGCTCTCCCTAAAAAGACAAGCTTAGTGACCCAGTGCCAATAGGAACAGATTCAAAATGGACCAAGTGAGAAAAAGGAGGAGGCAACAAAATGTAGAAGGCAGAAGGACACATTTAAAACTCTCAAAGAAGTTTGAACCCCTTCCAGCTTATTGCATTGGGAACAGGAGCATGGCAGGCAGAACTCAGAAAAGAAGCACCACTGATAGAAGGTGAGGAAGAATACACTGCAACATTTTGCTGCAGATTGCAGTTATAGCCACTAAATGGCAAGGATCAAACTGCACATTAACCTGTAACTGTTCCATTTTTCTTATGGGATCATGGTCAATGAAACTATACATCATATGCATGAGAAAGAGCCATAAGTACAGCTAAGTCATAGTGGTTTAAGTGTTGGACTAGGAATCTGGAGATCAGGGTTCAAATCTCGCTCAGCCATAGAAATCTACTGGGCGACTTGCATGAGTCACACTCTCTCAGCCTCAGAGGAAGACAAAGGCAACCTCCCTGAACAAATATTGCCAAGAAAACCCATGTTAGGGTTGCCATACATCGGAAACTACTTGAAGGCACACAACAACGAACAGTGAGAATTAGGTTGTCTCTTCAGCATGCAATAACACCATTCAACATGAGGTGCTTCACCCTTCGATATGTTCCTTTCAATTTTTGTCTTGGTCTCAGGAGACACTTGTAAGGATATCAGGTGACCCCTGGTGACCCCAGATGAGTCTACAGGCCTATTTGCACATAAGAAAGAAAGAGAAGATATGGAGGAAGTTAAGGGAGGAGATCTAAAACTACTGCCCTATTATTGTTGAAATATGTTTCTCACTCCTCATAGTACAGCTTACACCTACTATTTCACATGTTCCACAGACAAATAGATCCAAGGGGATCTTCTTTCACAGCTCCTACTAATTTCAATGCGACTGCATGCACAATTTTGGGACCCAAAATTCAACATTCTACATTCAACATCCCTAAACATGTTCAAAATTCCTCTGGTGGCAGCTGCTTACCCATGAAAGAAAGAGCATAAACAGGCCTACAGGCCAGACCAAAGGCCTATCTAGTCCAGCATTCTGTTCCCACAGTGGCCAACTGACAGCCCCAGTGAGAAAGCCCAAGCAGCCCACAACAGCACATGCTGTTCTTCTCATACGCAAAGGTCTATATTCTCTCTGTGACTAGAGATAATATATTTGGTTTGGTTTGCCCTGTCTTTTTCCCCCAACATGAGACTCAAGATGGCTAGTTAAATAAATAAAACAAGTACAGTTTAAAAACGCAGATCGAACTAAAACAACTTCAAAAGCACATCATGACTGCCATTAATAGCCTTAGCCCCCACAAATCTTTCTTAGTCTCATTTTTAAAGCCATTCAAGTTCACATCTATCATTACATCCTGGGGCAGTGAATTCCACAGTTTAACTGTGTGCAGAGCTTCACCACGGCCTCATAGGAAGACCAGCCAGGGTTCACTCTTGCCACAGAAAGGATAACAGAAGCATCTGGTTGAAGGTAAGTATGATCTGGAAATCATACGATGATTGGATACCAAAATATGATGGTTGGGGAAAAATAGAAAATAAGGATTCAAATATGAAACATTCCTCTCTCTATCTCTGTCACAGCATCTCAGTTTCCTTCCCTTCTGTTGCAAGGCTATGTTACCAAAACCAAACATATATAAGAGGGCCATGTTCAGCACCCCAGAGAAAAAGAAGTGATAGCATGTGCATGCTGAACCTAGCAGGCCAGCTGGTGAGCTGGGAAAGAAAGGCACACATTCTATAACCCTAAGATGTGGAGGGGAAGGAGTAGCTTCTGACCGGTGAAGAGAAATGCACTCTTCACATTCTCAGAGGCACTCTTCTCTATCACTGCTTCACAAATCAGTGTCTGAAGGATGAGCTCTGTTCTGTACATTTTAGTTAGGCAGGTGTGGGGGATATGGATACGATCATGGGGAGAGGGGTAAGAATTGCTGGAATTTGCTGGGGGGAACAGGACAATGGGACCAATTGAGTAGGCAGATCATCATGTGATTATAGGTTCAGCAGGTGGGGAAAAGATACCTGGAAGCCAATAGGTGTTGCAAAAAATCTACTGGACAAGGAGACGAGGCTGCAACTCTTAATCATCCATTACACATATCCTATGTACTGAGATGTCACCATGGAACTTAAGGGGGAAGAATCGGGATTCCCAGCTTGTCTCCAGTCTCAAGCTCTGACAGATAAGATAGACAGGGCGCAAATCCTGAGTCAGAGGAATCAATAAACAGTAGGGTTGATTCAGGATGGAATCAGTCCAGAAAAAGTGCAACCAGTGTAGAACAAGTATAGGGAGGCCCACAGAATGCAACGGGGTGGGGGTGGGAAGTAGGAAATTACCTCCAAGGAAGAGAAGTGCAAAAAGATGGGAAATGGGGAGGGCACTAGGGGTGGCATTGAGCCAAGACAGTGTGAGATGGGGTGAAGGGTAGGAGTGGAGAGGAAATGGGAACAGATGGAAAGGCCAACAAACAGCAGGAATGTGGGTGCGGAGTTCCTAGCAGAAAGCCGAGGGGGAAAGTTGTGGGGAAACAGGGGAGCTCTGAATGTAGTTTGGAGGGGGCTCCAGGGATCTGAACCAGACAAGTCCGGGTGCAAGGGAAGTGAGAGACTCTAAAATATCAGGAATAGGACTGGGAAAATAATAGACAGAGAGAGGGCTGCAGGTTAGTAATGGTAGGCGGTATCATGGAAGGGGGAACAATTGTGGGAAAATGAAAACACAGCAATTAGTTGGGAGGAAAGACAAGCACTGGAGGGGAGATCGTGCAATTGGAATGAGTGGAAACAAGTGGGGGGAACGAGGCCAGGGACCAGGCAGGAAAAGAAGTGGGGAAGGAATTCGGGGGGGGAGGCAGTCGCCTCAACATGAGATGGGGAGGGAAGCCGGAGGGATGGCGTGCGGGGGGGAGCAAGTCAACAGATGTGGGGATCTGGCTGAAGAGCCCGCAGACTTGGAGAGGGGTGCGAATGGCAGGAAAGGGGGATCAGGGTGAAAAGGAGACCGGGCGGAGTACAAGGAGACCTTTATTTATAGCTTGGTGGTGGGGCTGTCAGCATGAATGGAGATCGGAAAAAAGGAAGCTGATAAGGATGAGGAAGGGAGGCTGTTGTGCCTAACAGGTCGAGGCGAGGGAGCCACGGCGGGAGAGGGGGCTTGCAGATTAGATGGGGAAGGGGAGGCAGCACCCAAACATAACGGGACGTGGAGCCCAGGCGGAGGCTTCGCAAGCCCCCTCCGCCCTCCGCCTCCCTTCCCCTGGCCTGGGCCGAGGCCACAGAGAGCACTCAGCTGGCTGCCCCCTCGACGCCCCCCAGATGGCGGTGCTGCTCCCGGGATGGAGAGAGAAGATCTGCCCCCACACACCCGTGTGGGGGTAGATCTCTCTCTCTCTTCTCCCTCCGTCCCGGGAGCAGCACCGCCATCTCCACCAAGGCGCCTTCCTGGGGAGGGCACCACCTGGCTAACCCCCCTACATACACCAGTGCTCCCCTCTTCCCTTAGGCAAACATCCGCTTCCCTCCGTCTCTCTCCTCTCCCCCGGCCAAGCTCTTTCTTACATGGAGGGGGGCAGATCGGACTTACCTCGCCTCCCAGCTCGGTGGAGAAGCGTCGTCCATCCTGAGGCAGCTGGGCAGAAGTGGCTTCTTTGGGGAGGCGCTGGCGGAGGGACCCGAGCTGGGAGAGGTTGGCCTCAGCCGTTTCGCTTCCCCCCCCCGCCGCGTTTCCTTCTTTTGTTGCTTCTTCAGCGCTTCCCCCTCCACCGCTGCTCGCTCTCCAGCGGATCTCTCCCCCCTCCTCTTCCCCTCCTTCCTCCTCCTCCTCCTCCTCCTCCTTCAGGCTCGCACCATAAAGTGTGCCATCATCAGGCGCGGCTGGCAGAAACCACAGCGCGTCCCACGTGGTGGCTTCACCTTTTGTGGCCTAAGGCGGCCCTGCCACACCTCCCCCGATGCCCACCAGAAAGGGGGGGGGTCCCGGAGGAAAGGGAGAGGGGTCCAAGGAGGAAGGGGGCGACGGTGGCAGTTTGGGGAGGCGAAGGAATGTTTTCAGCGCTTCCTCGGCCGCCTTCGCTGCCGGCCGGCCTGGTGTCGCCTCTTCGCTCTCCCTCCTTGGCTTCCCTGGCTCTTCCAGCTCCGGTTTCCTGCGCCTGATAAGACACATCCAGGCGGGCGCACACACGCAGCAGAAGCAGGAAACAGGCAGCCAGAGAGGGGCCGGCTTCCCCCCCCCAAAGAGAGAACCTGCGACAACAGCCATCTCCCTTGGCCATAAGACTGATCGCCGCACAAAGCAAACTGCTGCTGTCTAGCACCACCCGAGAGCCTGCATCTCATGAAGTGGGCTCCAGTCGGAGGGGAGGCTTGGGCCAAATCAACTTGGTTGCCTTGAAGAAGGCACAAGATCCATCCTCGTCTTGAGAAGTTGATGCAATTAAGGGGGGTTAGGAC
Organism: Ctenosaura bakeri; assembly: GCA_948474755.1. Taxonomy (NCBI): domain Eukaryota; kingdom Metazoa; phylum Chordata; class Lepidosauria; order Squamata; family Iguanidae; genus Ctenosaura; species Ctenosaura bakeri. The sequence continues at coordinate 55,336 of CAOLHI010000699.1, forward strand.
AAGAGGTTCGGGTGCCCGCTTTAGTAGGAACTCTCATTCTAGCCTCGTGCCATTATCAGGCCAAAAGAGGTCAGAGAGTAAGGGAGCATGTTGTCATGACCCCCAGATCTCTTCTGCAGGGGAGATGTTACCAAAAGCAGCATCTTTTTTGCTAGGGTGTACGGAGCGGAGGAAGGCAGAAAAAGAAAAGGGGCTTTTCCACACTGCATTCTCACAGTGTTATTATTCCACTTTCAACATCCTGCGGAATGCTGGGGTCTGTAGTTTACTGAGGCCAAAGATCAGAGAATTCTAAATGCCCCTCCCCAAACTGCAGACCCCAGGATTCCATAGGATGTTGAAAGTGGAATAATAGCACTATGATAGAGTAGTGTGGAAATGGCCAAAGAGTCCATGCTTGAACTTCATGCAGGGTTGTAGGCTTAAGACGGAACATCAGAGAAGGTTGCAGAGGCTCTCTCTCCAGCACAGAGGTGGGAATCATGCAACCCTCGAGATATTATTGGACTGCAACTCTCATCTGTCATAGCATGCATACCCAATGAATGAGGAATGCAGGGAACTGGAGTCCAATAACATGTGGAGGGCTGCATAGCTCCCATGCCTGTTGTAGCAGGTGATATGATGGTTTTAGGTTGCAACCTGAGGTGAATCTGCATTGGTCCCTAGGACCTCTGCAGAGAAGTAACCAACACACACACATACATACACACATACTTTTGGGGGGGGGGGATGAACTAAATCCATCTATTATTCAGAATTGTTTTCTAAGACAATAGCTGTGTTCCCAAAGGATTGGGGATAAGACACAACCTTGCCAAGAGAAATGTTCTAAGTTAAAAGCTCCTCTGATCTATTCTACATTACTCCAACTCTTCCATCTCTGATGGATCTGATGGACCTACAATCTGCTTTCTCCAGATGGAAAAGAACCTACTTTGCCTTTAGACCACAGTCCACTCCATTCAGAAGGGGCTTCCATACAATATGGATAACATTTGGGGGGCTGGGGGATTAACAAGAGGAGGAGGAGGAGGAGGAGGAGGAGGTATGGAAGTCTATTTCAGTCAGCCCAGTTACACATACCTAAATGTGGGTCCAACCCACTGAATTTGGAATGAGAAAACAAATATGAAAAGTAAGGAACTTGGAAACATGATTGAAATACATTACCAGTACATCTGATATTTTTAAAAAATCCATCAGAATCATATTTCTCTGGAAATAGTCAGACACACACACACACACACACACACACTTGTTGTAAAGATAGATAAAGTTGTAATACACACACACACTTGTTGTAAAGATGACACGCAGCATATAAAATATTTATTACATTCAGTCAAGACGGGTTAACACTAAGTACCTGAAAGTGTCCAAAATCCACATTAGAGTGTAAAAGATAGTCTCATTTTGGATGAATGCAAAATTTATATTGATTTCAGCTCTTATCACAATTTTAAAACACCCCCGTATAGGTGTCCAATAAAACTCGTGAAGTAGAAAATAATGTCAGGAAAAAAAATACTATATGGCATATATTTGTCAGGACTCAGAAGTGAAAAGGATATCTCTACATCTACTGCTATACTTTTATGGAACGTGGAACACTTGTTCAAAACCAGAATGTTATTATTATTATTCAAGAAACAGATACTTTTTCTTTACGTAGAAATCCGAAAGGAATCCTCTACGAATCATCTATATTCAATACTTAATCCCACAAGATTAAACAGAATGTATAAGGTAAGCACATGAATAATTTATTGTAAAGATAGAGGCCTCGATGACACACAGCGTGTAAAATATACACTAAATTCAATCACAGGTTAATACCATGAAGAAGAAAGGACAGGGAATGGAAGAAATAACACAGAGACATTATGTCATCATCATCATCATTGCTGCTCTTCATCCCTAAAAAAAATTTGCTTTCAAAATCCTAAGTTTAAATGCTAAAACAAATACATTTTTAAATACACATAATTTTGCCTACAATGGGACCTCAGTGGCCACCTATCAGGCATACTATAGTAGCCTATTTCCTGGCAGGGCTGCCTATGCAATTAGGTAAAATCAGACAGCTTCCTTAAGTGGCAGATGCTGTCCAGCAGCAAGATGTTTATTTATTTGATTTATATCCTGCTTTTCTCCAAAAGAAGAACTTAAAGCACCTTGCAATACAAATCAAAACAGAACATGTAAAACAAAAGTTTACAAAGCATTAAACTAGAAATTCAATTAAAATAGTACTTTCGAAACACTTAAAACATTTATTCATTCATTCATTCATTTATTTATTGTACTTATATGCCACCTTTTATCCCAATGTGGGACCCAAGGCAGCTTTCAAAAAGTTAAAAAACATTAAAACAATTTAAAAAGTATAAAATTATAAAAACTTATATTTAAAACAAACAACTTAATAAATAACTAAAAGCTCCCCAGATTACTAATTAAAAGATTGCTTGGAAAGAAATGTCTTTGTCTGTCTACAAAAGGAAAGCAGGGAGAGCACCACCATAGCCTCCTATGGAAGAAAGTTCCACAGGCTCTCTGCCATGTCTTCACCAGGTGAGCCTGGGATGGTAACAGGATTGAGAGAAAGCTTTCTCCTGCAGATTTGAGGGCTCTGATAAGTTCAGATACGGTCTTTCAGATAGCCTGGACCTAAGCCATACAAGGCTTTGTAGGTCATAACCAGCACTTTGAATTGTGCCCGGAAACAAATAGGTAGCCAGTGAAGCTGTTTTAACAAGGGAGTTAAGTGCTCCCTGTAACTGGCCCGAGTCAGCATTGTGGTTGCCGCGTTTTGAACCTGCTGAAGTTTCCAAACAGTTTCCAAAGGCTGACCCTCACAGAGTGCATTATACTAGTTCAAGTGAGATGTAATCAAGGTATGTGTCACTTTAGCCAGATCTAGCCTCTCAAGGAATCGGTGCAACTGGCGCACAAGTTTTGACTGCACAAATGCACTCCTGGCCACTGCTGAAACCTGGCCATCCAGTCTCAGAGTTGAGTCCAGAAGAACACCAAGGCTATGAGCCTGAGATTTTAGGGGGAGTGTAACCCCATCCAGTAGAGACAAAGTCCCTGTTTCTTGATACACATTACATTACATGTTAAGAGGACAGGACTATGTTTGCTACACAACAACTTGTATGGTGGCCCATAAGCCAGCTTGTTGGGGTATTACCTTCTTGCCAATGTTTAAGAATGATTCATCTCTCACTGTAGTTGGCTTGTGTATGTTAAATGGGGCACCATCTTGTCTTCTCTCTTGGGTGACAAACTATCTTAAGCCAAACTTGCTTCCCATATTGGCTAGGCAATGAATTACTTAAATTTTCATCAGTGGTATAGTGGAGCCAGGGCTCCCAGAGTTGAAGATCTGAGGAATTTTTTTATTGGGGGGGGACTGTGATGTCATCTTTTTCCTCACTAACCAGATCCAACTATCCACCAACTCTCCCTTCTCCAGCAAAGGATGGCCACTTAATACAGGCAAAGTACTAGAGGTTTAAAGCAGACCAGCATAGTGTGTTAATTCCTCAGAATAATGGTCAAAGATGGAAGCAGGCTATTTCCCATAATTCTGGATCTAGGCCTGGAGCGGGGACAGTAGAACATTTTAACTTTCCAAATACTTGAAAGCTTCTTAGGGAGAAGGGTAAACTAGGATCCCTAAAATGTGCCATCACCTCTGGCTGTCATGCATGCTGCTGCATATATTGGCTAGGATATTCTGGGAATTGTAGCTTTCCCAGTTGTAACTTTTCCAAGCTGTGCATGAGAGTCATACTGCTACATTTCATACCACAGTCTTCTCAAAACAATCTAAGTATGTTACGGTTTCACCACCTGCTTGATGATCTTCCTAGACTCTTCTTAGGTACTGGTGTATATACCCGGCATTGCCCAGGATTTTATTTTCTTATAAGGTAATACTTCTTAGAAATACCTTAGGAATTACCTTACCTTATGTTAGGAATTAGATGTGGTTGAAATACACAGATTTGAGATCCTGTCTCTAATTCCCCAAACTGTCTCGTCCAGTACCTGTAACTTTTCCCTATATTCCTCAACCCAATCTGTATTCAGAGTTGTTAACATACAGAGGTTCAGTTTCTGAGGGAATACACTGGCTTCCTCCTTGCTGCTAGGCCTCATCTCCATAGCAACCGGCCAGGCCAAAGAGCTCTCAAGCTGAGAATTCTAAAGGCCCCTCCCTAAACTGCAAACCCCAGGATTCCATAGAACCTTCTCAGGCAGCCAATCCTATGAAGTCTTCTTGCCTGACACAGACAAACTCCCAAATTTTGACTTTTATATATTAGATGTTTTCCTCACTCTTATCATTAACCTAGGTGCCAAGGTCTCATACGCTGCTTGTCACTCTACTTCAGCAAAAGTTCCAGGTTGATTGCTTTTCTACATCTGCCATCTGTGTTCAGTTAAGCATGTCTGCTCTGGTGTTGCAAATGTAGATCAAAAGGCCTGCAACCCAAACAGATGTTGAAGGCTCACTGGCCCAAATACTTGACCCAAAAGACTGCACCAGTCACATGTCTGTGTCTCATTGTTTATCCTGTACCAGTAGTAGGAAATTGGTGGCTGTACCATTAATCAAATGGCAATCATTCGGGAATGATGAGAGTTTGAGTCCAACACCATCTGGAAGGCCATAGTTTCTCCAGTCCGGCACCTTCAATCCAGAAGGCCATTTCCGCACAACATTGTTATAGTGCTTTTTTTTCCACTTTCAACATCCTGTGGAATCCTGGAGTTTGCAGTTTAGGGAGGGCCATTTAGACTTCTCAGCCAGAGAGCTCTTTGGCCTCAGGAAACTACAAACCCTAGAATTCCGCAGGATGTTGAAAGTGGAATAATACCACTATAACAGTATAGTGCGGAAATGGCCCAAGAGTCTCATAACAAATCACCTGAGATAGCTCATGCAAGCAAGACGGCCCATAAACTGCTGAGATCAGCAACCGAAAATAGGATTGTTAATCAGCTTGACTTCCTGAACAAGAAATATTCCTGACCAACCTCTTGTACTGCAAACAATAGGAATCCAAACATGAGAAAAGTAAAAACAGGCCTATGTTACTGAAAGCCCTGTCTCTTGGCTTTGCCTCATTTCCCACATTACATGGGGATGCACTGAATTAAGTCAAAGGGAGGAGGAGGAAGAGGAAGAGCCGAAGGAGGCAGGGATCGCTTAGAGACTGTTGGAGCAGACAACCTTTATGTTAACAACGGCAAAAATAGCATTCTGACCACAATTAGGTAGGGATGTGCAGACTTCAGATTGTGTGATTGTGGAGTTCTGGATGGCAAAGAGAGGCAGGAAATCAGCCATGTCCTATTTTTACATTGTACACATAGTGCACTTCTTATATTACAGATTTGTGCTACATGCATATAATATGATATTATATGTATTATATCAGCGTGGCCAGTTATACATCACCAGAAAAGGTGGTAGATTTTGCATGTGTGTATGTGTGTGGGAGCTGGACATTGGACATTAGACATATAATGCACATATTACATGATGCATGTATTATATGTGCATTTAATATGATAGCATACACACACACACATATATGTATATATATTGTACTATGGTGACCAGTAACACATCACCAGAAAAGGGAGGCCGATTTTACACGTGTTTATATCTATGTGTGTGTCTGTGTGTGTCTATGTGTGTCTGTGGACATTTCTGCACTAGATTATTACAGCGTTATTATTTCACTTTCAACATCCTATGGAATCCTGGGGTTTGCAGTTTAGGGAGGGGCTGACTGGCCCCTCCCTAAACTGCAAACCCCAAGATTCCATAGGATGTTGAAAGTGGAATAATAGCGCTATAACAATCTAGAGCGGAAATGGCCTGTGTGTCACACATCATATGTTACACATAGATAACAGATCTTATATTATGCATGTTTTATATATGCATATAATGTGATATTATACATATTGTATTAGAGTGGCCAGTTATACCTCCCAGAAAAGAAGGAAGATTTTGCATGTGTGCGTCTCACATGTTATACAATACACATAGATTGCACATATTATATTATTCAATTATTATACATGCATCTAATGTGATATCATATATGCTATATGTTTATAGGTCTGCACACACAATGGTCAATGTATAGTTTAGATAAAAAACAATGGATTTCACCATGGTGAAATGTGGGGCCATGCTACTGACGTGTCTGCTCAGACTGCTGAAGAGTGGAAAACACAATGGGCAACTTCAAGGCCCCTTTCTGCTCTCCCTTCTTCTGGTTCTTGATCTGTAAACCAGACAGCCTTTCAAATTATGGACTGTCCTCTATCAAGGAGGACAGATGGTCATCTGCTATATATACATTGTAGCATCACTTGCTGTTGTTTTTTTAAAAGGGAAACTAGCAGGTTTAATACAATCATATGAGCAAGACAGAGGAGGAGGTGGAGTGTCAGCAGGATCTTATTTAAAAATAAAATCCCTTGCTCACAAAATAGGTCTATAGAAGTTGAAAGGAATGAGAAGAAGAGAAGCAGGCTTTATTTCCAGGATTTCGGTCTCTTTTGTCTCTCTTTCTCTCTTTTGCTTTACCGGTTTGCGGTAGAGTACTTTGAAGTACAAATTAGGTCTTGCCATCAGCTCTGGTGTTAAGAGTTGATGGAAGGGAGGCAGAAATAAATAAATAAAGTGAACAAACACAACACACACACAGAGGAACGTTTCACTTCCAGTCTGCCTAGCTTTATGGTGCGAGAATAGACAAGTGACTCAGAGACAAATATAACATCTGGAGGTATAAGGAAATCAACATTCTCCTGCCAGGAAGTAAAGGGAGGAAGTCATCCTGCCTGCTTTGGGTATATTTTATATTTTTATTCCAGAGACAGTAAAAGCTGTTATCTTCGATGTACCACTTCAGAATGGAAGTAGGGGCTCACAAGTTTGAGTATAGAGAAAGGGAGCAAATTCCTCTTCACAGAAAATTTGCATGTCAAGGAAAAAGGTTTTAGGATATTCTTTTTTTCATTTTTTTTTAAGGTGATGTTGTTGTTGGGAGTTAATGTTTTCCAGGGTGTTAGCTCTTTGGGGGAAACTTTGAAAGCTAAAACTGCCAGGAATCAGCCTTCCCTTAGCAGAGAAACAGAAATAGCATGTCCCAATCTCTGTGTGGCTTCTCTGAACTGAGACTGACTTACAAAGCAAAACAAGGCAGGCAGTTTCAGGTCACAAACATTCTTAACTCACTGTCTTCTTGGTGGAGAGGCAAAGCATGGTCAGAAAGAGGGTTGTAGAAGCAAAAATGGCAAAAACAGCAAAGAAAGAGAAGTGTGTTTTTTTATGTAAGGCCAATGACTCCAGGGTCTATCCTGGGTCACATGGTCTGGTCATCCAGATACCATAGTCATGCATTTAAACAATACAAACAGCAACACTGAAGCTTTAGTTGAGAAGGCAAAAGGCTTTGACATGCAAAGGGAAAAGAAACTAAGCTTGCTAAGCCCCATATACCCTAAAACAAGTTGGGATGGGGAAGAGAATGCCATAATTTTACAACAACAACAATTATTACTATATTATATTATTATTATTATTACTACTACTACTATTACTATTATTACTACTACCACAGAGTAACACTGATATACATACAAAAAAAATTATTCCAGCAATTAATACAAAACAATCAGTGCTCCACCCACAACCAACAAATTTATTTTCCCAATAAATGTAATACCCTTTAACCTTTTCCTCTCCCCCACCCCCACCCCGCAGAGAACAAAGTCAATTTTTATTTAAAACCCCTTTTCTTTGATCTGGAGAATCTATTAATTGTATCTTTTATAATTTTGTACCCAGCACATTCTTTTCTTTGACAATGCTCAGAGAATATGATATGTGGGTCCCCACCTGCATTCTGAAGTGCGGCAGCCTGGATACAAGTTTATCATTTGCAGGAGAAAGAAGAGTTGGTTGACCCCAAAACTAGTTGCTGGGGAGCAGGGGAGACTTGGTTCAACATTATACACCTCTTTATCTTCCAGGGGAAAGTGGAAAATGTGAAAGGACAGTTGTCAACTTGGAAATTATTAATACCAGCTCTCTTAAGTGGCAAGATAGCAGATGTTTTTCAGTGTGGACATCAACCCAATGAAGATAATCTTTGCAGAGTGGTGGAAAGTCAATGATTTTAGGGGATAATAATTTTAGAGATGAGATGTAAAATGTGCAGAAGATACAGTCATCTCGATTTACTGCAGAGTTGAGCCCATCACGAGGCAAAATGAGGCAGGTGTGTAGAAGATAATTTGGCACTGTGGCTAGACACTGGCAGCATCTGTCAGGCCATTCACTTCCACTGGAAGAGAGAGCTGTGTGTTTCTGGTCAGTTTTTTTTGTGCCTGCTTCTGCTTCCCTGCTGCCCTGGGATGAGATGGAGGATGCTCCCCACCAGCAGCACTAAAGTAAGATCCAGTTGTCAGCCTTGTTGGTTGCTTCTGCACATGGAATGGGAGACCCCATCTTATCTCCTTCCCCCCATGCAGGCAAGAAAATGTTACCGAGCTGACCCTGTTGATCTCAACAAATTCTGTAAGAATGGAGGAGACATTGGTGGACTTGGTACAGGTTGGGGATGAATTATTGAACCTGAAACATTCACTCCATTATTATGATGGCTCAGAAACCTGTGGCTATGCAAACTATTGTGTGGCACTTTGTATCAAGGTCACATGAAATGGCTAGAGAAAATAGTGCTAGTCCAGGGCTTTCCAAACTTTTCATGTTGGTGACACACTTTTTAGACATGCATCATTTCATGACACAGTAATGCAGTTTTACTAGCAAACCGGAGGTTAAACTAACCGCTTGTGAGAGATAAAGACACATACATAAATTGTAATAACAAAATGTATGGGGACACAACATATCTCATGAAAACCTTTCATATATTTTTAAAAATATATGATTTATAAATAATAGCAAGCATTTCCAAGATTGTAGGTGACACACCTACACACTTCAGGCGACACACTAACGTGTCATGGCACACTGTTTGGAAAGCTTTGTGCTAGACATTTGTTCTGAGTCTATTGTTGGATATATTGGCAAGATTCCTCTTGTGATGTTATCCCATACAACCAGGACTTGCAAGAGCATCACTACTTTTTCAAACATTGCCTATGGAGGTATCCAGCCGACTACCTCCTTATACAACTTTTTTGCTAGGCTGAACAATGGCTGATAGACGGATTGGCCATGGGGGTGGGCCTAGAGAGCTCTATCACACGACTGTTGCCCTCCTCAACTCTGCATAAGTACACTGATGGAACCAGGCTGCCGTTGTAGATGTTCACTTCCCAAGGTGGCAGACAAAATAAAAGAAACAATACAAATCAGTAAATCTCAGATTTTAAAAATGATAGCGAATACCAGAGTGAAAAGGCTGACCCCAAATTAAGGAAAGAGGAGCAAAAATAGATAGGTCTTCAGAGCTTAATTCCTGCAAAGGACAGGTCTGGTGTCATACAGCTGTTACTGCAGGTTAGGCCTCCTTGGAGATAGCATAAAGATATCATTTTGATATCAATAATTTGGCTCTCTTACACCACCCCTCTCCACGTGTTTGTGAGGCCCCCGGACAAGGACAGAACTAGGCTCAGGCATCAAATGCTGCAATATCCCAAGACAATACAGGCAGGCCAGAAATAGCCAGATCACTGCTTTAGGAGACCCTCTCTGCAAACACCCTTATTATGTATGCACACTGTTTACAAAGGACTCCCTGCCCCGAGCAGGCAACTTGGCAAGCTGAATACTCAACTGCCAAGCACTGAGCATTTGCATACTATCTACCTCTTTGTCAATTCGGACTTAACTCAATTGTCAATGTCTGGCGGAAGCTAAGCAATTCCTCCACGTCCCTCTCAGAGTCCCCGTCTGATTCAGCAGCCACCTGCTCAGCCTGGTTCATGACATCAATCATGATAAATTTTGACCTTTCCAAAGCTTTGTCTTACACTCGAAACTCATTGTTTTCCCCAAGTACAGAGTTACATTTCTCCCTATAAAAACCCCTGATTCCAAGACCTTCCTCAGATCGCTCCAGACTTCCATCCATCCTTGCTGCCGTTTTGTTTGGCGAGCTGTCCCCTCAGTCCCACGTACTGAGACTCCATACCAACGAACTCAATCTTCAGACCTCTCCAGGCTTCAGGACAGGTGTCGTATCACCCAATTCAACAATCCCTCTCAAAATCCCTCTATACCACTCCAACCTTTACTTTCCTTAGTTACTTGTGTGAGTGTATTGCATACACTGTTTGTCTGTATTTAATAAATATCACAATTATTCTTAAACTTGTTGTGCTCCTTGGCTTGGCCTGACCCCGTAGACATTGGGTAAAAGATTCCGCTGCGTTGCCCTGCCTCTTGCATTGCTAACTTGTGCTCTAGCTAATTTCCCCAAACTTAGTTAATTGAGAGCGCATATAGGTGTCCCTCTCGGGACCCCCAGTAAACAGGGTAACACAGCACCACTGGAAGCAAGATGTACAGTGGATGTCCGAGCAAGGAAAAACTTTTTTACCAAATGATCTTCCTGAACACAGATCTCTCAGGATATGGAACGCCTGTTCACCTTCGAAGATGAAGAAGACAAGCTTGCATTCATATTCTCTGAGGAGCAACCCTACACAACAAGCATTTAAAGGAGATGATGTTAAAAAAAAAGAATAAAGCAACTCTAGAGATTTTGTACGTTCAGAATAGCACCTATTGAAGTCAGAGATCATTGTAATTGTGACATACTTCTGGTATTCCTGAAAACAATGGGGGTGCTAAGAGATCAGGAAACACAGGCCATTTCTGCACTACACTGTTATAGTGCTATTATTCCACTTTCAACATCCTATGGAATCCTGGGGTTTTCAGTTTAGGGAGGGGCATTTAGAATTCTCAGCCAGAGAGCTCTTTGGCCTCAGTGAACTACAAACCCCAGAATTCCACTGGATGCTGAAAGTGGAATAATAGCACTATAACAGTATAGTGCAGCAATGGCCTTAGTAATTAGAACAAGTCTCGCATCTACCAAAGGCGGAAAAGTTAATCCAAAAATATTCTCTCCATGGTACCTTTTTCACTGTAGCTTCATGTTACCATATCAAAACACATCAACATTTAAGTCATAAAGACAATGTTCAGGGTTCATGCCATATTCATACTGACACGACTTAATCTTACAGATGCCAGCCAAATTATGGCAATGCCTTCACCCAATATTTCCTCAGGCTAATTTTACTTGTGGATGTTGAAGAACCGATGAACACCATGCCAAAGGCCCAGTTTCATTACTGTGTACTGTGTGTGAGGTTTTGCATTTGGATTTGAAAACATGTTTATTGGTGGCCATGCATGAATTCAAGCTATAGGGAAACATATGAAAGATCAGATATGTGGTAAATAGTAATAGTAAAATGTATTCTTCCATTCTGTAGCAAAGCCCTTTGGCGACAATACAACCAGACTGCAAGGAATTTTTGCAGAGCTTAGAAAAGTTACTGGCTTAGGGTTCTGGGAGTTCTCATCCCACGAAATAATTTTTCCAAGGCCTGAGTGTTTTTTAACCACATTGGAGAATATTGTATAAAGGCTGCACACAACTCAGGCAAATAGAACTGAAGAGGTCACTACAAGAACTCGTTTATGGACCTGATGCTCAGCTACCCTAAGTATGTGATCAATCCAGTGCCAGAAAAAGCTAAGTTAGCCTGCTTTCTACCTGATGTCCTATTGCTGTAGCAATATGAGTTGGTAACTTCTAGTGGCACCACTAAGCAACAGGAAGATAATAAACCAGGAGACACTCTACCAATCTTCATGGAAACCATGAAGGGGCTTACACATTTTGGTTATTTCTGCTTGAGAGGTGACTGAAAGAGGTTATTAAGAGGTTATTAACAAGTTGCAGCCATCTCTGAGATGGAGATGTTATGTTTCTCCACAAAACACTTCATTCTTTCATTACACAGTTGGTGCTTTTCAATTGGCCCAATAAAAGTATCACTATATTGTAGATTTTGGATTGTGTTGTATTTTGCTGAATTGCCAAGATGGCTACCTTTGAATATGCTTCATCTTTTCCCTGCTACTTGTCCTGACCTCCAAAACAAATGAATGGACACTCTATGCAACAGATTGAGAACAAAGCTGCTGCCCATTTCTCTGGGTTTCCTCGGTAACAGCATCCCAGCCATGGAATCACCCCTCTCCGATGAGGTCAGGCTGGCTCCCTCCTTACTGAGTTTCCAGCAGGCAGCTAAAACTCTATTATTTCAATTGGTTTTTGGTCTTTAAAATTAGGAATCCTGGCTCTAGGTGTTTTAAAATATTTTTTTAAATTGTCTGTGATTGTAGAACTATTTTGAAAGAGGTTTTAGTTTGGTTTTGAATGTGTTTTAGCCATTTATTTGCTGATTGAAATGTTTTTATGCATTGTATGTATGTATCTTGAGAGTCCTTGTGGGCTAAGAGATGATAAATCTGTTGTTGTTGTTGTGGTATGCCTTCTGGTCATTTCTGACGTATGGTTACCCTAAAGCAACCCTATCAGGGTGTTTTCTGGAGCTGAGAGTGTGACGTGCCCAAGGTCACCCATTGGGTTTCCATGGCTGAGCTGGGAATCAAACCCTGTTCTCCATGGTTGTAGACCAACACTCAAACCACTACATTATGTTGGTTCTTGGTAAATTGATACCTTAAGTAAATGAATGACATAAATTTTGTGTCACTGCCACACAGCTTTCAAAACCTTTCAGGAAGAACTTGCTATGCTTGCCTGCATTAACATGCTGTGATTTGTGCGTGCGTGTGTGGCTTCAAGGCATTTTTTACTTATGAAGACCATAAAGTGAATGTGGGGTTTTCTTGGCAAACTTTGTTCAGAGAGAGTTTGCCTTTTTCTTCCTTTGAGGCTGAGAGAGTATAGCTTGCTCAAGGTCATCCAGTGGGTTTTGAATCCTGGGATTCAAACCTTGGTCTCCAGAGGTGTAGTCCAATGCTCAAACCACTGCTGGCTCTCTTCTGTGAGATATACCATCCTTTGGTGGCCATGGAGCGAAATCCCACTAGAATTTTTAAAAACTGAATGCTGTTTTTAAATCTTAAAATATTGTTGTTTATCCTTGTTGTTGTTTTGTGCTTTCAAGTCATTTCTGACTTACATCGACCATGAAGTGAACCCCATCATGGGGTTTTCTTGGCAAGATTTGTTCAAACAAGGTTTGCCATTGCATTCCTCTGACAGTGAGAGAGCATGACTTTTGCCCAAGGTCAACCTTGGCTGAGCAAAGATTCAAACCTGGGTCTTCTGGAGTTGTAATCCAATAGGCAAACAAGTATAGCACACTAGGGCCATTTCCTCACTAGCCTGTTATAGCGCGATGATTCCACTTTCAACATCCAACTGGCCCCTTCCAAAACTGCAAACCCCAGGATTCCAGAGGATGTTGAAAGTGGAATCATCGCGCTATAACAGGCTAGTGCGGAAATGGCCTAGGTCTCAAAAATGTACTCAGTACCAATACTACTTTCTTCATGGTACTGGATGAGATGGCTGGAGATGCCTAGAGACTCATGTGCCACATGTATGGAAACCCAGATGTCAAAACCATTAATCACACCAACTACTTACCAAAAGGCAGTAAGGCTCTGAACACATGCTTCCTCCAGTTTTTTTTTTAGGTCCAGAGCCTATGTATTAAATCTTCCAGAGAAGACCTGGCTACAAGTTAATCAAATGCCTATAAACACTGCTATTCCTCCTAAACTTATCTCTGCCTGGGAGGAGTCATCTGATGTTTTAACATAGCCTGGACAAGATGACCTCCTGTGTCCACTGTGCTTCTAAAAGGAGATGCATGTGGGTGCAAAAGAGATGTAACACAGCAAGACACAAATAAAGAGCAAAGCTAGCCATCCTGACCCAAGATACAACTGTTGTAAAAATTATTTGAAATGTATTCCTGCCTGCTTGTGATGCTATATTCTGTTCCAATCTAATTTCTTAACAACTTTGTTACACAAACAAATGACGATTTTTTTCCTCTAAACTCAGAGTAGGCTACCTGATATCCTTCAGATTTTTGGAATTTAAACCCCAAGTAGCATGGTTAATAATCAGGAATTATGATCGTTGTAGTTCAGATCCCATCTGATCTTGGAAGCTAAGCAGGGTCAGTGGTAGTTAGCACATGGATGGGAGACTGCCAAGGAATACGAGGGGCTGTGGGCTATATTTCAGAGGACGGATTAGCAGAACCACCTCTGAATATTGCTTGCTTAAGAAAACACTATGAAATTTGAAATTCATGGGGTCACCATAAGCCAACGGGCAACTTGAAGCTCACACACACCTATACACATACACACAATCCAGAAAATCTAAAGGGTAGCAGGTTGTTTTCCTCTGTGCCAAGCTTCATACCTTCCCTTTACTAAATATAATTATATGTAGAGGACTTGTATGTATTCTTTCCATTTGTGTAAATTCTATTTAAAGCATGTGCTGTTTGTTCTACATTTGCTTTGAAGGGAAATGGCTGAGTCTCCTATTTACTCTCGGAACTGTGTAAACAGCAACCTGACTTGGAGACATTCCATGCATCCATTTTTAGGAAGTTAGTGGGATAACAGATATGTAATAAACTTGAACTATCTGTGCAACAGTTAAAATAGTAGAGCAGTCTCATGTTTTTGCAATAAGTTCTAGTGTTAAATCATTACACTCATTAAAATCTAACTATGATAGGGTAGAATAGGCAGTGGACGAGCTTGGAGTGCATGGGGGGGCAGGAGGGGGTGGGGCTATGGTGCATGAGGTGTGGCTATGGTGCATGGGGCAGGACTACAGCACATTGTGGCAGGGTGATGGCATGTGGAGGCGGGGCTTCAGTATGTAGGGGTGTGGCCATGATAGATGGGGCAGGGCTACAACAGGTGGGGCAGAGCGACAGCCCATGGGTGAGGGCAAGCAAGGAGCCAGGGAAAAAATGCCACAAAAAACTGCCACTGGTGGTGAACTGCCCCCATTGCCCCTCCTTCCCTATACAACTGGGTGTAGAGATTTGAGTGTTGGACTAGAACACTGAGAGACAAGGGTTCAAATCCCTGCTCAGCCATGGAAATCAACTGTGAGGTCTTGGGCAAATCACACTCTCCCAGCATCAGAGGAAGACATGGGTAAACCCACTCTGAACAAATTCTACCAAGAAAACCACATGATAGGTTCACCTTAGGGTGGCTATAAGTCCGAAATGACTTGAAGATGCACAGCCACAATCATAGGTTTGATTACACATCTTACCATAAACATCGATGTATGGCACATATAAATAACTTCTCACTCAGGGCTTGAGATTTGTTCTAGAGGTTCCTATCTGGCCTTCTTTTACTGTTATCTCCAATTAGGGCCTGCAAGTAGAAGGCAACTTAAAAAACAACAACAGGAAAGTGCCATTGGTGAAATAGATTCCACTTTGTTGCGCGGAAGGTATTGCTCTATACAGTATGTCCAAAGGCCTATGGAGCCCTTTAAAAACCCGCCTCTGACTCTCCTCCTTTCCCTCCATCTACCGCCTGGCCAGCTAAGGATTTCTCAGAACCACAAACCCTCTCCTGATGGCCTTCCCACACCCAAAGAAAGAGGAGTGAGGGACCCTTGCAAAAGTAGATAAATCTCAGATATCAAAGGAGACCAAGGCGCAGTGAGGAAAAGAGTCCAAACCTGGTCAGGGAAAGTAAAGGGAAAAGGAGTGGGTTGGCACGGTGGCCCTATACTTCCTCTCTCTTTCCCCTCTCCTTCCTTGGGTGTGGGGGAGGCATCGGAGGAGGATTTGTGGTGTCGAGAAATCAGACTGCAAGCTGTCCTTAGCTGGCCAGGCAGCAACTGGTGGCGGAGTAGGAAAACCAGAGGTGGATTTTTAAAGGGCTGTGCAGCCTGATTGGAGCCACCAAGAGGGAAGGTTTCCCTGGAAAAGAAGCACCTGAGGTGTGGGGGTAGGGGTTGAAGAAGCTTGCAAATAATCAAATCCATGAAAGTTAAACCCACAAATATGGAGGACTGACTGTATATACATTGTGCTTTTAAGAGTCTTCATAGGTAAGGATTCTCAGTGATATAGATGGAGGAAAGTAATTTACCTTCCTGTTGCAAATACCTGCAAAGAGGCAACATTAATAACCACCTGACTGCCAGAGTTAAAGCCCTAGCCCCTACACCTTGAAAACGCTTCCAGAGTCCCTGATTCAGCATTCTGAAGGCCATTTGTTCCCCGTCCCTGGCCTGTTCTTACCACAAAGCAGAATGTGGTCAAGGCCTTACTAAGAATGGGCAGAATTACTTTGCAGATGTGTGTGTGTGTGTTTTAAGTGATTATTTATATAAAAGGCTTGCTGAAACTCATATCCCCTAGCCTTAATTGAAAGTGGTATGGTCCATTCTGCCACCTTATGCTCCTTCACGAACAGATCAGTCCCCAGCAATTTATGTCTAGATCAACCATGACGGTCATCTGCTGTAGCAGCTTCCAGCCCAATTGCATGAGGAAGCAAAATTCTGGGAGTGTTTGAGGACATTGTAATTCTAATTTAGAACATTCTACTGGAGCCTGTAGCAAAGTACTTCCCAAGCTATGATTCCCCAAAAGAATAGGCCAGCGTGCGGCATGATCAGGGATTATGGGAACTGTAACATTTGGGGACCCAAGGCTGGGAATGATCAACATGTTACAGATATGGGAAACACATTTCGTCTTCCAAACATTGTTGGACTCCAACTCTCATCTGCCTTTACTACTGGGTAGGGTTGAAGGGAACTGCAGTCCACCAACAGCTTAGTGGGCCACGTGCTCTCCCTTCCTGGGGCCCTTTCATATGACACAATTACAGTCCTCCCTCCACGCTTGTGGGTTTGACCTTCATGAATTTGATTATTCACAAGGTGCGAACATGTCTCTGCCCCATTTTCTCTTTCTCCCATTCCCTTGCATTTTGCTGGGCACAGAGAAGGAAGGCAAGTGTGCTGAGGCAAAGGGCAAGAAAAAAGAGGAGAGGGGAAGGCAGGTGCATGTTTTCCTTCCCCCCTCTGAAGCTCCCCCCTCCCATTTTTTTGCATTTTACCCCAGTGCAGAGAATGCGTGCCAAGGCAAAAGGCAAGGAAAGGCAGAGGGAGAAGGCTTGCATATGTCTTCCTTCTCCCCTCCAGTGCTCCCTCTCCCATTGCATTTTATCCCTGCACAGAGGCAAAAGGCAAAGGAATGTGGGGGGGGAGTGTGGGTTCTGCATGCTGAACCCTTGCAAAGGTGGAGGGGTCACTGTAGAGCCCTATGATTCTATTTTAATTGCTCTGGCAACATTCTGTGGAATCCAGGGATTTGCAAACTAGGGAGGGATATTTAGGATTATTAGCCAAAGAGCACTAGTGACTCACCAAATGGCAAATTCCAGGATTCCACAAGATACAGTTATGGCAGTTTAAGTGGAATCCAAATGCTATAATTTTGTAATGTGAAAGTGCCGTGGTAAAGAGGGAAAGAGTTCCCAATTTGATTTTAGCTGAAATCCCCATTCATTCTAAGTTGAAGAGCCAATGACATGCCATAAAGACCAATTCTATGGAGACTCACATTCAAATCCTCACTAAGTATGAAGCTTAATGAGTTACCTTGATTCAATCACAGGCAAAGGTACTTTTTGGAATATCTCCCAGAATCCTACGGGCAACTTGGGCATTTGTTTAGGAGCTGAGAGATTCGGGAAGGTGTCACCCCACCTCTGAGTCTAGTCATTGTCTATTCCCTTTAACCTACCTCGTAGGGCTGCTAAGACAATAAAATGGGCAGTAAAGGAGAAAATTGTATACATTGCTCCTTGGGCTTCTTGGGCTTCTTGGATGAATGACAGCAGAGAAAATGGAAATAATAAATAAGGCAATCCATCAGGTAATCATGGGTTACATACATTTTAAACTGCTGGGAGGAGGTCATCCAGAGTTTTGGAGTGCAGTGCTGTCAATATGTGAATGACATCCAGCTCTACAGCTCTTTTCCATTCCACTCCAGTGAGGCTGCCTTAGTTCTAAACCAGTAATGGACTGGATGAGGACAAACAAACTGAAACTTAATCCAGAGAAGGCAGAGATGTTCCTGGCGAGTCCTGAGGAAGATCAGGGAATTCAGCCTGTAGGAGATGGAGTTACATTTGCCCTGACGACACAGGTTCATACTTTGGATGTACTCCTGGACTCAGCTTTGAACCTAGTTGCACTGCAGTGGCCAGGAGTTGTTTTGCACATTCAAAGCTTGTGCACCAACTGTGCTCATTCTTTGAGATATCAGATCTGGTCATGGTGGTGCATGCCTTAGGTACATCCTGCTTGGATAACTGTAACACGCTTCCCTTGGGGCTGCCTTTGAAAAGTGTTCAGAAACTTCGACTGGTCCAAATAGGTGCAGCCAGACTGTTAAATGGGACAGGTTACAGACACCATAATATACCGCTGTTATACTGCTAGCTGCCAGTTTCTTTCTGGTTACAATTCAAAGTGATGGTTAGGACTAATAAAGCTCGATATGGGCCCTTCTGCACTACATTAGTATAGTGCTATCATTCCACTTTCAACATCCTGTGGAATCCTGGGGTTTGCCGTTTAGGATGAGGCATTTAGAATTCTCATACAGAGAACTCTTTGGCCTCAGCAAACTACAGGCCCCAGAATTCCACAGGATGTTGAAAGTAGAATAATAGCACTATTACAGTGTAGTGCAGATCCAGGCTATCTGGCAGATCATATCTCCTGAGATCATCAAGAGAGGCCCTTCTCTCACTCCCACCCCTGTTGCAAGCATGGTTGGTGGAGACATGAGAAAGGAGCTTTACAATGGCTGCACCAGATTCTGGAACTTTCTTCCCAGAGTGACTAGAATGGCCCCTTCCTTGTTGTTCTTTCACCATCTGGCTAAAAACTTTTTATTCTGACAGGCTTTTAAAACAGAAGGTTTTTACAGAATGGGCTAAGAGGTGCTATATTGTTTTAACTGAAATGTCTGCAATAGCTTTTTGTCTTTCTTAAATGCATGTTATTCTTTTAACTTGAGGTTTGAATTGTTTTAAGATGGTGAGTAATTTAATTCTGTTTCAATTTTCAGTTTTCATATGCTTTTGACTGCATTATTCTTTTAAATTGTGAGCTGCTTTGAGACCCCATTTTGGGGAAAAAGCAGGATACAAATAACTATAACAACAACAACAAAGCAAACAAACAACATAATAATTATTCCTTTATCTCTGAATTTTCCAAGACTGTCATGAGCGACAACACAGTAATATTTGTGTACAGGAGAGCTGAGAATCACAGAGCTGCAACTTTCTGCATTCTATACCATTGCTGGTTTTGGCTTCTGGGAGCTGCTGCTGAACAAGACCTGGAAGGTTGCGTGACATCCACCTTTGGTGTTGTTATTGGGTGCCTTCAAGTCATTTCTGACTTGTGTCGATCCTAAGGAAAACCTATCATGGGGTGTTCTGGGGTGATGTACCCAAGATCACCCTGTGGGCTTCCATAGCCAAGCAGGGAATCAAACCCTGGTCTCCAGGGTTGTTGTCCAACGTTCATATCACTACATCATGCTGGTTCTCACCCTTGGTGTAGGGGTTTGGAATTTCTGGAAGAGCTGGTAAGAAATGACAGTCAAATCTCACATTCGTGTGTGTTTTACATGCTAAGGGATGTATAATGTAATAACTGGACATTTGCTAGTTAATCAAGTAGGCTTGTAGCAGGTGTTGCTCCTGCAGCTTTCAGTGGCTACATCCTTTCTATCAAACTAAGCAAGGTCAGTTCATACTTAAGCAGTAAATAATGTTTCTATCATAGAAATACCTGGTAAACTGAAGTGATAGGGTGATATCCCACACCTTGGGAAGAGTCAGAACTTCTAGAAAAGGCTGGACAAATTGTGCCTTATGGGCTGTCTGTAGCCCCCAGGATCCCCCAAGGGTCAAAAGATGTTTTACAAAAACAAATTTTCCTCTTCAAAATGACCACTAGGGAACATGGAGGGCATTTTCACCACATTTGATTCCTCCTAGACCCCTAAGAAATAAGATCAACGTTTTGCAACATTTTTCAAAAATGCCTCAAAATGATCCAAAATATCCTCCAGGGTCCCAGGAATCCTCCGAGACATGGTGAGAATGCTCCATGTCCCCTAGAGAGTGTGAGGTGGGGGCTTTTTTTTCTTTTTCTTTTTACAGGAGTAGGTATGGTTCTCCAAGGTCTCCTGGTGGGCTAACCTGCCCCTCAGCATTCCACCTCCATTCTAAAACAAGAGAGAAAGAATATTTAAAAATTAGGAGAAATCAGAGGTTGTACTCCAGCCAGAAATGTTCCATTCATCTTAGGGACCCCTGATGGACTGTGAGAATGGACTGCTTCAATTAGTTGAGGGATGTGAGATAATGCCCTGGGTTTTATTGCTACATCCTGTTGGATATCTTGTTACCCATAAATCATTGTTTCAATGCACTTGTGACTCCACTTCATTTTGTTAGACCCTTGAGCCTGAGTTGGTCTGGGAAGGGAGCACATCAGGGCTCAGGACTTGTTACACCTGGCTTACACAGTTCACCCTGAGGAAGGACAAGATACAAATATAGCAGATAGTGACCAGATGGAACATCACCCTTTTGTCTGCTTAACGAGGCCTTAATAAGTAAATTCTCTCATCATCTTCCTGGGGGGTCAGATGGAACCCTTCAGTGTTGCATTAGAGAGAATAAATGCCTCACATAAAAGATAGCGAAGACACCTATAGATTTCCTATAATAAGCAAGATCTATATGACAAAAGGTTAGGGAATGTCAAAGTCATAAATATGGTTCAATAACACCCAAGGGACATCTTAAATAACCCTAAGGCAGGACCCATCAAATCCAGGTTTCTGCACATAGCTGCCAAGAACAGCACTACAACCAAAGCCTTTAGCATCACAAAACTAGAATTTGTTGTTGTTAACTACTGTCAAGTTGACTTTGACTTATGGCAACCCTATGGATGAGGACCCCAAGACACCCTATCATCAACTGACTTGGTCAGGTCTTGCAGACTCAGAGCTGTTGCTTCCTTGACTGAGTCTATCCATCTGTAATGCAGTCTTCGTCTTTTCCTACTGCCTACTACCTTTTCAAGCATTATTGTCTTTTCTAGTGAGTCCCATCTTCTCATATGTCCAAAGTACAAAAGCCTCAATTTAGTCATCTTGGGTTCTAGGGAGAATTCAGGCTTGATTTGCTCTAGAACAGAACAGAATAGAAATGACTGTGAAGATGGTAGCTCTCCAGATGGTTTGGGCTGCTCAGAGTTCTAGTGCCTTCCTCTGAAACTTCAGGAGAGAAGTCTTAAGTTCCTCTTTGTACTACTAATCTGAGGATTCTGTAGGATAGAGCCATGACAGCTAAAAGAGTATCTAAGGCTTTTAACTTTGTCAATGGTCACAAAGTGCAGATCCATGGACTACTGTTGCTCTATGAGCATTCAACTGCTGGTCCCTGCAGGGCTTCCAGGAAAGAAACAATGGACATAAACATGGGTACCAGTTCCTGGCACACTAGAAAAGAGTTAACTGCTGTTCAACCGATTAGATAGTTCAAGAAACACTAGTGTAGATAATACTCACAGCCCTGTCCTTGCCTTCTGATATTGCACTACATAATAGAGGAGTTCTAACCTGCCTGTGTGGGAATTCTGCAGCTTTCTAGATACGATTAGATTCTAACACTCAACAACCCTAGCCAGCATAGCCAATGGTGAGGGAAGCTTGGAGCTGCAGTTCAGCAACAGCTGGAAGGCTGCACGAGTCCTATCCTTATCGTAAACATTTATGCCACAAAAGACTAAATGGACAACACCACTCTGAACTGGAACTCTCAGCCCAGTGACTTTAACATGGGTAAGAGAGCCAGTGTGCTGTAGTTGAGTGTTGTGCTAGGACATGGAAGACCAGAGTTCGAATCTCTGCTTGGCCATGGAAACCTACTGATTTTGGGCATGTCACACTCTCTCAGCCTCAGAGGGTGGCAAAGGCAACTCCTCCCTGGAACAAATTCTGCCAAGAAACCCCATGATAGGGTTGCTTTAGGATTGCTGTAAATCAGAAATGCCTTGAAGAAATACAAGAAGGAAGGTTGGACCTGCCAAAACATTTATGCAACTTCAGATCCCATAATCTCTACCATTGGGGATGCAGCATGGTGTGATTTGAACATTGGATTATAACCCTGGAGACCAGGGTTCAATTCCTGCTTGGTCAAGGAAACCAGCTGCGTAACCTTGGGTTTGCCACATTCTCAGCCCCAGCAAATCCTGTGATGGGTTTACCTCAGGGTTGCCATTAAGCTGGAAATGACTTGAAGGCAAACAGCAATCCCTACCATCAGCCATGAAGTGTGGAGTTGATGCGACTTGTAGGCCAAATCATCTGAAGAGACAATTGTTCCCTTGCTTTTTAAGGGTGAGAATTTTGCAGCCCCCCAAGTGCTATTGAACTGCCAATTCCAAGCACCTCAACCATGCACAGCCCATGGTGAGCAATACTGGGAGCAGCAGTTTGACACCTGGAGGTCTTCAGAGTTTACACCCACAGCCTTAAAACACTAATCCTCTTCTTCATTTGCCAGTAACCATGATGGCAATTCTCCTTCCATGGCATTTATAGCATGGAAACAACGCCAGTTGCTTCTGGGATGGAAGCAGAGCCTCCGTCAGCTTTGTAAATTTGCTTGTCAGAGGTGGAGGTGAGAACAAGAAGTCACAGAAGCATCTGAAGCCATCAAAGGTGGGGATCAAGTCTACAACATTGCTGAGGGTTTATCTCAATTAACTTGGCCAAAATGCCTTCTCCAGAAGCTGTAATTTAACATTTGCTTCATAGATCACATGTAGAAAGGCTTGCTCAGTCAAGTTCTGCTGCTTCTAAGTCAAGGAGCTCTTAGCAGCAAAACTGCTTAGTAACCAAAATCTTAATGCAGCCTCATAAGCAAACTCTCAAGTTATTAATTTGCAAAAAAGATTTGCTAGTTTGCTATGAGCTTAGAAAGGAAGACATGGAACTGCACATTGCAATTCTGCATAAGTACAAAAGGGGCTGCCTCCTTTAGCAACTCTCCTTGTGTTGGCCTCCTCGGTCAGCCCACTTGTATTTTGAAAGATGACAATGAATTACATGCAAGCTCGTGGTAAAAACTTATAGCTGGTTTAATGCTAGTTTAAATGTTCCTTGCTCAGTTCAAGGCATTTTTGTAAAATTTTGTTGTGTTAAGGTATAAATCTCCTAAGTTGATACTCTGCCCATCCTACAACCTCCAAATTAAACAACGAGCCTTGTGGATTTCTGCATCCCTAGTTCCTAGGGCTGTGCAGTGTTGCACATTTGGATTCAAACGTAAGAAAAAGCATGGGTTCTCAACCTTTGGTCCTCCATGTTTGGACTTCAGTACCTACAATCCCTGACCATTGGCCAAGCTCGCTGGAGCTTCTGCGAGTTGAAGTCCAAATATTTTGTGGACCAAAGATTGAAAACTGCAGCTTTTGAGAGTACATAAAAAGGTATCAAGCCTATAAACAAGGTGAGTACTCCTGCAAGCTTCTAGACACACCTGTACACCTTGTGCACTCCACAAACAGCTCACCCTCAAGGCCCCAGATGTACTTTGTAAATTTTGAAATCTAGAGACGACTACTATATTGCCTCCTTCCACAAGCAGGTGGGAAGAATTCTGAAGCATGTGCATATTTTTGTTAGTCCCCATGCTGTGGTACTCAGCCACAAGATAAATAGTTAAGAGACTGGTAACAGCACTTACTTGACAGATGCCTTCTTGAAGCATGTTCACGGTTGTTTTCACATATCCCACCCCCACCAGTATGCACTACACTTATCTGAGTCAGGGAAAGATTTCTTAAGAGAGGCTGGCTTTTGTCCCAGCCTCTGCCATTTTAGGAATTAAACAACACTGAATGGCAAGAGAGAAAAAAAAGTGAGACACAGTATTTGGTTTCCACTACTAACTCAGTGTACTTTATTCGCCTGCAGCCTACAGCTGAATAGCCAACACTGGACAGAGTTAAGTAGCACTGAGGAATGATCAGATCTCCCCTTCACACACCCCTCTCCCCAATTCAGGAATGGCTTTCGTGTTGTGGGCGTCTTTCAAAGAAAACCCCACCCCAAAGAAAAAAGGCAATTAAGAAAAGGTGGACCCAGGTTTGTCAAAAAGCCCATCTTTCAGACTCATGCTGGAACTGTCCTGCTTAGCCACCTGGTCTTTTCTGTACACTGGTTCAAGAAGTCGGCACTTGAGGCTGCAATTCTGAACCCGGCACTGAAAGGCACACATCAGATACCCTGTACAAGAAACTGGCATGCTTGCTTTCCAATGAGGATGGGCAACTGAAGAGCATCCCAGGATGAGCCTGAGAAAGTGCAGAGGCAGAAAAGGGTATGAGATAAACTCCTTTATTGGAAAAAATGTTTGGAAGGTATTAAATTCTCTTACCTCACAAAGCAAGCTTGAAAACGTTTAAAAGCTCCTAGGTTTCAACTGCTGCATAGTTAGAAGCAGGTGCTCTCACCTCCTCCTGCCTTCTTGTAAAAATCCCGAACAGCTACAGAACTACTGCCTGTTCCCATCCTTACTATATGGAATATTAAAGGTACACTGTAGATCCTAACACACAGCTGACCATCCAACTGCTTTTTTTTTCTTTTGTAAAAAAGGAAAAATGAATTTCCTGTTTACTGAGAAGACCAATAGAAAAAAGTAGTACTGGGGGGAATGTTTGACACCATTTTATTAATCTTCAACTGCAGTGGAAAAATATAACCTTTTACAAGTGCCATCCTGTGTAAGCTCAAGTCAGTATATATATATTTATATAAATTTTTTCCTTTTTGAAGTGCAGCAAGACTAATACCGTATCAGAATCAAATAAAGAGAACAAATAGGCCAAGCGGTTTCCAAATCGTACTTTTATCTTTTTGCTTTGTTTGAACATTTGAATTTCAACCTCATTTTTGCAATTCAAAATATTTTCCTGAAGTTTTTTTTTTCCTTGTTTGGACTTTGTTTCCTTTTAAACTCTTTGGCACAGTTGTGTGTGGTTCGGGCTACTTTGTTCACGCCAAGAGAGGGGCTTTGTCCCTTTGGGTTTGTTTGGTTGCCAAATCAGAGCAGAGCTGGGTTTTTTTCCAAAGCCTCACATCCCATTTGGAGAAAGTGGATCCTAATCTCTCTAATAACACACGAGAGTTGTTTTTTTCTGGATACCCCAACCCTCCTCCCCCCACCCACCCCTGATTCCTACATTCACAGTTGAACAAAATTCAGGAAGGAAAGGCGCTTTTTAATGAAACAAGATCGTGAAAAAAAGTGTCACGACGGGAGCTTTGAACATCCCACCAGCGATTCCCTAAAGAAGCCTTATGCAAAGCGACTTCTCTTCCCCCCCTCCCCCCAAACTTTCTTACTCTTCTGCCGCTTCAAGTAGACTGAACTTGTTAGTTTTATGAAATGCAACTGCTAATCTCTTCAGTATTTCTCTTGGGAAAGATTAACTGCAATGACTTAAAGTTGAGAATGTAGATACCGCCTCATTCACACACACTCACTCCCGAAAGAAAATCCTTCACCCTTCCCGTTTCTCTCGTGCACTGACAGCGTTGTGCGGCCCAAAAGTCCCCTCCCTCCCCAAAAGGTGACTGAAGTGGGCTGGGGATCCCACGTCCTCCTCTCCCTCCAGCAACGAAAGCCAGACCTTAATATATGAGCACTCCAATTGAACCTGAAGCTAGCTTTCCTCTTTCCCAGACTAATTCATCTCCCTCTTCACTGGCCAAAAGACACAGAAGTTAGTCCTTGTCTCTTGTCAGAAGAGACTGCATCGAAGTATGGAAATCAATCTTTTCCCACTTCCTGGAGGCAAGCGATGACAAGGTTTTGTTGCTACGCAAGTCAGTGATTAGCTCCATTAACAGCGCTGCTGACGTTTGCCGTGGCTGGATTTTCACCGTGGTGTGTTTTAAGCCTCTCACTCACTCATCCTCTCATTCCCAAACACTCAGCATCCGTGCACACTCCTCACTTCCGGGTTGGGTTTTTTTCCTCAATAGATTGGAGATTTCCAGTGGGGGTCTCAGGTGTCATCCCAATGTTAACAGATCTGCAAGGAAAGGAAAATAATAAGGGAACAGAACAAAACAAGGCGTAGAGAGACACTTGCTGGTCCCTTAGCAACAAACACAAGATGTTTCAATAATATCCCAGTGGCAAGATAATTTGACTGGTGAACCCCTAACCAGATTCTAAGGAACCCCAGGCCTACACAAGACATTGCTCAGATCATACATGCCAATCTTGAACTAAGGACATGCCACTTATACACTGTTGCACTACAGTGTACCTAGTTTGATTAAGTTGCACCAGTTACAAACTTAAAGAGCACTATCATGTGCTTAGGAGCAACAGACTCCTTATATTCTATAATTTTTTTTCACCTCTACCAGGATAATTAAACTGTAAACTTTGCTACTTCAATAACGGTGATGGCCACCAGCTTGGAAATGTAAGAGGGAAGAGGACAACTCATGGCAAACATCAATACATATATTTTCGCCAGTAATAGAGGCAGTATACTTCTTGTGCATCAATTACTGGGGAGCACTGAAGGAAGGTGCTGTTGCATTCATGCTTTGCTTGTGGGTTTTTCACTGGGCCATCTCATTTGCCCCTGTATGAAAGGAGTGCTGGATTATATAGGCCTTTGGTTTGATTGAGAATGGCTCTTATGTTCACCAAACACTGGAAAAGTGGGAGGAAAGGAGAAGACATTTGGAACAAGAAGCAGTTAAACATAAGAGCCATGGAATAGCAGCACAAAATACAGCATCAGAACTTAAAATCTGAACCTGACCTTTGGTTTTCTGAGCGTTTAATGCAAGCTGCACAAAAATTCAGCTATTTTGAGGACGATAAAAAGCAGCCTCCTTACCAAGCTTGATTCTTCAGTTTTCTCAGCTCTTTAGTGGCCCAGGTAGCAAGAGTTTTTGTTTTGTTCGTCTTTGATCTCCTTCCTTCAGTTAGCAGTTCATGTATCATGGGCCTAGCTTCTACCAATTTGAGGACATCTTTCCCAAATGCTGTGCACAAATCCCTATGGGAAACAAACATGAGAAAGAGATTTCTTCATGCAGGACTCTTCCAGTCTCTAACTCTAATAACTG
Source organism: Ctenosaura bakeri (assembly GCA_948474755.1). NCBI lineage: Eukaryota > Metazoa > Chordata > Lepidosauria > Squamata > Iguanidae > Ctenosaura > Ctenosaura bakeri. Next base: position 82,699 of record CAOLHI010000699.1, read on the forward strand.
ATTAACTCCAAGTGTGAGGTTTAGAGTTTCCTGTCCCTCAGAGTCGAAAGGCACAAACTGAAGACTGAACTAATCCTAATACATCTTGGGGAACTTGCAGTTACCACTGTATTTTAAAGTAAAAGATGCTGTTTTTAACTTTGTAAGGCGCTCCTATCTAAATATTTAGTATAATACAACAGATACTTAAATTTTAGCACAATACAGTCATCCCTCCACATTCGCAAGAGTTAGGGGCACAGCAGCCCCGTGAAAGTGAAAGAAAAAGAGTAACTCTAGGCCCTCCCAAACCATATTTAACACACACAAAAAGTATGATCACCATATTCAACCCACTATGGATTCCTCTGAACCGTCAGGGTTCCTTCACAAGACAGAAGTGGGTGGCTGGTGGGTCCTACTAGCCTCGTTTGCAGTTTCTCAGTCTCATAACGCTTGTAGTCCCTATTAAAAATGGCATAGGGCAGCAGCACAGCTGACAGCAAATAATCCATGAATAATCAAATCTGCAAAAGTGAAACCCACAAATGTGGAGGGCTGACTGTATGCCTTAATATTTCTTCCTGCATGAATTTATCTAATCTCCAAAATCCTCTGAGGGACAGTCCGGTATCTTAGGGCGTCATTCACAGGTCCCTTTTTACTGTTGTCTCAAGACTGTGGAATGAATCTAAAAGTGTGTACAAGGACACTGAAGGGAGAAGCTCATCTCTATGAACTTTAGAATGCTACTAGTGGATATTTATTGTTCTATTAAAAATAGTGGTTCAATACAATTTTTGATGTTTGATCTACTAGTGTTTTGGGAAGGGGATTGGTTACAGCTTAACACCAAGGTGGGTTATCTCTATTCTACTGTAAGCTGCCTCAAGTGTATCTATAAGGCTTGATATTAATGAACCACAGCCTAAGAGCTCCAACACTGACACACCATAGAGGAAACATATTTGAGGATCAAACAGTGAATGCTAGAAGACCGTCTTTGCAAAAGAAGGTCAACAGAACAGCTTGCCACATGACATTAATTGCTCAATTCCAACTGCAAGTTCCAGTGTGCTCTACACTCCTCAGATGAACCTTAGTGTCTCTCTATGGTAGGGCACATAGAACATAAGCCAACAACTGATAAGATTTTGTTCATGGATGACTAGAGCCACCATTAAACACATCATCTTGCCTTTATGGGAGACGAGAATTTACATGAGGCCTGAACTTCACCTGTGGTACCTTTAAGCCCTCCCCTCTCCAAATACAAGGAAGTCTGTCAATTACCCTATCAGCCCAGCTGCACAGGCTACAACCCCATCAGTATGATCTTCATCTGCAGCAATATGGTCAATGAAAGACAAGATGAATTCTACTCTGGGCTGCACCAGCATCACATCAGCTGAAAAGAAAGCAAAATTCAGTTTAGAAGGCTCATTGCCTGGCCATTTCCTGTCTGGTGGTGATATATATTCATCATGTTGGATGGCCACAACCCATGCACATGTGCTCAAGGTCTTGCAAGACATTTAGTAGCCTTTCTTCTCTTGAAAACTGCTCTTGCATAAATGTATTGTAGTCAGAGCTATCAGTGGTACCTGAGCACAAACATGCAGGAGCAGACACTGACAGAAGACAACTTTACACAGGGTGAGATGGCCTCCCAATCCCTTTACCCTGGAGAATTCTTGTGTTAAGAAATGCACATGGCTTTATAATAACTTTGCTTTAAAACAGTGCTACCTGATGCAGATGACTACCTATTACTTTATTCCCCAGTGTGTCAGGGATAAGCACGATATATGTAGGCACTGGTGACAACTGATTCTTTTCTGGAAACTCACAAGGGACTGGCCTTGATCCAGAGACCACCATTTTGAGTAGCAACCCTTTAAAATACAGATATAGAGAAAATGGCCCAAAAGCCATTTAGTAATTCAAGACCAAAATTACTTATGTTTAAATTTGATTCCAACAGCAAAATATCTCAGACGTGCTATTAACAGGAGCAAAAATTACAAAAATACAAAATAATCCATTGTAAATTCTTGAGCTAAAGGATTAACATGCAGAGGCTTGGTTTCAGTATTTTAACCCTTACTCAATGGCAACATGTAACAAATGGAAGGTGATCCTCAGAGCTTAACTACTTGAGGAATCTAGAAAACACACTCACGATGCACATTCTCTTGATCTCCTTTCAGTCCTTGAACAATGCCTGTGTATGCTTCCAAACAGCCTTCTCGTAATTCATTCAGGTAGTCCACCATGTCATAATCCGACTAAGAACAAACAAAAGCCCAAATTAGTTTGGGATTACTATCCTAGTGTGGCAAGCCTAAACAGCCAAGGTTTCCAGGTCTTACCTTATCAACCTGCGCTTGAGAAGCTTGCTGTAGGGTGTTCAGTACAACCTCTAAGTATTTCTTAAACTCTCCTCCAATTGCAAGAGCAATGTCTCCAAATACAGAGAGAATCTGGGGTTTCACAGACCGATGCACATTTTCATTCTGTAAATTAAAAAAAACCCAAAAACACCTATTTTACTCATAGTGTAAACTTTAGCAATTACACTATGTTTGACATGTTACAGACATAGCAAATCTTAAGGATTCACAGAGGGAGTCAGTCCCTAGTCAAAGTACACAGGGTTGCTGTCCTAGATTGCGAGGTAAAAGAAAGACTCAAGATCAAGAATGAGCAATATTTGAACCCAGGCCCCCTCAATCTGAATCCAATGCTCTCCCAATTTATTACATGGGGAACTAGCTTTGCTATTTGCCATTTCCCATGAGGGCAAAACCAGCTCAGGCAACCTTGTGCAAAACAGGCCAAAGTGCTAGGGTGTTTTTTTTTAAATGGACTGTCATGCTGCATTTTGAGTTCAGGCTCAAATATGTCTTGATTTATCAAGTTGCATATAATTTCAGGGAGAACAAGTCCCCTTATTTGGTCTTAAAAACAGCACAAGTTTTAATTCTTGGTTTTAGCAAACTGATGATAAAGTTTCCAGAAATGCACTATCCATCCATCAACTGGTGAATAAACTGATTTTTTCTAAACAGCTGTGACTTCCAAGCTATATAAAACCTCTTAGTACACTTTCAATTAAAAACCGCAAGGAGGAGGAGAAAAGAAAAATGTTATGTGCACAAGGACAAAAATCAAAGAGAACTCATGAAATGTAAGAAATTATGGCTTTGACAAAGTGTTCTCTTGTTCCCTTGCATCCCCTTCCTTCGTTAAAACCCCAGCCATCATAGCAACTAAATGTTTACCCAGTGGCGCTTCCAACATTAGGAATTTCCCATCAATTTCAACATTACATGTGGAATTTTTCTCTTATTTCTATTCTCCAGCTTGTTCAAACAGTTCACTTTGAAGGATCACTCACCCCCAAGTTTTCTAAGAGCAGCTGCATAACTTCATCACAAAAAGGCAGGATGTTGGACTGCAGAGCCCGACACAAGTCACCCACTAGGCCCACTGCAGCCAAACAGACCTGTGAAGAAAAAGCCACTGAGTTATACACCCACCCAAAATCATGAGTCACTTTTCACCCCCCCAGCACTGATTATTCCATCCAAGTCCTATTAAAAATGCTAAATAAAGCCAGTAATGGCACAATGGTGACGTGCTTTATGGAGTCATAGCTTTTGTTAACCATTTAGTGGAGCGTGACATGTAGCAGGGAAAGGAGACAAAACACATTTGCTGCCTGAGAGGGAAAAAACAATACTGCAGAAGCAGCTTCCCAATGATTTAGTAGACATTCAGTGACCAGATCACTGACTATTTCAACTGTCAGCACAAAGAACAGTGAGCATCCCAACAAGGACAAATTCATACTAAGACAGAAATTGGGGACAACACATCCCTTTCTGGGTTGCAGTTCCAAAGGTGGGTGGGACTGGAGCCAAGAAGGGTGATCTAGCCTTCTCTCTCTCTCTCTCTCTACACACACACACAACAGTTGACAAAAGCACCTACAGCAGTCTGTATTAGGAAAAAACCCTTCCATTTATTCTAATGGGACTGCCCACTGTGCCAGCAGATGGACTGGGAATGCAAATGGAAAGTGAGCCCTTTAATACACTAATTTGTATTTTAAAAAAAGCTTCACATTCACTCTTAAAGTTTTTTTTTAATACATTATAGGTGGAGGACCTCCAACTCCATCAAGAAGGCTGGGCAAAGAATTAACATCCCTACCCAAAAGAGATTCAGACAGCCCACAATTTACTGCTTTTCTGTGTTGGTAAGGAAGGGGAGCATCTCTCTCCATATAAGAGGGCAAGGAAGGGTCTGATGGAAATGCTCAGAGCTGCATTGGCACACGGATAGAAGGTTCCCCAGCTTAGCACGATGGAAATTATATACAGTCTGCTGTTTTCCTCACTTTAATTCCCCCTCCCTTTTCAGAAGTTCAGGGCCTGCCTCATACACATTTCCAGGGCTAAGCAACCTGATATTCCTGCACAGTGTCTTCCGACCATCCAGTCAGGTCCATCTGTCTTCTATGCCCAATGCTGCATGTTAAACTTGACTTGTATAATCTCTAATTATATATTGTTTGGATGAAAAAAATGGCCTCTCAGAGATGTAATCCAAATGACTGGGCATTATCAATACCACATCGCTGACCCAAAATCAAATTCTTATGGTACTCTGTCTGGTACAAAAAGGATCTAGCAAGTTGTTTGCTTATCAGACAGCATTGTGTGATTCACTTTGCTCTTAGAGCAATTATAATTGCACTCTTATGTTTATTAAGAGTTTGCTTCATTCTCTGAGTATTCCAGCTACCAACAAATCAGTTCTTTGAAGAAAGAACTGTACGATAGCAAAAGCAGCTCTGTCCTTTTGATTTGGTCAATATTTGCCTTGTTTCTAGATTTGCACTGTGGAGGTCAAAACAGGAAAACAGGTGCTTCAAAAAAGGATCTGCTCTCTAGGACAACCTATACATGAGCAGATTATTAGGCACGACACAAGACAATCTATTCTTTGTTCAAAAGTAGGCGTTTCCATGCGGAAATCCACCCTTGCTGAAATTGTGAACGGTTTTACTGTACTTTATTTGGAAGCCACCTTTTAGTATGTAAACCACTTTGAGGACCACTTGTTTAAAGACAATGTAGAAATATTCAAAATACATAAATACTATGATTGAACTGTTGCGATGTTGTATTTCCTGATTATATTCTACTACTATTTTGACTGATTGGATGCAAGATAATCTCTCTTGTAGCCTTGTATTGTCTACTTGATGACCTTTGGCATCACAATGGGGCATAATCCTTCCTCCTCATTAAGTACATCACCAAGAATTTTGTACCTTTGCTGATCGGGGCTTGTCACTGCTTAGCAAATAACGCACAGAAAATTACTGGACTGGACCAGACTGTAGAGCACAACGAAGTTACTTTTTCTGTAACTTTTCAATCCGCCTTCCTTTTTTGGGAGGTGCCAGGAAGGTTTAAAGACCCTAAGAACAGCTTTGGGTGGCTGCATGTAAGCCAATGTTCTATTTCACCAACTTTTGCTCTACAAAATTGATAAAGTATTGTGCATGAAGGAAAACAGGGTCCTATCAATATAGTTACAGCTGTCTATTTCCACTATAGAGCAACCGATGGAATCCAGATCACAATGCTTACTTAAGGTACGAAAAAGATTCAAGTTTGGATTTCATTTCATCTGCTCTCCAACATTTTATGGGGCAAGAAAAAGGCCCTCACCTGGTATTCAGCATAGTTCTTCAACCCAATGCTCAGGAAAGGTTTAAAGGCATCCATGTATTTGAGAAACTCTCCTCCAAGCACTGTGCGGAATACAAGGGGAGACACAGCAATCACATATCTAAAACTAAAATCCCAAAATCGCAAGCATTTGTTTTTTGAAAGATTAAGACCAGTGAAGCCTAAATGCTACTTTTGAGAATCACTGCATGTTCATTTAACACACACTGATCTAATCTTGCTGGACTTAAAGAGAATTGAGACTGTGCAGAGGATTCCGGCAAGCTAACTAGGCCTCCTTTGTGGGGGGGCGGGGCGGGAAGAAGTCATTATGGCGATTTTTCACCATGTGGATCTAAATGAGAGCAGCTGGCCCTCAAGTAAACTACTGTATTCTCCTTTTGCAGATGGAGAATAAACTGCGAGCAACAGTTTCCTCAAAGTCCATCACTTGGCATCAAGTCCAGTGGCTAGTCCTCTAAACTTCGCAAGGAAAGTGGGAGCATCTTACAGGCTTATCTGCTTCTCTACTAGCCCATGGAGGGGTCCCTCTGTTTGTTTGCATTTTACACTTAATTATGCTTACTGTTTCGACTGTAAGGCATTTTTGCTGACCACAACTAACACCCAACCACAACTCACAACTGTGTTCAGAAACAAGCTAGTTTAGCACATAGTACAGTCAGCAAAAAATGCTAGTGCATACCCCCACATTAACTACAATTAGCTTAAAAACAGAAAGTGGGATTGGGAATGCCTGTGTGAGCCCACACACAATGTCACCTCTGTCTGGAACTGAATGGGACTCAGACCCAGGCATTCCTTTGCCCCCAGTGACCAAGCTAAGTTCCCAATTTGTTTTCTGAAATTCTTGTTCAAATAAGTTTTCACCTGCCATCACTGAAGGACAGTCTCTCTGATCTATAGTGACAGCATTCTCAAAAGTAGCTTCCCAGTATGCTACGATATTACAGACAGTATTCCAAAAGACAGTAAAGTACTGCAGTCACATTTCAGGATGTATCATTTCTCAACTAGATGATTACTGAGGGTTGAAAACTTGCTATGGAGGTGACATGGGCAAACCACAGTGTCACCTACCATTCAATGTATAAGAACGCAAGGAGTATGTATGTAAAAACACATACACAATTCTCTTCTAATCAGTTTTCCTCAAGTTAGCTTCACAACCATTTCTATATTTCATAAATAGCTACTTATTTTATAAACAGCAAAACCATAATATAGCAGAAGTAAGCTTGAAAGGAGGAAGCTGGAATGTGGGTCCTCGTAAGTTGTATGCCAGTGGCATATTTATTTGACCCATCCCTTTTAAAGAAGGACGTGGCTGCAAGAAGGAATATGCTGACACCCTGATGCAGGGAACACCCAGTGAGTGAAGGGAGGGTAGGACTAGTATCTTCATAAAACGATCCCACCTTCATCCTTCCCTACACTGCATGATATATTTTGTGTTTCATACAAGAAAAGGTCTCCATTTCGCAGACATTTTTTTAAAAAGAAACAAATAAAACCCTTCCCTGGAAAACAGGAACCATCAGCAATCCACAAATGTACTCAGCCACAGCAAGTATTTCCAAGCAAGGACAAAGTGAGCAACTGGTAGAATCCTCTGGTTAGATCTTGATTTTGAGGCATCCCTGAAGATCAGCACAACTGATGACAAGGATATGCTTCTCCACATACATACTCCCTCAGACTTTGGAGAAAGCTGCTATTTCTCATGCTCCTAGACTTGGAAATCCTCAGAAACAGAAAAAAACCTTCTGTTTCCAAGTTCTTCAAAAACCCAGCATGGCCTGAGATGAAACTCTGCAGTCCTAACCTTTGGGAAAAGCTAGCACTGTCACTGCCAAAATGTTTTGGCTGGTAACCAAGGCCACCAAACTGTGGAGCCCTGGAAACAAATAATACAGCATGCAGTATTATGTTCTACATACAGCAGGTAAACTTGCCAAAATGACCTAGTGATGAAAAGCCTTGTTAAATGCTAGCTTTGGAAGAACGGAACAGGAGCCAATCCCACTAGCAACATTCTGCCTTGTACAACCAACATACCATCCCTGCTTTCACCAGAAAAATATACCTCTCTATGCAAATAATTCTTGTTCTTAAGTAAGGGTATGGAACTTTTGGCCCTCAAGATGGTTCGAACTAAAATTCCCATGAGCCCCATGCATAGCAAATAGTACGTGTGGGAGCTGTTATTTAAACCATATTAAAAGAAAAAATTTCCAGTCTGCTCTTAACTAAGATAGAATTTTCCTTCATGATTTCCTACTTCTACTAAGCTATTACCCTTCAACGACCAGAGAGCAATCCAACCAAGTGAAATGACCCCCAAAATTCCTGGTGCAGTCAGCCACTTGATCTCCCAATAGTCATAAACTAAGTTACCCTGCATCCCAAGTGCCTTTCCACTTAATGCTTTTTTATCTAAACAGACAGCAAATCGGCAGCACTAGACATCATAACTATGAGAGCACAGAAGACATGGAATGCATTTATGGTTTATGTAGTGTGTCACAGATTAAGATACTGACCTTCTACCAGAGTGCTGACAGCCATGAGGGCATCCTCTTGCACACCTCCTGATCCTGCTGTACTCTGGAACATCCTCAGAAGAGATGCCATCACCACATCTGAGATCTGCAAAGCATCCTGGTGCTGCACTTTACGAAGGACATTCTGCAGTTACAGTAGTAAAGAATGAAACTTAGATGAGGTTATTTCTTCCTTGAGCAGTTTTAGTCACCTTTACTCCCCTGAACAAACACAAACTTTTACAGCAGGAATACATCTAGAAACAATCTCTTTTAATGGCCATTTATTATACATTCTAGGTTTTAGATTGACCAAGTATCCTTCCTCCACTGTAGCAGTTTCTGACAAAGCAATTCTTCTTCTAATGGAAGCAGGCTCTGCTTAATTACATATTAGGGTATTACTCTCTGTACTAGTAATGTGGTGATAATTTGCTAACTTCACAAGTTGTTCCATTGGTAGGGCTAGATTAATTTCCCCATCAGTTGGTTAGGTTTCTTCTCCTGCAAACTCTCCACATTTCATTTGCACCATTAATTCAAAGATCAGCCAATATTTGAACAATGGACACATACCGCATTTCTTGCTCATGGTCTTAGCTATTGTGACTGCTCTATTTCTCATTATGATTTCTTTTTAAAGATGGTATCTTTTTTCATAAGTTCAAAAGAAAAACATTCCATATTCAATCCAAAGTAGTATTTCTGGTGTCTCTTATGAAAAAGGCTAACTGAGCTCAATTTCCCTTTAAATATGCCTAAGTGCTCCTGTCATTTCTTAAGAAAGCACACAGAAGTTGAGGAACAAGATTTTACCTGTAAAGTGGCACACAGCAATGACTGAAGATCATTGAACTGGATTCTGTCAGATGTGCTCTGGATATGGGACTGCAGAGAAAATACTGTTTACTATTCAGAAAGAGATAGTAGATAGAAAGTAGATAGTAGTAGGAATAGTTGTGTGCACTGACACATCTACAGCCACAATGAACTGGGCCCCAAAGCCATCACGTCATTCATCATTCTGCACAGAGTGAATTCAACTTTATCTATCTATCATCCACAAGGATGGATATGAAGTGGGTGTACAGAAGCAACTAAATGTATTTAACTGGATCACACAGGTAATGACTGCAAAGTGGGCACACGAACTTAAGTTATACACTACACCACCAGGCACAACTTGTTACAAGTTCTGTATCTCATGCATCACCATATTTTTCTATTTAGCCTACCTCCATCTGGAGCACTTGTTGCAGCCGTTCCATAATGACTAAAGTTGTCTTCTGAACAGCAGGGTAACAGTCCTTGGCGCTGTTTTTCACAATCTCCATCAGTGCTTCATAAGCAGCACTCCTCAGGTTATTCTGGTGCCCATCAGGCCTAAAGGAGGAAAGGAAACACTTGAGACTACAAACTCCTGTGTAGTCTACTAACTACTTTTCAGGGAAGAACTTGAAATATGGTAGAGATACCTATATTAAGAACATGCCAAACTGAAACCTTCTACCAGCAAAATATAGTTGGCCTTATAAGTGAAAAACTGCTTAGGAAATCATGTATGACTTCACAAGAAAAAGCACCTTAAAAATTAGGAGTCAGACAAAAAGGAAATTGAAAAGAAAGAAGGTAAAATCTTTCTAGAACACTTGGGGGGGTACCAGAAAATTACCAATTAAAAGCTCAACTAGGATCATACAGTAAGTCAGAAAAGAAGCACAAAGTCCTAGAGGTCACTAGTATAGTCAAAGGCGTATCAAGGAAGCAGTTACAGAAAAGAAGGCTTCCTCTTTAGATACTGAAAACTTGGCCCAAATAAAAACAAGACAGATCTGTAAAAATGAAATGTGAGAAGAAAACAAGAGGATGCAACCAAAAAGATTAACAATGTTAAGGCTATCAACAAAAAACATTATTGATACATCTGAAGCAGGAAGCTGTCTAGGGAGGCAGTTGGCCCCTGGATGACTATCCCATTAAAAAAAGACAAGCTGCAAATGAGCTGAAGGATTTTTTTCCCCTAGTCTGTTTTCATTCCAGAGAAGTACAAAGCTGATGCCCATGGCAAAACTAACATTTGTAGGAAGGGGCAGATTAGGAGCTGAGAAAAATACTGGTGATCAACAATGAAATTTACTGACAAACTGAAAAAGCCTGTCACATCCATGACTCCAGACAGCAGCTGCAAAAATGCAAAACTGCTGATCTTCTGACAATTAATTACCATAACATTTCCCCAAGAACAGTCTCCATACTTGAGGACTGGTAAGCAGCCAATGCAAAATCAATCTTTTATAAGGAATCCAAAGGGATTCCCAGAAATTGCAGCTCAGTTACCTTGAAGCTAGTTCTAGGTAAACTTGTAGAAAGCATTACTGAAGGACATAAAAGAACACATCTTGTTGTAAAGGAACCAGCATGTTCTCTGCAATGGTAAATCCTGTCTCATTCATCTTTCAGTGCTCTGAGAATATCAAATCTATTGCCAACAGTGATTTGACAACACTTTGACATAGTCTACCACCAAAGACTACTGAGCTGATAGATGGGAACTGGCAGTGACTGACTAGGAAAGGGATCTCGGAACTGTGTTGGATACGTTAGAAAAAAACAAAATAAAACAGAAATCCAGGTGTGTAGTTGTTATGAAGCAAGCAATTCCACAATGGGGATAACTGAGAAACAATTGCAAAATAAAGTTGCCAATATTGTAATGGTGGCAAAAGTCAAGTAAGGAGGATTTGAAACTTCATAATGCAGAGGCTACCAGATCATAATAGACCATGAAGATTATATTTCAAACAGCTGCTTCCAAATATTTCTTCTGTTTATGCATACAACCTACTAACAGCAACTAGATTATGATACCCCATACAGAGGATTTAATTATATTCAAGGTGGTTTGTCACATACTAAGGTAATACTTATAAAAATGCCTACATAATACCTCTCGTTTCTCTGGCTATCACATGAACCTTCTTTTAGAAAGCTGTCACAATTTTGTCAGTGAATTGTTTTTGAAACTGTAAAGCATATTCATGGTTTCTTTGAGGGGTAAGAGTCTACAGATTCTGTTTAGGTACCAGGATGAGATTATATTCTGTGAGCAGCTGAAAAATACGGGTGTGAATAATAATGTTTAACAGTGAGTGAGTACTTGCAAGTGGAGAATCCTTCCATCTGCAGTTACTGAAAAATACAAACTTCATGTCTCATTTTTGGGTAAAGTGAAACAATCTCCTTCCTAAAGTTCTTGAAGAGATTTCTTGCAGTCTAGTAGCTAGATGAATGTTGCTTTCATGTGATTTTAGGACTGAGAAGCAAGTAGCAAAAGTTGCAGCACAACTGTCACAGAATTTATGATAATAATGTAATTGCTAGTACTATCAAAGGGCTGTTTCAAATTGTGAAGGACAGATATTATATAGTACATTTTACAAACTTAGTTTAGTGTGAAAGTGCCAATATTACTGAAGTTCTTTCACAACAACTGCTACTCCAGCAGAAAGTAAGCATAATTAGGGAACCTAAGAGCTTCAAGATCTAAAAAATCTTCCAATACGGCAGGAATACCCCTTCAAAAGAACTGACCAGAAATCTTAAGAATGCCAGGTAGAGCTTCACAGGACATAGTACCCTGTAGTGGTTCAAATGATTTTGTGAGGAGAGAGAAATATGCTCCAGAAGTTAATTCCTAGATGGACACAATCCAGTTTCCTTGGTCTGACAGCCTGTATACACCACTGAATAATCCAGTTTAATACAGACTATGCTGCAGACTCAATAGAGACATGCCTCCTTCCCATGAGACAGAAGACCTCCTGAGACTACTTAACTGCCTCTCTGCATGTCACTATTAAGCTGCTACGTGTGCAGATGCACATGCACATACTACAAAGCTCTCTATAGAGTACTTACATTTCTAAATCTAAAACATCCCCAGTCCAATATCAAATCCAGGTCAATATATGCTGCATTCAAGTCTGAGTAATAACAACCATTTACTACAGCCCAATCTATGATGAAAGGTTGAAAATACAAATCAGAGAACAGACGCTGAGTTAAGCTAGGTATAGGAAACTGTTGAACACAGAAGGTACTAATGCAACAATCTATTGTATTTTTAGAAATCAACTCAGAGAACAATGCATTGGTGAAATCCACTTCCTGCACAAAATGAAGTTGGATTATACAATTCTCCAGAAAGTTCAGCAGACTGCATTCACCTTGAACTACAGACACAGTTCAGTTAACAAAACTTCTGGCAAAGAAGATCTCTTTTACAAACTGTTCTTATAGCCTCAGGCCATGCTTTTCCTCATTGTTCTCTGTCTATCTGGAGGCTTTTTTAGCAGCACCAACACTGGGAGGATGGCAAAGGAAGGCTGGAGGAAACATGCTTTTTCTGTATGTTTGCAGATGCATGTCTGTAATAAACAATGCAATGTCCTACTGAGAAAATGGAATTCTGTCTAGCTAATCCCACTATAATAAAATACAGTATAAAAATATAAAATAAGCAGCAGTTGCCTCCAGTCCTTTATGGAACATAGGGAAACAGCGAAAGAGAAAGAAAAGGGAGAAAGCAGGTAAGCTGCCTTACCAGGTACTTCCCACACATTTAAAGAAGCGCAGATCTTAAAATGTGGTGCTCAAGATGGAATTCATAAGAAATCTAGAGGCTGATGAAACTTTGAAAATCATCCTTGGATGCACTGTGGAAGAAGCTTTCAAGTGGGTTGTAGAATATTCAGAATGTTTTTGTTTACTTCTGCAAGGATACCTGAGCTGTTTCATTTTACTGTCAATAATGTTAGTCTGAATGAAAATTTTGCTGAAATATGTTAAACTGCTTTTTTTTTTGTGTTGTAGGAACCTATCCCTATTCACTCCATATGATTTCTGTCTTAAATTTTCTGTTAAAGAAGTAATGCTCAGGAACGTATCTACTTCATTAATAGTTATAATTCTACAACTGTTGAGTCTTGGAGATTATCTTTAAAGGACAAAGGGATTTTCAATTATAGAGGCACTAATAACAAGTGCCTCAGGAAACCACTCTGAATTCGTCTTCAATCAGATCAGGTGATCAACTGCAAATATCTCTGTGGACTCTACAGTGCGTATTCTGCCAAAAAGTCACAACATTCAAGGAATAAGATCAAGAAGGCAATGACCTACTTTTCCACCACTGAACGTCACAGGAATAGGCCGATTCCTCTAAGAACTATTATTTTGGGATTTATGTAGTAGCAGCAGCCCACCACAAAAACATTTTTCTGTTATGGGACTTCCTATTTATTTGGTAGTAAGCATCACAATAATTTTAATTGACAAACAAACAAAACTAGCCAGGCCTGAGAGAGACCAGGACCAGTAAACAAGTATTTTGAACTGTTTTAATACAACAGGGCTTTCCAATATACCTTGACCCAAGAGACCCTTAGAAAGTTATTGATCAACGAAAAGGGGGAAAGAACCCCCTCGCACACACACAAACATGTGAGAGAAAAGGGAATGTCTATCAGTGAATTAAATCCCATTGCCATGCAGGGTTGACAAGGAGTTACAATTCAGAGCGTTAGTCTTTAATCACTCCCACTCTAGGCATCTTCCCCAGTTCTATTATAGAAAAGTGGGAGGGGGGAGGACAAAAAGAGGAACCTTAGAAAGTCCCCAGTGAGAAAAGAATATCTATCTTGTGTAGTTCCAAGCTGAATAGGAGAACAAAAAATAATGCTACCATGAGGGCTGGCACTAATGTCTCCTCTGCAGTTTATAATGAGACTTCACAGTAAGTAACCATTCACAGACTGCAATAAGGTGGCCTCAACCAACAGGATCTGCTACACTAGGACTCAGTTAAGGGAGAGAGTCCAGGGAGTCCAGGCAGCAGCCAATTACATTACAGTTGCAAGCAGCTGAAAGAATCTATGTTCTTGAATCTATGTTTTGGGAGATACTCAATTTCTAATTACCCACCAGAAGCCATGATCCTAAGTAGTAATTCCTCAAACTGAGGGCTTGGAAAGTCTCATTGTTTAAGGCGTCTTTACTTATATCAGGGACTCCCAGGCTGTGACAAGATGTGCTGAAGAGGCCTTGATAAGAACAGAGACCTCATGTACCTTCCTCAGGTTATGTCTACTCTTTTTGTCTTGTGAAGTGTCACCGTTCTTAGAGGTCCTTGTTACAGCAGATGCAGGGGCATCCATTACAGGGACTTTCAGCCCTTCCATAACTTGTAGAGAAAAAAAGTTTCTGAGTAATATATGTTGCTTTTTTTACCTTCCAAGGGCATATTGTATTCTGTCTAACAAACGTATCCAATATAACTAGAAAGGAACCTCTTTGGAAGGGCATTTAGATTATGAAAAAAACAGAGCCACTCCTAGCACTACTTCAAAAGATGCTGAATGAAGATGCTGTGACTGAACATCTGCTTTAGCAATGGTCTACAGTCCAAGTGAGACAACAGCACTAGTAAGTAATGGGATAAAATAATTTGAATTACATAGAATCTACTAAATACAGACTTATTCCTTATTCTCTTGATCTGACCTATCATTCAAAGACTCTTTTAGCATGACTGTTGATTCTTTTATTATCCCAATCCATTATTGGCCACACCAGCATTAAGATCAGAGGTGGCAGAAGCCTCTTAACCTCCAGATACAGGATTGTTATCCCCCAATTCACTTTGTATGACCCATCTGATTTTCTGAACAAGGGATTCTTCATTAAACAATGGCTGTGTCTATAATTCCTGAAGGGGGACAATCTGTGCAGAATGAAGTTAGTTGGAGCAAAATCCACTAAAAATGTGGGAGGCATGGACATAATTGAGAATAGAACTCAAAATGGCTGCCAGTAGAAGTATTTCCTGCAAAATAGCTACCAGGTACCACACAGAAGGTAAAATGGCTTTTCCAAGTCATAATCTCACTGATATGTGTCTTATAAGACATCTCAGGCAGATCGGTACCCTCTATTGCTTTTGGCTGCACCATGAAGGCCCAAAGCACCAGGAACTTTTTGGCAGTCCTTTCCAAACTGGTGTGGCAGCATAACATCACATTCTGCTATATCCCCCTAGACTCACAAAGTTTGTCTTCTACTGATTCTGCCAGTATGCTGCTTTCATGTTGGATTACCTGCGCTTCAACAGACTCCACAGAGCTACCTGGGGGTGAATTACACGATTCATTATCAAATGCATGTCTCTTGGCAGCTAGAGGTACTGGCACAGGCTTTAAATGCAGATCTAATTCTAGAAGTCCCTGTGAAGGATCAGCCAGTAAAGCTGAGGGAGAAGGTGCAGCTGAATAAGGAGACAGATGCCTGTAGTGGAATGAGCTATATGAGAGTCTCTGAGCACAGTAATGCGTTGGACCGAAGTCTTGCTGGAGGCAAAGAAGGTGTTTTGTCAGTTTGCTTTGCTTACCCTGAAAGGAGCTGGTGGATTTTGAAAGGACTTTCCCACATGGAACCATAACATGCAGTACTAGGATGAAGACTCACTTAGGAGGATAAGCAGCTAGTACTACTGAGAAGGGATTCGAGCAGAAGAAAGTGAGATATGAAACCCCAACAGAAACCTAAAACCTAAGGAAAGCAGAACCTCATCCCTTTTCAGAAGGTGAAAGAAGAGAAAGGGTATGGGTATGGAGAACAAATGGGGAGGAGCTTGGAGTAGAAGTCATCAAAGGCTGCTTCTTTGAATCATTTGACTCCTGCCAGAGCTGGGTGGCAAAAGGACATAACTCACAGACGTCTCCGTTCCTGACCTCAGAGAACAGTACTTCCAACACTGAGTTAAAAACTCTATATCCAACTATCTTGGTAGCCTAGCACTTAATAATGTGACTGTTTCAGATTATCATCTTTTTTTTTAATCTTTACATCCAGAAAGTCTGTCATCTTCATATCCAGAAAACCAGTCATTTCTAGTTTTTGTTTTTTCCTCCTACTCAGATGGCAAACAAAACAAAAAAACACCAAGATATGTGCACTTAGGTAGCATGGATCTAGCAGCTTGCATCTCTCTTTAGTACATAATTCAGTACATCATAATTTTCCCTGTACAAAATAAAGGCTTTATATTTAAGTTGCACAAACATGTCAAATTGAACATTTTACACGTTAAGTTATGAATGAAGCATTTTATACATCTGAAGCTGTAAAATAAGCATGGGTTTGACACGAAGGTAGGTACCATTGATATTTCACTTTTCTCCAAAACTTCTTTTTCCCTCCAAAAAAAAAAAAAAAGGAAGCACTTTTTCTTTCATCGTTTTGGGGACTTTAGCTATCTTTTCCAAATGCCACATGAAGAGCTCTGTGGTAGAACTGCGAGGCTAATTGACTCAAGTCTGAAGTTGCCTATGGGTCAAGGCTGTATGTACTGAAACTGGAGAAAAACAAAACTCCATACGCAAATAATCTATATTCTATGACACCCAGAATGAAATTTTATATACAAATTAAACAAGCCTATGTGATGTTCTACAATTCTAGATATTCTGCTACTTTACATAATGGTTGCTAATTTTACTAATCATGAATAAGGGGGTGGGGAAGCTGGATAGGGCACCATTCTTCTCATTTCTGAGATTTTTCATTGAGTCTATCCATTCAAAAATACAAACACAGTTCTTCCCACAGAGATTCTTCTGAGTCTTTTCTGTCTTTCTAGGGAGTCACAGCAGGTACATATCCTAATATCCGTTGAATTAACTTGGTAATATGCTGCCTTAATTCTAGAGTACAAGGATCTTGGAAAGGTAAGTTTGCATGTCACTATAAGAAAATCATAATAGGAAGGTGACAGCTCAGTGTCTACTGGAGGTGAAATAGCTCAATTACCTGTCTGTTGTTTCCAAGAGTTTCTGAACTATTAGTTCAAATGATGAAGATAAGCAATACGTTGCAGGCTCCTCCTGATCGTCAGCTACATCAGCAGCTTCATAAGCAGCTTCCGCCAAACTAGAGAATGCCTGAAAGACAGCAGATGCCAACAGCTTAGGCAGAGGTTATCACAACAAGAAGATTTACCCTGTTCATTATATGCAATCATTTCCGTCCTCAACCATCAACACCATAGCGTCTGATTCCAACTCAATGGACTTGTCTCTATCTTCTTGCAGTTGTATAAACCACATTATAATAGCATCGTCAGCACAAAGTCATTCTGTAACATTTCACCCAAACCTAACCTTTTCTACTCTTTCTAATAAGCTTGCCATGTGAGCTTGCCCCAGAAAAAGATCCTGCCTTACCCAGCACACATTAGAGGCTACTCTTGGCTCTGCGCTCAAGCCTTCAATTAGACACTGCAACAACGGAGCAAGGTAAATATCATTTATAGCTGCTTCAGGGAGGAGTTCGCAGATCCGACCCACAGTCCACGCAGTTGTATCTCTGACCACTACGCTGGGGTCCTTCATTAACTCTATTAGGGTAGGCATAGCCTAGGAGAAAAGTGAGCAAATAAGAAGTTAATATGCTTTTTAAAATACAGATTTTACACCCCACATTTCAAAAAATTCTTAAGTCAATGTATTAAAATCAAAGTATTTTAATTAGTTTGCTGGCCACAGGGGGCTAAGAAAGATCCCTAGTTCTAGCACATGGTGAAACACATTCCATTCAAGTCTCCCTAAACCACACTGAAAACTGATTCTGTGTACTCCTCTAGTATCCATGAACTGAACTTCAATATTGAAAGACACTACAAAATGGTTAGAATATGAATCTGAGAACAAGGAACTTAAGTTGAGATCCTTGCTCAGCCATGGAAATCCAAGAGGTAATTTAAGAAAAACTACATTCTGCCCTTCCAGAATAAAACTTTTTAAAAATGCCCAATAAACCACAAAACAAATACTTTTGAGATCAAACATTAACAATCTAACCACACAAATTAAAAATTTGCCTGAATATGAGACTTGGCTAGAAGGCAGAAGACAAGGAGCAAAACAGTCCACTCAGGAAAAGGACTAGATGTAGCCAAAGAGAAAAGCCTCCAGTTTAGATATTAGAGAATGGACAAGATGACACAGGATTTAAATTATGCTGGAGTTTTAAAGCTAATCACCAGCATCCTGAATTATGTTTGGAAATGAACCAGCAATCCTTGCAGCTATTGTGAAATGCCAATGGCTCTCCCATTGAACTCGCAAGATTGCTGTAAGAAGTAAGGCCAAGTACATGCTTTGAGCTCCTTTGAGGTATTACAATATCTACAGTTAAAACAGACACAGAGGGAACCCTGAGGGAGTGAATTGGTGATTTACAGTAAAGATCTCCACACCTGCTCTTTTCTGAGGGTGTCTTTTTTTTTATTTTAAAAATATGGCCTGTCTTTCAAGGAAGCAACCATTTTCTAGTGCCTTTCTCTCTTGGGCCAGTGACATAGCCCAGGACAGCGCTTTCCAAATGATGTGCCACGACACATTAGTACATTGCTTGAAGTGTGTTGGTGTGTCGCCTACAATCTTAGAAATATAAATTATTTATAAATCATGTATTTTTAAAAATATATGAAAGGTTTTCATGAAATATGTTGTGTCTCCATGCCTTGTATTACAATTTATGTCTGTATCTCTTACAAGGGGTTACTTTAACCTCTGGTTTGCTAGTAACACTGAATTACTGTGTTGCAAAATGACGCAAGTCTAAAAAGTGTGTCACCAACATGAAAAGTCTGGAAAGTTCTGGCCTAGGATTTGCTACCATCAATTCTGTAATTGAGAGCAGGAACATAGTTCTTCTGGCAAGGAAGCAGGAGTTTGTCCACCTGCTGATGACTGGAGCCAGGTTAATCTTTCCTCCTCTGTGTTTTGCTTACCATTCACCTGTGTAGCTCCAGACAGTTGGAACAGAATTTCCTTCCAGCAGGGAAGGGTGAGTAAAATCCCAGGCCTTTTTTTGTTCTCGGGCCAACAGATAAAACTGGCATGAGGTTCTTTTCTGAGACAGAAGTAGAAACGCAGGCACCTTGTGGCTCCTGCCCCTCTGTAATTCCACAGCAACAAAGTAACCAAATTGCAGTACTATACTTCCTATCAAAAATAAAGGCAACACACACAATATTTCCACTTGGTGTGCTAGCTCATGTATGACTCTAACCAAATTCATCACTCACAGAAAGGCCAATATGCCTAAGCAGCAATGATGTGGGGAACTGCTACTTGACCACGGATGCATACATGCTCTCGAAATATCTCATACTTTCCAGAATGCTATGGAAGATTTCTAGTCAAAAGGAAATTTAGAAATATGCTGGCACATTAATACATATAGTCTGGCTGCCCTTACAGCTTTGAGGACCAAGTGGGCATACATCCCAGCATAAAACTCTCTCACCTGAATGACAAGGGGTTTAAGTTGGTTGGGCTCTGGTCCTTCCAAAATACATCCAAATGCCATGACAGCAGCATCTCTGTATCGCCAGTCAGGATTCTTTATGTGTTCTTTGATGAAGGGCAGAACATGGGGGACAATGTCATCTTCACAACAGGTAGCTAACAGCATGAGGCAGACACCAGCAGCTTTGCAGGGGTTCCAGTCATCATCATCATCATTCTCATCCTAAGTGTGTCAGTACGGAGACAGAGCGACCAAGTCAGTCTCTCTCTGCACAAAACCTTTAGAATCAGGGCCCTTATATTCTGCAGCCCTGGAGATGCAGCATGATATGACAATTTAAATGACAGATAAAGCAGTAGTCAGGACTAAGAAACCAGGCCAAAGAGACTCCACTAAAGCAACTTCCTAAGCTAGGATAAAACTTCACACATGCATGGAACTATATTTGACCAGTAGAAATGGGCAAACATATTGATTAAGCTGCCATCTTACAGTAATTGCTATACAGAATAGAAAAAAATGTTTTTGATACCACAAGTTCCCATTTCTTGTACAGCAGAATTCACAGCAAAGTCCTAGAGCATGGTAACAAGATTTCTTTGAAGGCAAGTTCATGCACCAGAACCCTGCACTGATTCTTGGCTCAATCCTGAAATGGTTTATGCTATGGAGATCAGTTCTGGTTTGGTGCAAGACAAAACAGGTACCCCTTAAAACACTACGTTTTGAGCCTCTGAAGTACAAATACTGGTGAAGCTTTATTTAAAACAAAGGACCACATCACATCTAAACTGACCTAACCCTGTTGAAGTTTTAACTACATTGACACTTTTAATTAAAAACCCAGGTGTACTAGTTTGGCACAATACAGGTAGCAAATCATACTGAAGGAGAACCTCTGGTGACCAAAATAGTACAATACATGGCTGTAACTAGAGGCAGAAAAAAGGGACTGGATCCAAAAGTTGAAGGTACTTCCTAATTCTGCCCTCAGTGCAGTTTCATTCATAGGGCCTGCTTCCTTAAGAATGAAGCACAGAGCAACCATATCTTCTGGATCAAAGTATGAGAAGCAGAAACCAGGGCACAGTAGTACAAACAAAACACGTCTCAAGATGCTCAAAATATATTTGTTTACTGGAAGAAAAGCTCAAAGAATTTCAGCCTATGTGTACAGCTAAGCCTTTCTTCAAGGAGCTTTATAAAATCACGTAACGAAACATGTATACATAATATCATACTACATAAAATCTTTATTACATTTGTAGTGCACAGGTTACAGGTAACATACAAAGGTAATAATGATATTAAGAACACACACAGGCTGAAATACATTGGGGTTTTCTACCAACGACCAACCATCTTTTGAGCATCCTGAGACGAGTCTCTTTTTCTTCACTAGAGCACCGTAGTGGCAAAAAAGTATAGTCTCATGCCATGAATTGCCCCAAATATTTCAGAGCCTCTGTACAATAAAAAAATTACAGGAAAAGGCAGAAAATTAAGGAGAATGCTATTTTATTAAAATGCTACTTTCCTCAGCAGACCGGACATAGTCCAGGTTTGCTTTCTAACATCTCACAGGAATTGCTGCATGCCATGAAACCCCCTAATCTGAAGACCTGCCCATACATATACCTACTGCTTACCTGCTTGGTCAATGTCTGTGTAAGAATTGGGACAAGATACTGCAGTGCACCCTTGGCATAGAATTTGCTGGTATGTTCTGGAGGTTTTCCTTGCTCAGCTGCCTAGAAAAGAGAACATTCATTTCCATTAGATGAAGCAATTTATACCCCTGAAGAAGGTATACTATTTAATAGTTAAATATTAAATACTTTAAAAAGATTAACCTGAAGTGTAAATTACTGTAAATTATTTGTTTAACTCCATCTTTGACTCTAAGCACAGAATCATGAAAGAAACTTGGAGAACAGATGACATCGCACTCAACTATGAGTTTCAACAAGAAGACTAATTCACATTCACTCACAGTTCGCTCATATAAATAGCAGATTAAAGCAACCAAACAACCACCCCAGGATTAATAGCAGAATGGAAAATGCATCCGAGTCCTTTCTAATTCAATAGCATATGGCCATGGCAAACACTCACATAATAACCCACCAATAACGCACCTAGATTCTTTCAGGCAAATACACATTGCAGAGTAACATACAAAAACAGGTACTGTTTGTGAGGTTTGGTCTCAGCATTTATAGGAAATATATGCATCACTTTAGTCAGAGTGGTGCATGGTGTCTCATCATGGACCAAAAACTACTGTACAAACTATAAAATTTCTGAAAACATGTTATTCACAAGTCTTTAACTCACTTCTGATGCCTCAATAGCAAGGTCCATTTCTTCATCACAGACATTTGACCAGAATTCGATCCCTTGCAGAGCCACTTCATCTATGTCACTTTTCATGGCTTCAATTGTGATCTTTGGAGAAAGAAAAGTTGTTTCAGATCATATTTCTGTTTTGCCTTGATAACACGCCCTTTAAACAGCTACATTTCCATTCCTGACTCCTGGTCTGGAATACTCACAGCAAAAAGTGCAGGACCCATATATGTCTCCATGTACTGATAATAAAGGGACATAATCTTCACCAAGTTCTGTAAGGCAGCTACTCGCACCTAAACATATGGAAAGGGACATTTTCAATTATTTTTACAGAGGTTTCAGAAAAGCAAGATTGTTTACTACATTTATATCTTTCATATAGCAGGCATCCTGCTCCTGCCTGTCCCTCAAGAGCTACTCTGTATCATGGTGGATAGATTCTCTCTTCTGCTCAGCTCTCACATGAAATCATAACTAAAGCCTCCTTCCAAAATGGCTTCCTCTCCCTTTCTCCACTTTTTTGTTTTTTTATTTTTCAAATTTTTTCCCAATGACTCCTTCAAGCTTACAGCACAGTTTCCTAACACAGCTAACAGTTTATAATGGTATTTCCTCTTCCCAATACCGTTAGCCACTAATACCAGCAACCTCTATTTATCCTGTGCCACAACTGCTACATTGCTCTTAAGCAGATACTAGTTGAGAGTAATCACCACTGGAGACAGGATACTGGGCTAGAAAATTTGGTAACAAGTTGACAAGCATCATTTCTGACATACCTACACCATGTTTATGATGAAAATCAACATCTATCATACTGTCTCCCTCTGTATAATGTTGTAAAAGAAGTTTCACACCATGCTTTCTATGCCTAAAACAGTGGATCATCTCTGGTCATATTCTCTCCTGCTTGCTACAACTTTCTTTTGCTTAGCTTACATAGACTAGTGCTGCTACTAGTATCCATAAACCAGCAATGAAATCATTCACATCTCTCACTGCTCAGGCTATACAGACCCCCAACTCAAATTTTTATGCTGATTTCTCTCCCCTCTGAATCAAGCATGTTAGCTTTAAAGGTCCCCACTGTTCCTCCCCACCCTCCTTCTCCTTTATATCTCAATCTGTGACCCCTGATCCATTCAGCTATTCTAAAAAAATCTGTTCTCAACAGTCTACTCATTTTTCCACTGCCCAAATAAAAGACCTCCCTGAACAGAATACTATTTCCCCTATCACTAAAAAGCCCACTCAAAACTCATGTTCGTTGTCTGGGATTTCACCAGCTCTTTAAGTCTTCACTCCCAAACCAAACTTATGAACAAAAAATTACCTTTGCTCAAATCTATACTCTGCTTACTATCCATCTCCACCACATCCTGTTATGATGAGGTTTCAACCTCTTTTGGGAGTATTTATCTGTTTTATTTCATTTTCCTAACTTGTTGCTGGTCCTATATGAAGTACTGTCAACAACAGGATCCTTTTATCCAAGTCGACAGAAGTTTTTCAATGTCTGTCTGCTCCTGAGACAGTTTTATGTACCAAGACCAAGTTGCTGTATCTTTCAGAAACAAGTTAGGATTTACTTACCCTTGTGTCTGGGCACTGCGTCGCTTCACAGACTACTTGCATAATAAAGTGCCTTTCGGACTGAACATTTAGAATAGAGAGAAAGAGAAATACAGAATTAGGACTGTAAATTGCAAAGCCTCCTATTTGTAAGGATGGTCCCAACTAAAATAAAGCTAATAATAGCGTCTACACATTGCTGCTAGAATCCTAGTGATTTCAGCCTTGAATTCAAAAGACAGTTCCCAAAACAAAGGGCAGATTTCTCTTGGGAAGCATGGACAACAACCAGATACAGCTCAAGCTCTTGCTTGGTTGAGGCAAAAAGAAGGTCCATTGCTTACTGACAACTTTGTCTAAAAGCAGGATACAATTAATTCCACTTGTAAGTACTTCAATTTCACCTTAACTCTGGCACAGTATTAATCTGCTACTGGTATCTGTGTTGCCTCTACTTGGGAGACTTTCTGCCATCTTATAAAATCATCTCTCCCAAGGTTATTAAACTTCAATTTCATCTGAATCAAAGGTCATGGCTTGCATGAGCTATATTTTGCTTAAAACAGACCAGTTTTGTAACCTATGGTTTGAAGTTGGCTTGTTTTGAAACCAGTGTTAAAATACTGTCCCTAGCTTGGACAAAACAGGAAGCACTGGGTAACTAAAACTTAAATCTTTGGAATTCATGACTGTGCAGGAACAAAGGGTGTACACGCCCAGGGCTTGCTGCAAGGCTTGTGCACATTATAAGTCACTATTTATTGTGATATGCAAAATGCAGCAAAAACACATAGCTTTTCCCTTGCTCTCCAGCTTATAATATTGCTGAATATCAGCACTTAGTTCCCACTACCAGGCAAAAATTTTACCAAACTAGCTGCAATGTTTTATTAGTATAAGATTCTCTACAATAAATGTTGACACAGACTAATAAGCTGTCTGAAGCCTAGTGAGCAATATTAGAAAACAACAAGTAACTGGTTCATTGATTGGTCATCACTGAACTCACACAAGCGGGTCTTTCACCAGCACAGAGCCTCACCTGGAACCTTCTACAGGGGCAAGTTGCTTTCTGGTGGGCTCCCCACCTCCACTTCCTATTGGGCATGCTTGTGCCTTCAAGTCATTTCCAACTTATGGCAACCCTAAGGCAAACCTACACAGTTTTCTGGGGATGAGAGTGTGATGCACCACAGGCCATCCAGAGGGTTTCCATGGCTGAGCACCTTGGTCTAGAGCAGTGGTTCTCAACCTTCCTAATGCCGTGACCCCCTAATACAGTTCCTCATTTTGTGGTGACCCCCAACCATAAAATCATTTTCGTTATTATTTATATTTATTTATTTATTTCCAACATCAAATAGATTGGAAACACTACCCTAAATCACTGCTCTGGATAGACTTCTAATGCCTAAAAACTGGTAACCCTCCCACCCTTTTTTAAGCACAGAAAGCGTCCATCAATGCCAGAATTAAGGCAGTAGTTCTAGTTCTGAATGTTGGGTTTCCACAGTTCAAAAAGCCTGTCACTCCCAAAGGCAACGCCCAAACAGCCCACATTTTACACGAGGTGCAGGGAGGAAAGGACAGGGAGAGAGGAAAGATGGCGGCGGCATAAGCAGACGTGTTTTGTTTCACTCCCTCCCTCCCTTAAAGGGAGTGCGGATGCTGAACATACAAAAAGCAAGGAATGCAAGACAGTCAGGGCGAAGAACACAACACGTGCGTGTGGCAAGCGCCAAGGGTCCACACACAACAAAAGCGAGAGGAGAAAGTCATCCTGGCTATTTCTGCACTAGACTGTTATTCTACTTTCACCATCCTATGGAATCCTAGGGTTTGCAGTTTGAACTGCAAACCCCAGGATTCCACAGGATGGTGAAAGTGGAATCATAGCGCTATAACACTGGAATGTGGAAATGGCCAAAATCCACAGGACGGATCAGAGCAGCGCTTTCAGGTCAAAAAACCAAAACAACAACAACAACCAAGGAGCCTTGGGGGCTCTTGCTACACAAACCGAAGCCCTTGGCTGACACCCCCTGCTCCTTTCCCGACCGAGTTCTCAGTCTCGGAGGGACCGATCTCCCCCGTCGGATGGAAGATCCGCCACAGGAAAGTTTCCCCCTTTGCATGCCGGACCAAAGGTGACAGCCACACCGACAACTCCCACAGAGCGGCGTGCCCAGAATGAATGGGCAACCAGGCGATTGCCGCTGCTGCAGCCCCGCCACTTGGGGAAGCAAGCGGAGCCCAGCTGCTCGCTTGCCCTGGCAAACAACTCTGTTTGCCGGCATGAATGAGCGTGTGGTGAAGAGGGTGAGGGGACGGGGTCTTACCTCCCAGACGTCCTGCTGCAGCGCCATAAACCCTGAATGGGAAGCCCTCTGTGTGTGTGTGTGTGTGTGTGGTGCGGGTGGGCGCGAGCGTCCAAGCAGCGCCCGGCTGCTCACTCGCCCCGGCAAGCAACTCTGACTCTGCAAGCCGGCATGAAGGGGAAAGGGAACACTGAAGGGGAAGCCTTCCGTGTGTGTGTGTGTGTGTGGTGCAGGTGCGAGCGTCCAAGTAGCGCCCGGCTGCATGCCTCCTCTCCCCACCCGCCAGCGCGGGGTCTCCTCTCCTCACCTCCGCCTTAACGCTCGGGCTCCAGCTCTCTCCTCTCAGTGTCCTCACCTTCGCCTTAACATTCAGGCTCCAGCTCTCTCCTCCCGCTCTCTGCACCTCCGGCTCCACCTCAGGCTCCTCCAGTGCTTTCCCACCAGGCAGGGAAAGACAGGGAAATGCCCAGCATGCCTCCTCCCAGCGCAGGGGTCTCAGAAGCACTGCTCCCATTGGCTGTGAGGCCACCTTCTTTTAAAAGGGGGGGCAGGATTGAGGAGTGGCGACCCCTGTGAAATGGTCGTTCGACCCCCAAAGGGGTCCCAACCCCCAGGTTGAGAACCATTGGTCTAGAGCATCGCAGTCCAATGCACAACCACTACTCGACGTTGGCTCTCACTCTGCATGCTCCAGGACATCAAAAGAGAACTGAGGAAAATAATCTGATGTTCTAGAGCACTGCATATGCTC
Organism: Ctenosaura bakeri; assembly: GCA_948474755.1. Lineage (NCBI taxonomy): Eukaryota > Metazoa > Chordata > Lepidosauria > Squamata > Iguanidae > Ctenosaura > Ctenosaura bakeri. The sequence goes on from CAOLHI010000699.1 coordinate 109,352, forward strand.
CAGAATATCAAATTACTTTCCTCAGTTCTCTTTTGTCTGCTACATGAGTGGCAGCTTGCAGAGAGACAACCAAAGGCTATTCAGCTCCCTAAGATTCTAAACAAGTCTCTATTCAGACAGAAGATCCATTTGTGTGAGTCAGATCTCAAAAAGAATTCATGAACCTGCTCCAACAGATATATAACAAAAGAAAAAAGACCCACTGAATCAAGAGTGCTCAAGTAAGTGTTTATTTACCAAACTGCTATTGATTCAGTGGGTCTATTCTGGTTGGTACCAACAATTGGATTTACCCCTGTAGACAAAGACATTACCACTTTTGTTTCTTTTCTCACCTGGCCATTTTAGTTTCATTTTGAAGATAAAGCAGCACATAAAGTTTGAAAAACAAAGGAAAAAAACCTATAAAGATCCACTACTGTGTCCCAGATCATAGCTATTTTGCTTCTGGAAACTTCTAACCTGGGTAATTGCCAGTGATTGCAGGGGCACAAAAGATTACTACCATGAATAGAAATTCTGAGAAATATTGTGCAAGTGACTGCAAAAGACACATGCATACAATGGATACTTGCTGAAATATTCTGGTAATGTTAGAAAAGTATTACATGGTCAAATCACTGCAGAGATACAGGAACCCGTGCCACTGGCAACATCATACCACAAGACAGAAAGAACATGCAAGCCAGGCTCCAGAACAGGCCGCTCAGGAAGCTAACTGCAGGCCCTGCATACTGAAAAGATTTCCTTACTCCCTACATACTGACGTTATCTCCAACAAAGGCATGCAAGGTGGTGCACTCCAAAGTAATTCACAGCTCCAAACCACTTCTATTAGAATTGTTCAATTCCCTTTGGCAGAACAGCTAGATCACTGAAGTCACTATTTGTTTGTTGCTGGGATTCTCTAATTTAACTACAACAGGAACTGGCTGTACAAAAGCCTACCCCTAGCACAGATAAAATGAAGTCTCAGCAGAAATGGGAGTGCATCAGAACTCAGCGTGGTGCATGATTTCTCATCACAGACCATGAATTTATCTTCTGTTCCCACTGGCTTCACTTTTAAAGCCATTTCCTTCCCCATCTTATTTGTCCACTTACCTCTTTGTCAAAATTTGCTTTGGTAAATTCCAAAGAGTTCAAGAGAGCATTGGTAGCCGCTAGCTTCACATTATTACTTGGCTCTTCTTTTCTCATGCCCTGGATAATGGCTGTCAAGATCTCATTCGATTTGTCCTGAAGCTGTTCTGGGTCCTGAAGCAGGAATAAGAGCTAGGTAAAGCACACAAGTAGCAGTTCAGTCTCTCAGCACACCAGAACAAAATTATGGCAAGGAAAGCATTTTTGAAAATCACCACAAGCATGGAGCTGTCTCACTCAAAGAAGAGCTGGATATCATACTCACAAGCGTTCAGGCCTAAAATTACTTGCATACAATATCCTTATGCACCACTGACAAATTGACCTTGTTACTTTGGGACAGCCATACGCAAGATCTTTTGGGGAACACAGATGATAATCCTCAAACATTTATGTTCCCCAAACAGACTTTTTCCTAGAAAAAAGTGATGCAACACAAGAAAGGGGAACAAAGAGGAAGTTATGGCAAAAAAGATGAGTGCAACAATAGGCACAATGGAATGAAACAGAAAGTGGATCAGAAAGACTTAATCCTCAGTCTTCTCTACTGGACTCCTCTGGAATACATGAACCCACAGAACCTTTTAAATTAGCCTTCTTTCATATCAGAGGGGGACATATCAGAGGACATATGAGCCACAGACTGCTTATATAACACATATTAACGGTCTACAGAAGCAACTTCAGACAAGATTTCTTTACTTTCCTATTTCACCTATTGCAGAGCTTTTCATCCCTCCCCAGCACGCAGATGTATTTCTAATGAAATAATATACTGCATTCATCCCAGTCAAAATGGGTTGGAAATTATGGACAATAGAAGCAAATATGCATGTTGCCTTGTTTCTCATGCTCACAGTTTCAAAGATCCTTCAAATAGCTATAAGTGATTACAACAGAACTGGAATCTCCATCTGGCTGGAAAGCCCTAGCTTCTAAACCTCAGTTCTGGAGGGAGTTACTGAGCAGAGTTGGAAAGATTTAGCATGTGCTTTTTAGTATTAGTATATCATGCATATGGATGGAACCCTGTTGGGAAATGAACCCAAAGGGTAGCATTTGTTTAAAACTAAGGTTATCATATCAAAAGAGAAGAAAATAGGTTCACAAAGACAGTACACTAAATGCATATTCAGAAAGCAGCACTTACAATATCCTGACAAATGTAGCCAATTGCTTCCAATGTTGACTCTTTCATATGCTCTGTGCTGTGCTGATTTGTAACATTAGCTACCAGCTGAGGAATAAGTTCAGGCCACTGATTCATGGGGATTTCTGCACAGGCGATGCCAGCAACGCACTGTGATGCTGAGCTCGGCCTGTAGGTTTCTGTACCCAAGGTCTGCAAAACCTGCAAAGAGAAGGGGAACAGACTGACATGCCAACAGGAAAGAACAATGCACTAGGAACACAAGTGGTAGCAGGATCATGAAGTAAATCATCTTCAATTACAGTGGCTTCTACTTTACAGCAACCTCCACACACACAAATGTGAGGTCGCATGAAGTATCACATCCCATTATAGTCAATGAATGCAGAGGGCACACACCTCTGCTGCCACAGGTGCACACATTGAATCCATTGACTATAATGGGACAAAATGCTTTGCGTTTTTCACATGGGTGTTCCTGAAATGGAACCCCTGCATAAACGGAGGGCACAATGTGTATCACAAAAAACATTCCTACCAAGCCTTTTCAAACCAAGAAAACAACTTACAAAAATTTGAACACTTTTTAAAAAAAACCCTCAAGAGTGGGAAGGGCAAGAAATATAGGGAGCAAGTCTCTGAAACAAATATACAGAAGAACAATGTATATTCACCGCAGAAAGACAGGGCACACTTGTTTGGAGAAGCCACCAAGACTAAGAATAAAAAACCAAAAGTACTGGGCTTTACATACATAATTCTTGACTTCTCGCCGAGCGTTGGCATCGATTGCAAGCCATCTCTGCTGGTGCTGGGCCTTTACATCGGGGTCTTTAGATGTCAAAGAATTTTTGATCTGCAAACCAGCTGCAACTCTGGCAACCTGGCTGTTTCCTGGGTTTGCCAGCACTCTGGACAGTTCCACAAGGAAAGTAGGCTGGCCAAAGAGAGAGAGGGGAGGGAGGTAAAAACACTTTAATAACCCATACTGGCTACTTCCTTCTTTCAAAAGAAGGAAGTATGATTGAATTCCAACCTTTAAATGGGCTTATTTCCAACTGAATTTAAGGATCAAAAGCTAAAAATGATCTGTTGAATAATCTCAGCTCTTCAAAATAAGTACACATGCTTCTATGCCTTCAATAGTAATTTCTTCTTGCATTTCTTGCATGTAGCATTTCTTAAACTAGGACAAACTTCAGGTAATTCAGCAACCCCATGTCAAGCTTGACCATCAACCTATTTTAGTCCAATGCATCAAAATGACTGCTCTATCATTTTTTCTAACAACTGAGAAATTATATGTTTGTTCATTACAGTTCAAGTCAATTTGGACTCTGTTTAGGTAACTAAAAGGGGTGTAGGAATCAGGAAACTTTCAGCCCTTGAGACAGTGCTAAAGTACCATACTCATCATTCTAACCCTATTACCAATGGTGGCAGGGGCCAATGACAGACAGAAACAAGCAACATCTAGATCACCACAAATGTCCCACTATTGTTCTTTTAAAAACTTTTGGTGACCATACAAACTGCAGTTCCTTGATCTACACTCCAGGTCATGGTAGCAGCTGAAGCTGGTAGCATTGCTCTGCTGCACATCAGAACCAGCTACAAATTCAGCTCACTGCTTGATTTCTACATCAGTTCTAAAGTAGAATAAAACCCATGACTAGCTCATGCTAGTCTTAGAACTGCTGCTAGATTTCTCCCTCCTATTTGTCATCTTTACATTTCACCTTTCTGGTTCCAATTATTTTCCCCTTTAACCCCATTCCCCTATTTCATTCCAAACAGTGCTTCATTTGTGTACAATCAAGTGTCATCTTAAGCTGTTTGGGAGATAATCCTATACATATTTTTAAAGACATTCAAAATACAAATAAAGTATATACAATTTGCTACAAGGTTGGGGCTGGGAAACGGAGAAGACATATGCAACTTGCAGCAGCCATGGTGGGACTCTTGAGATTCTAATAGAATTCCAACTAAGAAAAAACTCAAATGACTTCTCTGGACACATATCTAAAGTTTATGCAATGTTTGGGACATCTAAGACCCAACATAATGATAAAACTACATCATATTAATGGACAATACTATGGACTGAGATGTCCACGAACACAGTGATACTAAGCACATAATGAAGCTAAAAGTTAACGGTTCTGTTTTGTTCCATTGTTAGTTTTCCTAGAAAAATAATGGGTTAAATATGCTTCCATACTGTAATCTTTTTTAAAACTTCAACTACCTGGAGGTGAGTTACAATGGGGTTTTATTTTAAGGCAGCTGATCAGGCAAATTATACTAGCGTTGTTCTGTGTTACAACATGTCCAGTTAATAAGGACATTATGTAAAGCCACCGAACTGTCTAGCATATGTTAATGGAACGAACCCATTTTAAACACAGACAGTTTTGCAAAAGTCTAGCTAGAGTATATGGGTGCAAAGAGCAATTTGCTCAAGAGCACCTGACAGTTTAAGACCCTCTTTACTTTCAGAGACACTAGGAAATATTGGCAGGCCAGTTATGAAGTAATTTCCACTCCTAATGTTTGTAGAGAAAATATGAGAGGAGAAAAGGGAGTGCTGAGTTTAGGTATTGGGCAAATTTTCTTTATCTACTACAGATGTACAAAAGTTGAGACAGAACAAGTCAGACACCCTTTCTACAGCAATGTGGCTGGTAATCAAGGCTGATCCTCAGGTTTTAAAGTAATACCAGGAATCTTAATATGCCAGCACTGGAAACACTGATGCTGGTGTTCAGAAACTTGGATACATGCATACTTAAAGACGCTAAAGGACCGATGAGCTGGATTTGTTCAGGACTTTCCATGCTGATCACAAAGAGTTTGTGAAAATCCCTTAGATTTAACTAGATGACTGCTGTGTGATGTCAAGGGCTGCTGTTGCAGAACCACAAACCCAAACTTCATTTCTACAATTGGACCCGACTTCGCACTTTTGTGAATGGTAGCATTTTCCCGTACCTCCCTAGCCCCTATGCTATAGGGAGAAAGTACCAAATATGAGATAATAGAATAGCAGCTCTTTTCTCAGGTTTCCAGCAACAGCTGTTTCATTTCCTACCAATTATTCATCACAGTTTGCTATTCAGTAAGCCTCAGTATCAGCTAAGGTTTGGTTCCAGGACCCCCTTGTTGATAACAAAATTGATAACAAAATTTGTGGATGTTTAGGTCCCATTAAGTACAATGTTGTAGTAAAATGGCATCCTTTACATAAAATGGCAAAATCAAAGTTTGCTTTTTGGACTTTTCCCCCTATATTTTCAATCCATGGTCAGCTGAACCCATGGATATGGAAAGCCAACTGTATTCTTACATTACTCTATACCCCACCCTTCTATCTGGGGGAAAAACTGGATGATCCTCCTCGCTTATTCCAAATGGCCAAAGAAAATGTGGTAAAATAGACCAGATGCAGTTCATGCACCATCACACAGGGTGAACGCATGTTTATGTTCCATCTCCCCATGGAGATCAGTACTACACATTATGCTGGTGACAGATGCATCTGAAACCACTATCTGACAAGGTGACTGAGCAATAATGGATGTGGAGAACAAACAAAAAAATTCTTTTTTGGGTACTCAAATCTCAGACAACTCTCTTTCAGTAAGCAACTGTAAGGGGTGAAATAGGTTGAACAACTACAGAAAAAAAATTATCTGAAATACAATGGTCGCTTCATAGTATATTGTTCTGCCCTACACCCTGCCCCATTTTAACTACAAACTGAATTCACTAGGAATACCTGATCCAAATGTTTTGTGATACAAAAGTAAAATAATTTAATGCTATCTATTGACAAGACAGGCTCCTAAGCACTTGTGACACTAAAATATTCACACTTATAAACAACAGGACTCATAAATAACAGGTATCTTGTTGTATATGGGATCTTATTTCAAATCACTGGTCAGCCAAGAAGCTTGCCTGGCTGACCTTTAGCTATCATCTTCTAGATCAACATATTTTAGAAGGTTGTTGTGAAGATATAATGGAATACTGTATATATAACACACTTTGGAAGGAGTGTTCATTATAACGTCACAAAGCATTAAACAACTGATATTAGCTTCCAGGAATCTTAGGGTATTTGCAATCTGGCCAGAACATCTGAAGAAGGCAGGGAGATGCTAAGGCAATCCACTGTTAGCTCATGCTCATTTCCATATGTGAGATCTTCAGAGCAAGAAGCATCTCATATTAAAAATGGTTCTTGAAGTGGACTACAGTGCGGTGAAGACAGACACACACACACTCTGCAACACTTGATAGCACTGCTTGACACAAGAATCTTCTTACTTCTGTATCAATAATAGTCCAGGAAGAACAATGTATATCTATCAACAGAAGAGCACGTGTGAGGTAACACCAAAATGTCCCAGAGTCTGGGACATTATATAGCTATCTACTGTCTTGAATCCTCTAATAAGCTATTCATTCATTCATTCAACAAAGCCAATGTAATACACGATACATAATTCCTGTAAGTTTCTTCATCACCCTAAACAAAGGATTACATTGAATAAGAAACTTATTTCCAGCTTAATACTGACACTAACATGCAGTGGCTCTCCAGATTTTCAGTGAGGGGTCTTTCCTAGAACTACTCAAGAGATTCCAGGGACAAAATCTGGAACCTTCTGAAAATAAGGCACCTAAAATGTCACTGAGTTATCCTGTCCAGAACTGCTCGTGTCAATTCTATGCATCATGGAATCCCAGATATTAAATCGCATGTATCAGGGAGTTGGAGAAGTCAGTCAGCTGATAATAGCCATTTAAAGATTCTGTCAAATAATTAACGGAACACATAATTCATTTTCACTATCCATCTTTTGAATGGTTTATTGGGACATGTTGCCCAACTGTCTCTAAACGCATGTTTAGACAGCTGACTGGCAGTGGCACAGATTCAATCACCTTTATGAACACACTAAAATATATTCAATTCACCTTTAAGTTCTACTTGGAGAGAACCACTCATTCATTCAAAATAAGCCTATCTTAAATTGATTTAATAAAATACACCAGCTACTCAATTCTCCTTGTACGTTCTGGAACAAACCAATCTGTTATCACTATATTGTATGTACTTTTATTCCAAGCTTCACACTCATAATTCCCACTAGCACCTCTTCTCTACCATATTTCTATTAATTTTGTTCTAAAGCAAACTTCTGGAAGTAGGAATGAATATTTCACCAAGTGATACAACTAGAGATTACGTAAAAAATTTAAGAGGGCCATTCACAGATCTCAAAACAGGCTTGGCCCCAAATAGTGCATAAAAAATGATCAAAAGAATATGGGCAAGATTTGGGCAAAGTAAAGAATACTGGGAAAGGAGGAACGGGTAATGAAGCTGGGTGTTAACGGACGTTGAATAATCATGGAAGGAAAAGAAAAATGAAGAAAATGGGAGGTGGTCCAGATGCATCGGACGGCAATCCTCAAACTAAGGAGGAAAAGCAGCAGGAAGAAACGAAACCGAAGAAGGCCCGCCTATGAGCAGTCAGGCTGAAAGGCCCGTTTCCAGCAGGAGCAGCGCGCTCCTCCTCCGGCTGCGTCTGGCTCCTCATGCCGGCTTCCCCACATGGCCGGCCCCCGCAGGCCCCATCTCTCCACCTCCCCCACTTTCCCTCCAAGCATGCAGCGCGGCAGAGCCAAACTGCCCTCCTCTTCCTTTTCCCTCCCGCGGGCCCGGCTCGCCTTCGCGATTGGGTGGCGCGACTCCCAGGAGCTTTGCTATTGGCTGCCTCCTTCTTTCTCCCCTCCCGCAAAAAAGAAAAAAAGAAAAAGAAAAAGAAACCTTCGGTTAGGCTGCGCCCCTCTATGGCGGTTCGGCCTATGGCTTTTTTTTTTTAAACACACACACATAGAGGAAGGGAGGGAATCCCGCTTTTGCAAACCCCACCCAAGGCCAGCACTGAGCCCGGCTTCGCCTCTTACCAGGTTCTCGATGGCTGCCTGCTCCAGGAACTTCTGAGCCGCTTCGAGCTCGGTGCAGTCTGCAGGGGACAAGGGAGAGGAAAGAGACAGGCGGGGGGTTTCACTAACGACCCCAATGCAAGCCTTATGCCATCAGCAGTCTCCCCAGCTTCTCGCACGCATCCTCCACATCCATTCCTCCTGTCCTCCAAATCGGGGCACCAAAAACCCAACACGGTCCTCCCCGCCACCCTAACCCGCGCTCCATAGAAAGGTCCTCACGCATCCCCACCAGCCGGCCAGCCCCGGGCCCTTTCCTCCACAGGCGGCCGTAGTGATTCACCCTCCCCCGAACAAACTTTTCGACAACAAATAGGACAAAGATTGTGTGTGTGTTTGCTCTATTTCAAGAGATGAAAGGAGGGCTGGGGAGAAATAAAACATTCTCACAGATCGGGCGAAAGGCTCTCCTACTCCACCCATTCCAGGACACTAGGCCACTGCTACTCTGTCCTCTCTGAAAGAGGACCCCCTTCCAAATCTAGGCAGAACTTTGGGGAGGTTGGGGAGTGATGGCACCCAGCTTCCAACAGCCTGGGCCGAGACAAGGATACGGCTCGAAGTCCACTCCTAACCCAATTCAGTTACTGATCACCGCTCCCGATTTGGGCCTGGAAGACTACCCTAAACGGATGCCCAGGCCCCCACCTAAAACGCTTGTAAATTACTTCACCCCCAACTCTCTTTTTACGTATAAGTAGACCTTGTTCTCGTGCTCGGACCTCTTCTCGATCCCGCACGGGGCCATCTCTGAAGTTCCCCTCAAGTTCCCTCTCCCCAAGTGGGCACGTAAAATATACCCGTGGGAGAAACTCATTCAGCTCCCCAGCAGAAGTAGCAGAAGCTTTGCCCCACGGCCATATGCTAAGCACACTCAGGGAGAAAAAATTTCGCCCCACCCATCCACCACATGCCACGGAGAGGAGACTCCATCCCCACCTCTGAACTGGACCCCCCATCTCTCCACTTTTCTCTCGAGGCCGGTACTCCCCTCCACACACACACTTCAGGCACCGAAACCATTTTCCCACGTCCCCAACCACCTTTCCTCCTCCAAACACGTGTATCGACACTACACTTCCCAAATGACCCCGACAAGATCCAGAAGGAAGGCCGCTTTGTGCTTCACCACCACCCATTCCCAACCCTCCTGCATACGGCCACGCAGGGATGGAGGAAAACATCACCATCGTTCCCACCTCCTCACTGATCTCAGTTCAGATTTGCTACCCCATCCTCTCCTCCTCCCCGCCCGATATTAAGGCCCTGACGCGACCTCAGCCATGCCTTCTCCTCCCTTTCCACGCTGAGGGGCAGCCAGTCCTGCTCTTCCCAACCGCCCCGCGCCCACCTTTATCACTTTCCTCTCTCCTTCTCCCACCCCGCTCTCTCTTTCTGCCATTTAATCCCCGTCCCCCCCGCAGATGTTGGCCCCCTCTCCCAAAAACCATCCCCCCTCCACCCGCGCTTTGGCATGGGGCCCGCCTCCCCCCACCCCATCCTCTCTCCCACACGAGACGCCTCCCTGCTCCGGCACAGCCCCAGCCCCCCCCATTTTATGCGAAGAGGGCCCTCTGGGAGCTCCTTCGTACCTCAGGCCAGCCCTTCTTTCCCCTTTACCTGGCGAGACCGTCTTCTCCAAGATAGTAATGAGCTCCATGACGGCGCAGGCGGCGGCGTGAGGTGAAACTGGGAAGGAAGGAAGGAAAGGAGAGGAGGAAGGGGGGAGGGAAAGGGAGAAAGGAAAGAGAGGGCCGGAGCCGGTGGTCGCGCCGACTCCCTCCCTCGCTCGTTCGCCCGCTGGCTGGCTGGCGGGCGGGCGGGCGGGCGGCTCGGTCAGCCTCTTCCCTTCGCGCGCTCTTTACTTCTCCCTCCGCTGCGGGGCGGCCCCACCCCCGACGGAAGCGACTCGGCTCGACTCTCCTTTACTACTTCCCCTCCCCCTCCCCACACACAACTCCTTGTGGCGGCGGCGGAAGAGAACGAGGGGAGAGGAGGGGGAGAGGAAAGGGAGGGGGGAGAAAAGGAAGAAGGGAGTTGGGGCGAAAAAAAGGCGCGCGCGGCGAGGTGAAGCTAAACGATTCAGCCAGTACGAATCCAAAGGAGAGAGAAGGGGAAGGAAGGGGAGGGGGGAGAAAAAAAAACAAAAGGGCGCGCACGCGCGCGTGCGTACGCCCCGGCTCCCACCCCGCGCAGCCGCCCTAAAGGGAAGTTAATACGTTTCCCCATCCCTTTTGATTGACTGGACAGGCCTGCCAGGCCCCAGCCAGCCTTCAGGCACGTAACGTCCGTTGCGTAAATAGCGTGCCCACGCACGACTGGGCTAACCCAGATGCAGGAACAAACGGCGAAAAGCACCTCCCCCTCGCTTTCATCGGGCCGATGGCTGTCTGTCTTGCTCATCCGCGCCCGATGATTGGCCGGTTACGGTTCGAACGCCATGACGCTGACAGCTCACTTCCAGCACAGCTTTTTTTTAAATCTCTTCATGAATATTTCGAGTGAGGTGAGGAAGTTTAGTTTGAGAGGTTGGCCGTTGAAGGGCTTAGCGTTTGTGCTGGGTGGGATTTAGTCCTCAGTAAACGTAGAGAGGGCAGCGCAGGAAATGTTTCATCCGCTTTATATGTAGTTTAATATTCATAATTACTGTATTTTCTAATTCCCTGCCCCCCCAAAAAACACTCTTAAACACTTTGGCTTGATTTCTCATTGTGTACCGTGTAAGAGCTGGAAAACAGAAAGTGCTACACGCCATTGAGCCAGTTAGTTGCAAATTATGGGCAAAACTGATTTGGGAAAGATAACGGCAGGTGTGTACCTGAGGGGCACGGAGGAGTGCCAGGCCATTTCCGCACCAGACTCACAGGGCTGTTATTCCACCTTCAACATCCTATGGAATCCTGGGATTTGCAGTTTAGGAAAAGACCCTCCCTAAACTGGAAACCCCAGGACTCCACAGGATGTTGAAAGTGGTATAATAGCGCTATAACAGTCTAGCGCAGAGATGGCCCAAGAGACACTGGTCCACATAGGCTCACTTTGGGGAGTCCACCCCCAGGCTAATCCTGGAAGCTTTTAGGAGCAGCTATTTACCTTCTTTTGTTCTCACTTCCCCTCCCTCCCTCCCTCCCAACAAGTTTTGGGCCCGAGTCTGGAGGAGTCTAAAGCTACAGAAATGGCTGCTCCTCATGCAGTCCCAGGGCTACATTTTGCCTGCCCTGCTTGACAGGCATTCTCGGGCTGACAGGAGGATCAATCCACGTCGCCTGGGTTTTGGTCCTCGTGCCAGCCTGACGCAGGAGCCGTCCTCGAGTTAGAATTCCAAAACCGTTAAACCGACTCCTGTCCCTCCCCCGGCAGTTTTTGTTTCTCCTGGCATGCAGTAAGACGCGTTTAAGTCCCTCTCTGGCAATACAGGAGCAAATATAGATGTGGGATTAGATGTGAGGTGCCTTAGAGAGAAGAGACTTGAAGGAGGAGAAATGGCAATTGAAAAGCCTCTGAAACAAAAACGGCCCTGACAGACGAAGTGTACCGTAGCACCAATGATTTGGGCTCGGACACTAATAAATACAGTACCGTCCAGATGACCGTTGTATGACGGCTCTTGGACGTGGAAATCGGAGCAAGGGCGCAGAAAACAACTACGCAGCAACCTGCTGAGGAGCAGCACGCTGCCAAGCTCCGTAAGTGTACCGTAAGACCAATGATTTGGGCTCGGACACTAATAAATGCAGTACCGTCCAGATGACCGTTGTATGACGGCTCTTGGACGTGGAAATCGGAGCAAGGGCGCAGAAAACAACTACGCAGCAACCTGCTGAGGAGCAGCACGCTGCCAAGCTCCGTAAGTGTACCGTAAGACCAATGATTTGGGCTCGGACACTAATAAATACAGTACCGTCCAGATGACCGTTGTATGACGGCTCTTGGACGTGGAAATCGGAGGAAGGGCGCAGAAAACAACTACGCAGCGACCTGCTGAGGAGCAGCACGCTGCCAAGCTCCGTAAGTGTACCATAGGACCAATGATTTGGGCTCGGACACTAATAAATACAGTACCGTCCAGATGACCGTTGTATGACGGCTCTTGGACGTGGAAATCGGAGCAAGGGCGCAGAAAACAACTACGCAGCGACCTGCTGAGGAGCAGCACGCTGCCAAGCTCCGTAAGTGTACCGTAGGACCAATGATTTGGGCTCGGACACTAATAAATACAGTACCGTCCAGATGACCGTTGTATGACGGCTCTTGGACGTGGAAATCGGAGCAAGGGCGCAGAAAACAACTATGCAGCGACCTGCTGAGGAGCAGCACGCTGCCAAGCTCCGTAAGTGTACCGTAGGACCAATGATTTGGGCTCGGACACTAATAAATACAGTATCGTCCAGATGACCGTTGTATGACGGCTCTTGGACGTGGAAATCGGAGCAAGGGCGCAGAAAACAACTATGCAGCGACCTGCTGAGGAGCAGCACGCTGCCAAGCTCCGTAAGTGTACCGTAGGACCAATGATTTGGGCTCGGACACTAATAAATACAGTACCGTCCAGATGACCGTTGTATGACGGCTCTTGGACGTGGAAATCAGAGCAAGGGCGCAGAAAACAACTACGCAGCGACCTGCTGAGGAGCAGCACGCTGCCAAGCTCCGTAAGTGTACCGTAGGACCAATGATTTGGGCTCGGACACTAATAAATACAGTACCGTCCAGATGACCGTTGTATGACGGCTCTTGGACGTGGAAATCGGAGCAAGGGCGCAGAAAACAACTACGCAGCGACCTGCTGAGGAGCAGCACGCTGCCTTGTATCCCGCCTCTCTCACAAATAGCATGTATTTCTATACGTGCCCCCAACAAGCTGGGTACTCGCAGGATCGGACTCACAACCTTGTGGCTTGCAGTTCTGGCATTTAACCACTGCACCACCAGGGCTCTACTTCTAATAGTGAGCCCTTCTAATTGAACGCTGCTTTAGCCATTTTCAGTTTGTGCCTCTAATTGTGTTAGTCTGACACGATTTTTATAAAATCAAGCAATAATATTTTAGCAGTATTTTTCCTTTGGGGTTCCTTCCTTTTTCCAGCTGTTTATGTTCAGTTGGAGCCAAAAGGAAGGAACAGAGCAGGCTATGAATAAAAGAAAAGTACATAAGCAAAACAACCTAGTAAGTTTTTGTCTACTTATTTGTATTGGTTTTCATTTTTGTAGGCTGTTCTAGGCCCATTTTGGCAAAAAGGATGGGATATAAATCACCTAACATAATTTACTCAAATGCAAGTTTTTCTTTTAGGCAGTTAAAACATAATAGTTTTACACAATGAAAAGACCTTTTTCAATGGCAATTTAACACTTAAAAGCCTAAGTCTTTGCTTGCCAGGAGAAAGGGAACAAATAGGGGGCCAGTCTCTTCTTCTGTGGGAGACTTTTCTATTGCCTCAGAGCAGCCCCCAAGAAGGCTCTCTCCTGTACTCTCACCAATCATACCTGTCAAGATGGTGGGACCAAGAGAGAACCATTCCCACAAATCTTAAAGCTCAGGCAGGCTCATATTGGGAGATACAGTCTTGTCCTACATTTGGGTCTTACAGTGGCCAACTAAGTATGTGGGAGTCCAGAAGGCTATGAATGCAATACCTTCCTTCTACTTGTTTTCAATAGCTGATATAAGAGGCATATTGTCTTTTGTTCTGGAAGTAACATAAACTCCTCTTGACTAGTAGCCATAGATAGCCTTATTTTCCATCAATTTTTCTTTTAATGCTGACCACGAATTTCTCTCTAAAGCTGTCAAAGTTAGCCATAACTATTTCATGTGGTAATAAATTTTAAGTGCCCGAAGTATTTACTTTCATGAATCTTCAATCTCCCATTATTTAACATCAGTGGATGAGACAAGGGCCCTTTTCACACGCGGGGAGCCCAAACGGGGCGGCGCACACAGGGGCGGAGATTACCTGCGTGCGGTTTTCTCCGCCCCTGCTCCGTCCCTGCAGGGAGCGCGGCTCCGCCGCTCCACACACCGCCGAATTTCGGCGGCGTTCGGCAGCACCCAAAATGGCGGCTTCCGGCGGCGCTCCGCCAATCAGGGCAGCGCACCAGCCGGAAGCCCGCCCCCGGGCAGATCTGCAGAGACGCACTAATGGGTCTCTGCAGGTTCACACCGGGAGCAGCGGCAGATTAGTGCGGGCGAGTTTCGTAAAAACCACCTGGGAAGGTGGTTTTTAAAAAACTCGCAGCGCCACCCTTGCGGCGGCACTCAAGCGGTTGGAGGTGTGGAGCCTCACCTTTTCCAACTGCACTAGATCGCCCGGCGGTGTGAACGACGTCCGTCTCCCATCGTCTGGAGGCAGAGTTTTACCCCCATGTGGAAATGGCCAAGATTCCAATATTAGGAAAGAGATGTGAAAATCTATTAATCTATGTTTTGCATCTTCTATACCTCCATCATGTCTCTACTTACCTTTCCCCCCGAGCCAAAAAAGCATAATATGTTGTAGTCTTTCATCATGGCAGAGTTGTTCAACCTCTTTTATCCTTTCAGTGTCCTTTTCCTATATCCTCTTCAGATATACTCTTCTTTTTGAGGTGAGCTGACTGGAACTACAGATAGTTTGCTAAGTGTATTCAGACCATTTTTATAAAGACAATATTGGCAGCTGTATTTTTTCTTTCCTAATGATCTCCAAGGAATATGCCTTTGTCACAGAAGCTAGCTTGGGAATTTCACTGAGCTTTCAACCGCAACCCCAAGATTCCTTTCCTGGTTGGTCATTGCCAACTCTGACCCCATAAGCATGAATGTGGAGGTAAAATCCAACCTGCCCCCCCCATATCCAGCACTGTGCATTTGTTCACACTGCACCACATTTGCCACATTTGCTAAATCTGAAGAGATCCCTTTGGAGTTCTTTATTGTCATTCTTTTTAATCATGAACTACAAACAAGCAGAGGTGTTGTGTTCTTATTTCATGACTGCTAAGCCTCCTCGGCAATTTATTGGGTGACCATGTCAAAAACCTTTTGAGTTAATGGATGGGCCATCCCTGGACTATCCTTACTTTACTTTCCTCTCCTGCATTCTGAAAGAAATACCTAGCAAAATGTCCTAATTATGCTGTTATGATGTCAAGTTTAAACAATATTAAAACTCTGAAGTTGCCTTGGTGTCTCTTTTGGGGACAAAAAGTACCCCTCCAAAAAATAATTGTATAAATAAACAATATTTATTGTATAAATATAATACGGGAACTGGGTAATTCTTTTACATCGATTTGATAGTGAGCTATTTCTTGAATCAAGTATCTTATGACTGCTGCTTTGATAATGCACTTGTGAACAGTATTAACGCCCTTTATTGAGCAGCCTGCATTTTCAATTGCACCTAAATCATTTTTGAGCATTCTGTATTTTGAGTTGCTCCTATGTCATTTTTCTTACTCTTTTGCTGTTTCACACCATTTAGTTTCTTTTGTGTGGCTTTCTTCTCAAGTGTTTGTGAGAATTTGAGAATTCTCCTGGGAATTCACGAAGAGTAGAGGCATCCTTGTTCCTAATGTTAGATACAGGATGGAAGACACAGAAAAAGAAGTTCAAGTGGCCAGGTGAAGAACAAGATCAGCCTACACAAGGCTCATTGTCTTCTCTGGTCCCTCCTCTAGCCTTAGCAACCCAACTGTCTCAATGCAGGGTAGGTCAACTTTGTGAGCAACTGGTGGCTAGACTGGATGTGCCAAACTGATGGTGGCAAAGCAAATTAAAGAACTTTTTCCTTTGAAATTGCCACTCAATATTGGCAAAGGCAAGTTAACTAGCAGATCTGTTTTCAAAGAACAGGCCATTCAAAGAGGATGCACCTTGTTTTAAACCATATTCACACGTGTTGTTGTTGTTGTTTTTTGTTTAAACAAGAAAAAGCCGTTTAGCTACTGGAGGTGTGGGGGAAACTTCAGCAGCAATTAGAGGGCTTGGGGACTCAAAAGGTAGCCCATGGGTACTTGTTCACTAAGCCAGGACTTTGAGGTAATGTTATACAGTAGTCAGTCCGTACATAAGAAAACTTGCCACTATTCACAGATTGATCATTTATGAGGGTTCCTTTTCTTATTCAAAGTGAGGTGAAGTGGAAAGAGCTGATCTCTTCCTGTTAAGAGCAGATCTAATGTAGGTCTGTTAATTCCTTCAGATTCATGTTTTTCCCTATGGCTGGCAGAAGACAATGTGCTCATCTGCTTAGTTTGCATAATTTTATAAAAGAATTGGAAATCTTTCCTTGCAGACATTATTTGTAGTGTTTATTTTTTAAGAATAAAGAAGTCTGAACTTATGCTATAAAGCAGTGCTACTCAAAGTGGTGGTCTGTGGAGCAGTGCCAATCATTTTGAGTTTCAAGCAAACAATGCTAATATAACAGTAACATGACACAAACATGGTACCAGTCCATAGCACACTGAAAAAAATCTGCCAGTCTGTTACATAAAGTAGACTGAAAAAAATTCTATAAAACCTTTCAGGCACAATCTATTTAGAATGCTGCCTTCTGTTTTTTCTGGCAGTTCTTTGGACCCAGACCATAAATCATACATCTAGAACTCCAACTATGAGTTTCTACCAAGGTAGGAACACAAGATAAGACAGCATCTTGAGCAAGGAAAAAAATAGGTGCCACACCCAGCTTTATTATTATTATTATCAGGAAGGCTTAAGATCCCTTCCATCAGAACAAATCAGAAGTGCTTTCTAGAATCTGTAAACTATGTTCACAATATGCTGCATTCTGGAGTCTAACTTTTATCACAGCCTTATGGGCAGTGTGTCCATTGTTCATGTTTTTCAGAATGGTTTGTCAGCACAGAAAACATATGGTTCACAGCTTAAAAAAAAAAAGATACAGCAGGCAATAATCAGTTGTGCTGGAGTTTCTTATGATGTCTAACCTAGACCGATGCCACATGTTACAGGAGAACACCCAATCATATTGCTGCCACTGAGAGACAGCAACGGTTAAGTGTATGTTGCAGCAGCTCACCTATCCTTCCATAGAAAGTCCCTAAAGCACAACTAAAAAGCACAAAGGCTCAACAGTTAAAGGACATCTATATTTTTAAAAGTGTCAGGTATTAATTCTATGCTGCTTTGAGCTGTAAGATGTCACAACTAGGTAGGCTGACAGCAACTTTATAACACAATACTATACTAATCAAGATGTTTGCTTTGGTAGAAAAATGTGTGTGTGTCATGACAACTGGTTATCAGTTCCCTCCATTAGGGTGCAGATAGGAATTGAAACCTGTCTCTTTTTGAACTGTGTGTAGATACTCTGCACCAAGCAAAGCCAGGCCCTTCAAAGACTGCCCAGGAATGCTT
The DNA here is from genome assembly GCA_948474755.1 of Ctenosaura bakeri. Classification (NCBI taxonomy): domain Eukaryota; kingdom Metazoa; phylum Chordata; class Lepidosauria; order Squamata; family Iguanidae; genus Ctenosaura; species Ctenosaura bakeri. Next base: position 127,036 of record CAOLHI010000699.1, read on the forward strand.
CTTCTCTCATTAGTTGTTGTGCTGATGCCTGTAGCATTAAACAGCACTTAGTAGTATACAATGACATAATAAAGATCATAGGAGATATAGAATGTTCCCCAAAATATTTAAGTTTATAATCTGACCCTTCACACTGCTGTGGGACAAAATTGCACAGCTTTCAATAAAATGACTCTGGAATGGGACAATGGAGATAAGCCATAACACATTAGCTACCTAGAACACTGCCTGAAAGAGAAGCACTTTGATTTGAAGATGCTTTTCTAGCAACTGCGCTTTGCAAATGGCTGGCACAGGACATTTTGATATCTGAGGACTAAAATCCAGATGAAGCTACTTCAGTTTACATCCCCAATGACTTCAGTGGGATACATTAGTACTGATTAACCGAAGTCCCATGGATTTCAGTGGGAACAAAGGGCAATTAACTTCAGATCTTGGGATGCAATTCCCTACGCAATCCTCCTGCACAAGTCCCAATGAAATGAACAACTACCTCAGTATTTTCTCTCTCTCTCTCTCTCTCTGCAACTATGTGCTGTTCTTAAGGGTTCAAAATTTGTCACCTGATGCAGCCCCCTCAATTGGCCTCATGGTAGGTCCACATGTGAGTTTGAGAACAGACACAAAAACTCAATCTTGTACATCATCTCCCATGAAAACTGGTTTATAAGGTGGTGATACAACCAAAACTATCTGCAAAAACACCATTTTCCAGTTTTGCCAACATACTACACCAAAACCAAGACTCTTCAGTTTCACATTGACTTTCCTTTTTATTAACGCCAACTTGTTTTAATTATTTTCCTTTTGTTTTTCTTTTAAAACAACAGCACAAAATGTGTTTCCAGGGAAGCAGTTTGACAGCTAGAATCTGATGACCTTCTCAAATAACAGTTAAAGCCACACCAAGTATGAATTCCTTTTTAAAAAGGTAGTTAAAAAAATGGGTACTGTAAACATTTGTGGGAGGAGTGGTGTGAGGTTTGAAGTCTGATTAGCAGGAACATGCTACTCTGGTAAGCAACTGATGGCACACAACTTAGAATTTGATCATCATGCCAGCTAGCACAAGTTTTAAGGCTTCTGAATCAAATTACCAAACATCACCAAAGAAAGGGGGATGGAAAGCTGTGGTCACAAGAGGTTTAGGGCGGTATTTTGGTTTTTAAACAGAGTGAGTCTTTCAGTCAAACTACAGTGTTATGCTTAAAGGGGGCCAATCTTTATAGTGGCCAACAAGAACTCAGTCACGGTACTAAATGTTATCTGCATGCAGTGGTGGGGTATAAGTTAAAGAAAGATAGAAAAGTATGATGTGAATTCTTTTCTTTTAATGTGGCTGAGAAAGATGTTTCCATACAAATTTTATAATCTCTAAGAAGGACATCAGCAAATTAAACCCAAAAGTAGGAGGAGAAAGACAGACAGAACATTTTATTTCTCCCCTCCCTAAAGATAATGAGATGAGGGATTGGGAAGGGCAGGATTCTTACAAGTGTTCCAATATGAACCAAGGTTGCAGGATGTCTCGCAGAAATCCCCGACTCAGTAATACACATTAGGTTATGTCAAGCTGTCTTTCACAACTGAACCATTCCATACAACACATATGTGTTTTTTTGCCATCTTGTACTGTGCTCTCTGGCGTGCTCAGAGGCGTTAACCTATTCCTGCCTTCAACCTGCCATATAGTTCAACTTTCTTAGAAACCTCTGATTTCCTTGCTTCTTCTTCTTCTTCCTTTTTTTTTTTTAGAAAAAGGGAGAGGGATGGTTAAAAAAATCATTTATCAGTAAGTGTAAGGAAGGGGGTGTTAAATATTTTGACCACTGACAAAGGCTTAAGGAAGTTTCACAGTTTTGTTATGCTCTATTTTATTACTATTATATTTACAGGGTGGTTGGTTTTGTTTTTGTTTTTTCTGAATTGTTGATAATTTTTAATAGAATTTAATTCTGGAGTGTGAGCAGGAACCAGTTAACTACATTCATTGTCCAATCCCCATTGGTTTGAGAAAAGACTCCAATTTCCTTGGCGTATTATTCAGCTGTTGGGTAGCAGCTCCTCACCCTCGCAATGAGGCAGTTGGGCCACAGCAGTTGGGATGTCCAAGATGGGTGAAGGTAGACTCACACAGCAGTCGGTGAGGCCTTGCGCTGCAAGAGGTACTGATGGACATTTTCAGCATCACGCTTCAGCCATGCAGCGTTCAACAGGATGTTTTCACAGCACTGCTGGATGGTGCGTTCAGCTGATGGAGCTGGGTGACTCTCAAAGAAAGCCTATATGAAATGAAACAACATCCTCTGGGAGTGTCACATCTGATGACATTTTAAAATGGTTGAAGCAGTAAAGATACATAGAGCAAGGTGTTGGGAACCTGTGGTCTTCCTGATGTGGATAAGCTAGTAGTCCTTCACCACTATTCAGGCTTACTGGTGTTGGTGGAAGTGGAGTCTAACAACATCTGGAGAGCTAAAATTCCATAGCATATAAATGTGGGGGTGTGGATGGGCAAGAGGGCACAAAATCAGATCTGAGCTACAAGAACAGTGCCTGAAAACAATGCCTACAGAGCACACATGCCATTAAATCAGCTAAAACACCCTTTTGCAGGACTATGCTTAAAGTATTGTTTTGAATTTCCAATTTTGCTATACTGACAAGATCTTTATATTCCCAGAAAAGCCAAGCATTATTTCCTTTTTACTTTTAAGACTACATCTATATACAAATAATGTATTTGCACATTTACCATATTTGCCAGTGTATAATAAGATGCACTTGTGTATAAGACACACCCCATTTTTAAGCAGTGTTTCTTGGGGGAAAAGTGAGTCTTATATACCAGCAAATACAGCACTTATCTAAGTGTCCAAGTTAAGGCACAGAAGATAATACTAATAAAAAAACAACTAAAGACTTCTATTGATATGGCATGGCTATGTTTCTAAGGGCTACTATATACTTTAAAAATTACTGCTTTCACAGAGTCAAACAGTTAGCCAAATCAACCTTTGTTAAAAGTTCTAAGAACTGTTCTTGGAGCTCTTTGGAAGACTGAACATATAAATAACTCTTGGTTATGGATCAACTGAAGCTTGGCAGGCTTCTGTTCTCCATCCTATCCTCCTCTGGTATGCCTCTATAACTCTCTCTGAATTAAAACCAAGCCAAGTAGCCATGTGTTCATCTCCTTGTGTAATTTGTGAACATTATGGTTAAATCTCAGCTTTGCCCAGATGTACTGGATAGGCCACCACTTACATCAAAGTGGGATAGCCAACTCTCCCACTAGTTTGACTGACACTGGTATATAACCTCAAATGATGCTAAGCGCCCCAATGCTACAACTTATGTTCATTATGAGATACTACTTGGGTCTTCTACAGCAGCCTTACTCAACCTGGTGCCTTCCAGATATTTTGGATAACTCCAATAATCCCTTACCATTAGCTGGGCTGGCTAGGGCTCATTGGTACTGAAAACCAAAAAATATCTTAAGGACACCAATACTGGAAAAGCTGGAAAAAAATATGAGCTTATCCTGTTCTGCAACATGCTTACCATTTACATCCTTTTACAGGGAAAAAAAAAGTCTGTATCTATGGTAATTTTCTATAGCAACTTGCTGGGGAGTTTGGTCTGTCAAGTCTTACATAACATAAAATCAGTACTGATGGCCTTATTTACACACTTGATTGATTGCAAGCCACTTTGGGTATCACATATTGGGAGGTGGAATATGAATTAAGTAAGTACATAAATAATTTTATCCATCGAGAGGGCACAGAGTCTGATTGGCTGCCCCAAAAAGGAGGAATGAGGCAACAAGATTCTGGAATATCTTGCTCCAAAATGCAGTTTTCTCCCTAGTCATTTCTCAGTAGAGATAGTCCAACAGCGGGGAGAGAGGAAGTCCAATGTATGTTCGTTCATTTGTGAATCCAAAAGCCACTACAAGGTCAGCAGCCAAGATACATATACAACCTGTCTTACCTTAACCTCAGCAGCCATTTTGTCAATCGCAAATCCATCCACTGACAGCTGCAACACAAGGCAGAGTACATCGTAAATCAAGAAAGGAAATTTTCTAAAAGACTTGTGTTATCAATGATTAACGTAGTGAAGACTTTTTCGTGCCCACCTTTATTAGCCTGGATATTAAGAAGCCCCCCTGGTAGCGATTATACAGCTCTTCCCAGTTGTCTCTGACAAACTTCCAGGCAGCTTTTCTGCCTTGTTTACTGCCTCCAGCCACTCCACCAATGACAGATACTGTATCCTGGGGACGTACCTCTTCCTGAAGACGGAAAAAAGGTACAGTAACTCTAGTATCCTTGATTCCACAGATTAACCAAGAGTTGTCTCTCTTATATGCACCAGCAGCACGTCTATTTAACTGACCTTGGGAAATCATGTTCAGACATTTGAATCAATTCACATCGTACTGACTTCTCTGTAAAGGGTCCTGGGAAATGTTCCAGGGCATACTCCGTTTATGCTAATGCTAGCCAGGCCTGTAGGGAATCACTATTGCACTGTGAATTTCAGGTGCACTCCAGAACACATCCAGCATTCCTCTGTGGCTGTGCAGTACAGGGGAAGTCAGTACATTGTGATGAGCAAGCTTCCTTTCCACAGAATATTGTCTACCATTGCTGGTATCATTTAGACACTCTAGTGAGATTGAAATCAGTAGACTAGAACAGTCAGATAATTTGTGTGTGTGTCTGTTTATGTGTTTATATGTATATGTGTGTACCTGATCCAGACTTAGCGATACTTAGAACACAAACAGTTAAATAAAGCAGGTCTATTTCAGTGGGTTATAGAAATGTATGGCAAAACACCATAACAACAGCTGCCAATACTGTGAAGCAGGGATAGGGAAACAAATAGGGTGATATCAACCCATGTATTTCCATTATTACATGTTACAGGTTTAAGAAGGGGGAATGCACCATTACCCCATTCAGTTCAAGCTTCCACTGCTTCCGCATAGTACTGTTTATTTCTAAGAACTGGTCATCCATCTTTCCCTCTGGAACAGCAATGGTCTATTCCCACAGCAGTACTTGCAGAAAACACTTCACTTTTTAATGCTGACAGATTCATTCCAATGGAGAACCCATTATTGTCATTTCTTTGTAATTTAATCGTGTGTTGAAAAGAGGCAAGTACCCCGTATTCTCTTGCACTGAGAATATTTCAGTTGAAGAAGACACTTTGCTCCAGTTTTTCTGCCTAGGAAGACTGAAGATTCTGCTGTCAAGATGTTTCTAAGCACATATTTGTAGCCCTACAGATCTGACAGCTTTAAAATATGAACATTTTGACAACAGCACAAGATGCCAAACTTCATGCTTCTACAGTGACCAATAGAGACAATATATACAACTTAGTATTTGGCTAATTACTTACGGAAAGTGCAAAAGTGAGAACTTTCTGTATTAACTCTGGCTGAGATATTGCGCCAAGTACACGCTCTATTCGGTTCTTCTCTTCCTGCATGTCAGCTTGCTTATGGAGCTATAGGAGGGGGGAAAAAACAAGTGACATTAGATTTCTTCCTGCCATGAACAGGCACCTTCTGTTTTAAGCTAGAGTTAGAAAAACTAAAGTAGAAACCTGACATGTGGTATTCTAACAAACTTGCTGAGCCTCTCAGAGCACAGCCAATAGGTAATGCACACAGGAATATCCGCCACTTAGTTTTACTGGGGGTAAAATAAAGGTCACATTTCCTAGTAATTGTGGACTTGAATTAGGAAAAAAAAAGCCACTAGATGGCATCCTAACTCTACGCAATGATAAAATGACTCTACATTTCATTACTCTGTTGATATTGTATCTTTTGAAGTGTACCTATGGCTGTATATGTGTCAACATGCCACTTATATTGGAGCTGTTTTACAGAACACAGTGCAGCTGCAGAAAATCCAGGCAAAACCACTTTGAATTACAGTCAGCCCTCCACATCTGTGGGTTTTGCTTTTGTGGATTTGATTATTTATGGATTATTTGTTGTCACCTCTGCTGTCTCCCTATGCCATTTTAATAGGAACTGCAAGTTCATGAGACTGAGAAACTGTGAACAAGGCTTGTAAGTCCCTATTAAAAATGGGGTGGGACAGCACTAGAGATGGCAGTAAGTCCCACCAACCAACCACTTCTGCCTTGTGAAGGAACCCTGATGCCTCAAAGGAATCCATGGTGGGTTGAACATGGTAATCATTCTTTTTTTGTGTTAAATATGGTTTGGGAGGGCTTAGAGTTATTCACTTCTTTTTCATTTTCATGAGCCTAACCCTAGTGAATATGGAGGGATGTACTTACAGGACAAATGCTAGAGCTAAGCAGTGATTTTTGGAAAACAGTTTAAGTGGGAGTGGGGGGGGATGAATTGGGAGAAAGCATGTTCTGAAACACAGATTCCAAAAGCTGGGCCACCCAGTACATCTGAAAAGTCATTCTTAACAAGATTTTTTTCATCATTCTTTGCAACAAGGAATGAATGCAGCAGGTTTAAGAATTACTTAGTCTTTCAGAACACAATCAACATCAGTTGCCAGTTTGTTTTGATGACAACTAGTGTAAATCAGAATACTCTGAAAATAACTGTTAGTAGCATTAGAACAAACAAAAAAGGTATAGACTTAGACAGAATCCAGGAAATCTTATTAAGCAGATTTTTATATGAAAGCTTGATTTGGAAAGGAATCAAAATAATCAAAGCACTGGCAGAAAAATATTCATTAGATTATGATTTGTAGTGGCAAAGAAAATTATTTTATCATTGAACATGATTTCAGCACTCCCACAGCTTATATATCTTTATTCTAAGCTTTATTTTTTCTATAGAATTGATCTCTTGCCCATTTTGGAGAACAAAAATCAGACTAAAATGGAAAAGAATTACTTTAGTTTCATGTAATGTAATCTCACACGCACAAATACATGAATATATGTATTTTAGAGGGAGCACATTCAGCTTCATCTGGTTCATCAGCTATTGCCTTTCCTTGACAGAAATAGCCTGGCTTCAATTATGTACACACTAGTAACCTCCAGATTGGATTACTGTTATGTGTGGGCATGCCCTTGAAAATGAACCACAAGCTTCAGCAAGCACAGTAATACAAAGAATACACTCACCTTTAGCATTGTGTCTAAGGTTGTACTGTCACCATGCTTCAAAACAGTTACATACACCTGGAAAAAGAATATAACTGCTCTAAAACAAGAGTTTTAAAATCCACTTCCAAGGAGCACATGAGGTACTGTTCAATCAGAAGAGGTCTTCTCTTTTAGAATTCACCCTGCATAGCATCTTTGTCCTTATCCTCCAAATACTACCAAGGAATTTCAGAAACTTCTAAACTATGTGAACATCCTGCTTTTAGTATATTTTGGACTTTCAAAATCTAAAAAGGTAAGGAAAGAATTCAACATGCAGAGAAGGCACGTAAAGCTCAGAGAAACTTACTGGTGAACCAGCAGAAGAGCGTGAATCAAGGAAGTTACACATTTATTTAACACTGCATTTATATCAGAAAGGGTTTGGGGGAAGAGGTCTTTTAGAGAGAGCAAAATGACTCAAAGCAACCTACAGGACTTCTCAGATCAGCAGACAAGATGTGCTTCCCTTCCACATGGTCCTTAAACCGACGCCGAGCTTCTTCCAATGTTGCCTTATGACCAGCTTTTCCCAGCTTGCCCAAAACCAAACCCCTCAGAAGTGCATCCAGGTGGCCTGTTGAGAAGCAAACCAGGAAGATTAAATTCATTGTTTGTTTGTTTCTTTAAAGGATTAACAGTCTGTGCGTATCTCAATATATAACAAAGCTGATGGCTGTTGCAGAGGAAACATCTGGAGGGCCAAAGTTTGCCCATGCCTCCCCAAGATTCTTTAGCCAAAAGTCTGTGACACTTTCTAAAAGATACTTGCTAATCTTCCTCTTCGTGATTTCACAACATTCTGGTTCACTCTACCATTAATCCTTAACTATATATTTGCACTTCTCACTATTATTCAATTGTTAAATTATTTCATTCTTAAATACCAGAATCAATACTTTAGGTGTAATCATTATATGGAGCTTAAATCATCTCCTTGGCATTAACATGAAACCCGTTAAGTGCAAGCAATACTAATGAGACGTGATGTAGATCAATAACAGAATACATAGAATACATTATTTTTATGTAACTGTGGTCTCAGGTTCAATCCCTGGTATGCTCCAACAGAAGTGAAAGGACTTCTCCATAAGGGACCACTACCATTTGGTGCAAGCTGTACTGTGCTAGAGAATTCAATGACTTGACTCAACTTAGACCACCTTTCTATGAATATTTGAGGACTGCAATCTTTTTGGCCTTGTATGACACTAATGGCTTTTGGAAAAATTTGGAAGGCTTTAGCTATGAATGAATGGGGGAGTAAGAGACAGTGATTTAAAATTAACTAGCAAGCCTATAGTTGAGCTAGACTTAGATGCCAGCTCAACACTATTCTCAACGTATGCTTCTCATTCTTACTAGTATTCAAAACTTATTGTGCAACTAATAATGGTAAAAAAAATTGCAAAACACACCAAGAAAAAATCACTTTTGCCAAACACATACTGTTCAATGCCAATTCTTGAATGATAAGCACTATTAACTCATTTGTTTATATAAGCCTCTTCAGTATCTTGAACATTCTGGAAGAGGGCCTATATTTCCAACAGCAGAAGTTGCAAGATAAAAATTCAGTACTGAAAAATCAAAACTGAAATAAACCTTCATACCCTCGCCAGGCTTAGGGTCCCAGCCCAGCTTCTCTCCTATGGGTGAAAAGATATCACGGACGAATGCCTGGATCTCCTCATAGAAGTCTGTGTGGGACAAGAGAGTCGAGAGAATCCCCAGGTTACAGCTCAGGTCGCTCCACACGGTATAGTTGGGCTCATTCACAAATGCTTCCATGACTTTTAGAACCTCTACTGTACTAATAATTCCAGCTCGGGCCTGAGAGAGGAAAACACATACATTAACACTCATCTTCAAAACCAAAATGAAGCATTATATCTTACCACAGAAAACGCTTTCTGGATTCCTTCCTCATATTTGAAGACTGGATGCTGACAGACTCCTTTCAGCATGGGGGGGGACAAAGGGCAGTTATAGTTTATGTGGGACTGTAGTCAGGGTATTCCTGCCTACTACTGCCTACCCAAACTACACATCCATTCTGCTGCTGGGTCATTAGGTCAAATGGACATTCCCTATCAGGAGCACTGCTTAATTCTAGTTTTCAAACCCTAACAGAGGGAGCTCAAGATTTTCTCTATGAGAAGATGAACAGAGGAATACAGACTGCTGAAATACAGTTCTGCTCACTACCATCATTGTCCTTGTGCAACTACATAAAATGGTATTGGGGCTTACTGGAACCTGGCAGCTAGGCCACGCTTCATTAAATACTAAAAATTGGCTTTAAATTTCTACTGTATTGATTTTAAAATGATTCAGTCTTCAGCAGAAGAAAAAGATGTATTTATCACCACCTAAGGAGATCAAAATATTGGTTCAACTAACTAGCAGCCTATTTAAACCCTCCACACACTTGCCTTTTTTTTTTTAAGTTCTATATTACGTGTAGAGGAGTAACTACTGTTCTCTTCTGCACTGGTATATGGAGATGGTAACAAAAATCAAACTACGTCTGCTATTTCTACACTCTCCAAACTTCAAGATAAGTCAGCTGGAGGGGAGGGAGTATGGAGTAGTGGGGATCCTTCCTGCCAGAAGCACTCACTCCTATCAAGTGGGTTTGTTAATATCTGCAGCTAGCGACGTGCACCTGAAGTTAGCCCACAGAAGAATGCTTACACTCTCAAATGACTTTAGTGACTGCAGCTCAAAATGCCTGAACCGTGACCTAGATTAAGTGAGTATATGTCCCAGAATCCTCCTGTAAAGAATCTGTCAGCAGACTCACATAGAAAAAAAACGGCCTGAACATAGGAGGCTTTTAAAAATCTAACTGAAAGTTATGTTGCATCTCTGTAAACATATTACTTGTGCATTATCTGCTGTTTTAGAAGCCATGTCATTTGAGGAAAACACCCTCTTCTAAGCAGGACCAAAAAGAACATTTGGTTAGAATTAACAGCCCTGAGAATCAACCTATTCTTATTTATGAGGGCGGAACACACAGAGAGCTCACAGCTTTCCTTCAATTTCATATGCTCAAAGTAAAAGCCACTGAAACCAGAAAATGATGGATGCGAAGAATCTAGGGTATTGAAAAGGCTAGGTGTATTTCCCATATCTGCAGCTATGTTGTGCAAGGGCTCAAATTAGCATTAGTCACAGCATTTAGTAGCTGTTGTTTCAAAACAAAAGCTACTAGCACATGCATCTGTCACAATCAACTTCAGAACACCAGACACCACTTGTGAGATTTTAGAAAATAATTCCAGTGCTCTGTATAGCTCCTCCCCACAAGTAACCAGAAACAGTTAAGCTAATTTGTGCAGAATTAGCAAGTAGAAAGGCAGTAGCCAGAATATAAAGGACCATGGTGCAGCTGGGAAGGTCTATTAAAAGCAGATGAAAATCAACATGAAATTCAACTATTCAAAGTAAGTAAAAATTCCACTGGGCTTGCAGAATTCCTCTATGCAGCAAACTGAATCCCTACTGGATACTTCATTTGTGTACCATGACCATGTTTCAGAATCCTGCCTAATATAGAAACCAGACTTTTGATTTAAGCTATTTGTACTCTTACACAAAAAAGCACTATAGCCAGCAGTTTAAGGCTACAACTGCAAAGCCGTCACTTACCACATTTGAGGTGAAATCTAATATAACTGTCTAACAAGATGTCAGTCTCATTAACTGTAAAGACACTATACTTCTGGAAATAGTGTCTGGCCCTAGCAAAACCCATTTCAACAGCTAAAGGAAGTATGTGCTATGAGCAAAACAGGAAAGAAATGGTAGGAAGAAGGCAGGCAAGCAAGCACTTACCAAAGAGAAGAGATCATTCTGTAGCCCCAGCCGGTCCACGGGAGGTAAAGAGAGATCACGGATGGCAGGGAGCAAGCTCTCCAGCATGTCAGAACTGTACTGTGTACGGTAAAACCCTACTGTTCCTAGGTTCAGCTGAAAACATTGGGGGGGGAGATCCAGTCAGCAACCAATGTGTACTTTTAAAAAGCAAAGCCATAGCCCTTTTTTTTTGGGGGGGGGGTGGAGATGAAAATAGAGAATACTATCAAGCTGAGTTGTTTAATATTTCACTTACAGTATTTTATGCAGCAAAGTAACAAATACTATAAGCAGAGGTGCAACTTCAACATTTCAAGCAGAGAAGAGGAATTTAAAGCACTTGTGGTATAAAGCTGGCAATCAACAAAAACGGATCATTTTTCTTATTGGCCAGGATGATGGGAGAGGATGCACCACAGGTCAAAGAACTCGTGTTTCAAAGTTTTTTCTCCCGAGGACTGCATTTTGTATGGTTTAAAATAAAGGAAACCTACATCTTAGTAGGTTCACTAGCAATGTACCTGCTTCATGGCCTTCCACTTTTAAGACTACAACGGTTGTGTCACCCTTTATTGACCATTATAATATTTTTGCTCCTAAAACATATAACATAATGCCATTTTAATATCTACAGTATTTGCACTATAGAAAGCACTTCTGCATTTCCTAATTTATCATTGCAAGGAAGCTCAGGATGATGATCTTAATTTGTACCAGAATTAGAAAACCCAGAGTGATCTATGCTCAGATTCAATACTGTACATAATCACAAGTAGGCCTCCTGGAAGATGCTGAAAGAGGCTCAGCTTGCTGTTCTGTCAAGATGGTATTGGCCAATCATCAGGTAACAGAAAGAAATTGGAATAGCCAGCTACAGAGCTGGAATCTTGATAGCAAGTGACAATTTTTTTCAGAAGCTCCACAGTTATTATCTTCTTATGATTTATCTAAATATGTTAACTGAATCAACATTCATTATGTTCCAACCACCCCTTCCTTGAAGCTGGCCAATCAGTGGGAGAACAAGTCAAAATCACTCTGAAGTTAGGTGACTAATAGCAAACCTAGTATGGGGTTTTCATAGCAAGATTTTTCAGAGATTTGTCTTTGCCTTCCTCTGATGCTGAGAGAGTATGACTTGCCCAATGTCATGCAAGTGGGTTTCTATGGCTGAGCAGGAATTTGGACCCTAGTCTCCAGAGTCATAGTTCAATGCTCAAACCACCACACCATAGTTTGCTTGCTCTCATAGCAAACAATTATTCTGTTCTAAAATGCACAACTGAATTAATCAGCATATAATAGGCATTTTTTTAAAAAGTCTTGATTTACAGTGACTGACTAACAGCCTTTGAAAAATCTACTCCTAATAAAATAAGTAATGTTTTTTTGACCTGGATCGCTTTAAGTTCAGCTACAATTGCTCGAAGGACTTTTCTAAAAAGATAATTCAGTTCAGCTCAAAGAGCTTTCTTGGGTTTTGGATAGGAAGACAGCTAGTAGCTGCATGAGCTGTATCCAATGGTGTCTTATTCACCAGCAGAATGGACACTGCTGGTAGCCTCTCTTCATACTCTCATGAGACTGACTGGATAGCTTCTTGTTGTGTGAAGATAAATCCATTCTTGTAACATTGTATGTGGCTCTATTTCTTTTCTCTTTTTAAAAAAACCTGTACTGTACCACTTCAGTTCCTGAAAAGGCCCTCCAAGACATCTTCTAAGACAGAATGCTGAAGTGTCACCATCATCATCATCATTAATTTTTATTATTAAAAATAAAAAATAAAAAAAGAATGCTGAAGCTTTCTGACATGAAATCAACATTCCTCACTTCTCTTTAAGTTCCCTAACTAAAAACTCTGAATAATGCTACGAAGCCTTCATAGGAACCAGGCAAAAAAAAGACAGCAGAAAAATAGCAAGACTGGACACCGTCTGGTAGCACTACTGCAAAATCATTGCTCAGCATTAGGTTATAAAGAGGAACCTTGTAAGATTAAGACACATTCAGAAAAGGAATAAAGTGCCTTGGGAGATGGGGCACATCAAAATAAATCTGCTAGGAATACTTCATGGGTCAAAGTGGCTACAGAAAGCCATTTACAAAAGGTTGTTAAATTGAAAGCAGCAAGTGGAAAACCAACTGAAAACAACTCTATCACTTCAAACAGAAACAGCTCTTATACCTTTACAACCAGCTTTGTACCAGAATTACTCAAGACATTTAAAGTTTGGCAGTAAGTGTGAGATATTCATATAGAAAGTTCACACAAAGTAATATATGAAAGTCAAGCCCTGGTGGCACAATTCTGGAGGCAAAATTAATATTAGGGTGGTAACAAAGTCCTAGTGTTTGGGCTGCAAAGTGGCAAAACATTAAGGCAGGGATGGGAAAATCCAACATTAGAAGGCTGCATTCAGCCACCCTGCTTTAAGAGGACAAATGCATGACTTATTGAAAAATCTGCAGCTCAGTCAATCCTCTTGTCAAAGTTCCAAAAGTATAAATCACGTCACCTTCAGTCAGTGGGCTGCACAATCTGACACAAAGAAGAACAGCTCTCTTTTTACACTTGCTTACCTTCACCCATTGCTCTGGCTTCACATCTTTCAAAACCAATGTGAGTTCAGGCTTGTCCATCAACACTTGCATTTTGGCATGGGTTGGGTCTTCACTTGTACAGATGCTGATGGGAATCATCCAGAGAGGGTAATCCTCCCCTGTATTAAAAAAGAGAAGGATGCCTGACAGAACAAGGCATTGTATGGTGGACTGGCCAGTTCCGAAGAAAAAGACTTCCAAGATTTTGTAACAGCAAAATCACAGCTGCTTCAAGCCAGCACATTTGTACAGTGTCAAGGTAATGATTCTGTGAGAAAAAGAAATTTATCCAAGTTTCTACAGCATTGCCTGCAAAACAATTTGGAAATCTAGCAACTTAAATTTTCTGCAAACAATAGTTTCAGTCATGGTTTTCTAGACTGAATGAAAATATTTAACAGAGCAAACCAGACCACATCTTTCCAGCCACTTGGAAGGTACAATTTAATTAAATCTCATACATGCTGGTCTATGACCATAATAAAATTATTGATTGAGTGATTGATTGATTGATAAATCTCATACCATATTTATATGTAGTATGTAAGACTGTTTTGGTTAACAAACACATTTTTAGCCATACTTTGTTTAAACTTCAGTAGACTATAAACACTGAAAATCAGAGCCATATGATGCCATTTCAACTAGGAATTTGTTTGTGTGAAGCAGAGCCTGCAAGACTGAAACTCTTTTAAACCAAGCCAGCTTAGAAAAAGGATGGCTAAGACCACTGGGGAATACAGCTTCATCTTTGAAAAAAGCTGATCCACCTGAGAGAATAACTACTTAGTGAATAAACGAAGAAGGATTTGGGGGTTCTGGCTTGACCTGAGTGAACTATTCCTGGGGTAGAATAACAATACATTCTAATGTGTTCTTATTTTTCTCTAATATTTAAGTATACCATTTTTCAACTATAACAGTTTTCAAAGTTGTTAAAATATGTTCTTAGCATTCTGTGAATAGCACAGAAAATATAAATTCCCAAATTAACCTTACAGAAATATCCAACTGTTCTTGTTCACATGAATCTTATATTCATTCTGTTAAAGCAGTGGAAGAGAAGCCAACAGGGGAAAAAAATGCAATTCTAACAACAGATTAATAGAGTTTTCCTGCTCAGAAAACAAGTCTGAATAGGGCAAGTGTTGATATAAAACCACAAGGAGACAATTATTAAATTTAAGATGGAAACTACAGGAATGTTATGTTACTCAAAGGTATGAAGTTTTGGATCAGCTACGAGCGGTGGCCATTCTACTCAATATAAGTTTCCTCAGTAAGATTTGCTATGTGAGTTATACTCAAACACAGCCTCTAACTAATGGCTCTATTTGTCACCAGGGAAGAAATCCTGCTAGCCCTTGCCTTCTGCCACAGCCTTTGCCAAAAAGCTCCTTCATTTTTTAAACTTTCTGACCCAGTAAGCACTCAGATTCCTATTCTCTAAATGCCTGACCAAGGACAAATATCTGGTTTGCTACATTGTATGGTGGTGGAGCAGTTAGGTATATTAACATATATATCCATTCAATGCTAGATTCCCATGTACAGGCAAAGAAAAGCTGTGTGAATTTGTCTCTGTACTGCCTTCCATAAAGGTTTCTTTAAATGAGCTTTGAATACACAAAGACACTACAAATACATTGTAAAGATATTACAGTCTTCCTAGTAAAAACATGCAGACTATAAGAAAAATACAATGAAAACTAAAACATCAATCTTAGTAGTGTTTTGTTTAAAGGTCAAGTTATTTCAAACATCTAAATCCTAAAAAGGACACCTGCCTGCACAAACTGACAGTGCAAGCGCTGTTTCGTGGAATGGTTGGTATCACGTACAATATGGTGCGCTGCTTGGCTCCTGCTATTAGCCATCGTCTTACCACTGTATGGTCCGCTGGCACAGAATTTCTTCTGGACTAGCTTCAACACTTTGTCATCTTCTTGCTGGGGTAAAGAACAAGAGGCCTGAATATTACTGAGTAGTTTCAAAATGCTAGTATCATACACCCAGAATTTCAACTATGAGGGTCTCCTTCCTCAACTCCACAAGCAACGTTAGGCTTGTAAAGTTCCCTAAACAACTTGCCAAGTCATCTCTTCTTGCCCACTGCTAACTCCCCTCCATGTTACCCAGTCCACCAGCCTCACATACCTTTTTCTGCTGCTCCCAATGGACTCCGGTGCCCCAGGCACAGTTGACAAGTTTTCTCATGATACTGTATTATATCACATATAATATATCGTAACTGAAATTTGACAGCCAGCACTGGGTTATCAGGCACACAGAACAAAATAAGGCTCTAATTGCTATGGTCCACTGGAACAAATTGGGTGATTTGCGGCTGGGCCTGATCTATTCAAATAAAATGTCATACTGGCTTAACCTGGTATAGAGCTAAATTCAGCAAGCTGATTTAAAATGCCAGGCCTCAGGTCCTAAAAGTAAGATAACATTCCAATATATCTGGATCGTCAGCTGCCAGCTGAAAGACTGCTCGCTCTCTAAACTCCTCCAACAATGGCACCAACAAGAACAAGACCAGAATATGTATTTTTATGATTGAATTATTTTAATCATGTGTCCCTTCCACAGACATAAAATGAATTTTAATGCTTAATTTTTGACTAGATCCAAAGATTCTTCCAGAAGTGAGATGGTGGGAGTTTTCTCCCTCTCTCCATTAGTTGACAGCAGGCAGGACTTTGGAGAGGGACAATTCCTTACTTGTGCTGCCTAGCTCATTCATTAACCAGTTTCCATCAAACTATTAAACATGTGCCCCTTTTCTTTCCTTTAATTTCAGATGATATTATTTTAACTACTTTTGTGTTATATTTATGGGGTTCCACTGATTTTAAAAAAGGGGGCAGAAATTACACTAGGAGAAAAATTAGAATACTGGAAATGATTGGCAAGGTCCCGGGGAGAATGAAGTTTTGTCATCAGAAAAGGGCCGCAGTGGGGCTGACGCTCCTTCTAACCATGAAACAGTGTAAAGACTGTATCCATGATACTGGTGCATTTAGCTTTGAGATACACAGTCTTTATTTAAACAAACAGAAGACAGAAATATGATTTACTGTCAACTGCAGGCTGGTTTAACATCTAAACCGACAGATTCAGAGACTGCTTCAGAGGTCTCTCTCTTTATAAAGATAAAATAAAAACAGGAGTGCTGAACAAAGTTGACAGTGACAATAGGGAAATGGGCTGTAAACTATTATTTGCTTTCACTGTTGGAAGTGCAAACTGCAGTTTCATACGTTGTCTAAACTCAGTCAGAATCAAAATCAGAATTCATATACCTACCTGTTCTGCTTCCACATAAACAAGTGGAAACCCCATTTGCTTGGTCCATGTATTCATCATAGCAGCAATAGGTTTACCGCTAGCATGTTCCAGGCTCTCCCAAAGGTCCTCTATGGAAGGGAAAAACTCAGACTAAAGTCACCTTCAACATTTCACCTTTCTTTAAATAATACCTCTCTATATTTTAAAATAATGAGGTTCACAAACACTTTTACATCCTTTCAATGGGGAAAGTATTTTCCAAACATTTCATTCACACCTCCTCCAAGAATATTTGTGAATTGTGGCAGCTTGACTGAACAGATGGAGAACTGAGACAATGAAATCTGACATGACTATTCATGGCAGATATTCCATTCCTAGTCCAACAGTCTTTCTGCCAGATTATACAAGACCACAAATGCACCAAAAGTTCCCTCTAAGCACTTGCAACCTGAAGTGGCTATTGGTTTGAAACACCTCCTCAAAGATGCTAAGAACACTGCACAAGTGAAGCAGCTCAGCTGCCTTCAAGACCAAGACTTCATGTTATGACTACACTTCCAGTCCATACTAAGTCCACATATGTTCAGGACATACACTTGAGGTGAAAAAAATCATTTTGTCTCTGGGGGTCCCACTCATTTTGTTTTCCATTCACTACTGTCTCAGTTACTTCATTTCTCCAATGTTCTCACTGCAATTCATTATCTTCCTTTTCCACAAAACTTTCTCTGAATGTATCAGTTTGCTAAGCAATGCATTTAAATGTTTTGTCAGTGTCAAGAATTCCTTAAATTAGAAAAAATGGGAAAGCTAAACTATTTTAATTTTTCCATACTTATTTATTTCTCATGGAAACTTGTGAGCAACTAATGGAGGTATGTTAATTTTCATTAACTTTAGAAATTAGAACAAAAGGTATAGGATGGCCCCTCCACTTTTGCAAGGGTTTGGGGCACAGAACTCAAGTGGAAAAAACACAAATAACTCCTCCTCCCCTTCCCTTGCCTTTTGCCCAAGAGTGCATGCCTTCCTTCTCTACTCCCAGACAAAAGACAAGAGAATAGAGCAGGGGAGGCATACATTCTCTGTGTCAAGGAAATGGAAAGGAGTTCACATGCCTCCCCTTAACTCTCTTGCCTTTTGCCTGGGCACAGAGAAGGAAGGCACACATGCCTGGGGCAAAAGGCAAAGGAATAGGAGGATGAGAATGGAGGGGGGAAGGCACCTGTGTGCTTCACAAATAATTGAATTCATGAAACTCAAACCCATGAACGTGGAAGGAGGGCTGCACAGGAAAAATGTAAACATTATACTACAGATGACCACTTCAGCATGCACTAATCAATTCACTGTCTAAACTAGTAACAAATGGCTGTTAAATGGTGACAGAACCACACAATCCAGAACATTGAAAAAAGGATCTGAATTGAATCTGAAATCTCATCTCAGTCCTGTACTGTTGATTGTCCAATAATGACATCCCAGAACTATAAGGCAGTTCAGTTTTCACTGATGCTGGCCCTCCAGCAATAAGCTAAGTTACTATCAGCCTGGTGCACATCCTGTATCAGAAAACCTCTGTTTATGGTGGATTTTAATGTGTTTGTGATTGGCCCTATGCAAGTCCCTATTCTCAGCTTATTTGTATATCCAGAATCCTCTTCCGTTTCTTCACCTGTTCTCATCTTCTAAACAACAACACCACTGACATCCTAGTAAGTCTCTGGCACACTGGAAACTGCTGACAAGTCAGAATGAAATAGTGTGATGCATACACAATAGGAACAACCTATATATGATCACTTGACACCAGCATTTAAATCTATGGTTAAAGGATTAAATTTCACTCCTTTCAATACCTGAATACTTTTCAGTGTTCTGGGCTCTAGCATATTTACCAGTGCATAAGAAAATAGAAAATTACTCCATTGTTTGTCAAAACATAATATCCAAAATGGCCATGAGCTGTTATATACTTGGCAAGTTACAATCTAACAGAATGTAACTGCTGATGAAGCTTCTGCCCCTTTTCCTCAATGACTAAAGACTGGGATGACAAAAGAGGGAAATTTCTTTTAGAACCAGGGAATGGCTGTTTTGAAAGAGAATATATGATATGACGTGAGAGGTCAAAAATCTCAGAGGGCATGTCAAGCCTTTTGGATGTATCAGATCCCATTTTTAGAGCAAAATCTCTAGATCACAACCAAAGAGAAGCCATGTGTCTTCATGTGGGTGCAATGGGCATTCTGCAGCTTTGTAACCACCTAGCAATCCCCTTAGAACAAAAGGACTAGAAAAATATCAGTGCCTTACAGGCTGTTTTTAAAACAGCCAGAAGCACTATTAAATGTCTGAATCTCCAAAGAGTTGAGACATCAACAAGATCAAGGCTGCATATCCTATCAGCAGAAAGATATAACTTCAGCTCTATGTTCTATACAATACTTAGCATCTTGACAATGTTACAGAGAATATTAAAAGCAACAACAGTTAAATACTTGTCCTTCCCCCACCCAATTTCTCATGTAATCTATTACTGATTTTCTAATATTTAACTCTATGCATAGCCACTTTTTTTAAAAAGTAGCTATGAGAGATTTCAATACAATCATCAGCTTATTTCGTAAGGGGTGCAGTGGGGGGATCTGAATTTCATAAAGGCTAAGTTTCCAAATCAAATATGGCATTGATTTTCTCAAAAAAAAAGAGGGGGGGGTGGACAGCTCATGGCCATGAAGATGTTATTGGACTGAAACTCCCATCAGGTCAAGATATAATAATCAACACAGTCCTACAAAACCTGGAACACTTAAATTAGCCTGCTCCTGAGGTTAAAGTTAGTCCAATTTTCCAGTGGGCTAGAGAAAACAATTGTGAGAACCATCTGGTACACATGAAGCAATAATACAATAGGAGCCACTTTGCTGCTTTTTCAGGTAAAGAAATCCATGGCTGAAGAACAGACATTCTCTCTCATATAGGTAGTTCTAGAGTCAAAAGGAAAACAGAATATGAACAGTGTCCAACTACCTGTAGCTGCATTCTTATGCTGGAACTTGGTAAGATATAGGTGCATTCCTTTTCGGAAATCCTATGAACATAAGATAAAAATAATTTCAAGAATTAGCCTATTCACACCAGACAACATCTTTTACACAAAGTAATCATGTCAAAGAGCTAAAGAGCTTTCTGACAAACCACAGCTCAACTCATGCACCATCTTTCACTCCATATGACAGTTTCTACACTGCTGAAAGAATTCTTCCGGTAAAATACAAACATTTCATATTGACATATATAACTGAGGAAAAGAGCCACAAGCACTAATATTATAAGACAGTGCTCAACACAAATTACATCTAGAGTCTAGCTGTGGAGTATGTGAAGCCATAATATACCAGCTGCCAGATAGATCTGAGTCTCAGTACATACTTTTAGATTTATCCAATATTGTGGAAATTCCTCCAGCCTCTCAAGAAGTTCACCTCTTGTAAAATTATTTTATGTTATTTGCAACTATTGATGCATTAATAGTTGAAAGACATTTCAAAAGCTTTCATAGAACTGTTCAAAAATATACATTAACACCACAGTGAAAACAAGCCCTGAGAAATAACTCTGAAATTGAGAAATCTAACTGGATACCCTAAAGGATAATTTAAATAATTATGAAGGCTTAATTAAGCTAAGTTTTATAGTATAAAACTGCATCCAGACTGTCTTGTATTACAATGTATTTCTTTTAATTGCAAAAAAGCATCTAGCAGTGTTTTTTTAAAGTCAGTAATTTAGAACAGACAGAGGTGATCATACAAAAGCAGCTTTTAAGTTATACAACAAGAGTTTCCCTTCCTCTCCACCATGCTGCATTTCCTCACTCCCAACAAATCTCCTTTAGAGGGTTTCCCTCCATTAGAGGCCAGATATGAGGTTGCACTAGAGGATACTCCAATGACAAAGAGATATTACTGGATACAAACCCCTGAGTACAATAAAATCAAGAGGTATGAAGCCTCATTTTGAATTTTAATACAGGTGACATGTACATTCCAAATGTCATTTGAAAAACAAAAGGACAGCAGATAGGATACAAGTACACAGGCTTCTCATATATGTCACTCAACATAGTAGAAGCAGTTGGGAGGAAAGGAAGCTGCATGGGCTTTGCTGTTCTATCCCACATATATCCCAGAAAACTACGTAAACCAACCCAATATTTTTTTTCAAGCAGTAAAATGTAAGATTTCACTTTAAAACAAAGATACTATTTTTATTTTTTTAATAATATTTTTATTGATAATAATAAACATAAACAGACACAAATAGAAAATAAAATAATTGTAAACATTATCAAGAAACAACTAAATAAACACAAGATAATAAAAAACAGAAAGATGGACTTCCAAACTGGAAGACTAGCATGGCATTTGAAAGATAGTATTTTTAAAATAGTGGGTTTTTTTCCCTCTCATATGTACAGTCTGGAACACCAGAATTGTAAAACAACAGCTAACAGGCATTCTAGGTAAGTAAAAGGAGTGTATACTCAAATAGCATTTAATATCATATGATGAAGAAAACAGAAGGAATGATCCACCTCACAAAACCACACATACATGTTCTCCTACAAAACATCCATAATTACACTAGAGAGAAATTACACATTTTTACCTCATCACCAATGTAATCGTGTAGCATCCGAATTACTGAAGCTCCCTTGCTATAAGAAATTGCATCAAATATTTCATCTACTTCAGATGGATGGCCCACCATAACCTGAGGTGAAGAAAGAAATGTTACCAGAACAGAGAGTTGGCTTGCGGATCAAGTTAAATTAGTACTAATCTCTAAGATACTTCACTACTATGAGCTACTCTTCCCCCACCTTCAACTCATTAGAGGAAGATTTTCTAATGAGTAAATATGTGAGAACTGGTGCAGAGAATATGCGAACTTCTACTAACCACAACAGTGGGCACTCACTTCAATGGGATGACTGTTGTCTAAGGCATCAAGCTCCTGAGCCCGTGTATAATCAGCAGAAACAAACTGAGTCCAGATATCATACTCTGGAAAGCAATGGTCTACACAGAGGTACTCAATCCAGGATGCAAAGCCCTCATTGAGCCATAGATGGGTCCACCATTCCTATATAAACAAAAAGAGAGAGAAAGATTGGCAATAAAAACACTTATGCTGGATTTTAAGACACAGTCTCTGGGACCCCAGATGTTTTCCATCACTTGATCAGTAGATTCCCTTAAAGTGGAGATGAGGAAAGGTTTACTAAAGCCCCATAAATATAGCCACATATACTGTAAATTCTATTGGTGGGGGGATGTAAAATTGTGCTCTTTTAAAACAATAGGTATCTAGTCTGACCATGTGTGAAAAGTAGTCCAATAAAATCTCTGAGGCAGTTTAGAAAAAGGAAGCTGCTATATTAACGACAAAAATAATAATATTGTTTTCCCTCCTTTGACCACTGAAGGAATATTTCCTTTAGCAAGCTAAGATCTGTAGCAGAGACTGGAAATGCAATATAAACAAAACCTGCATCACAGTAACCCATCTCTCTGTTGAAACATGAGAAGTCACCATTGTGACCAAATTCTATACAGGTATGCTCAATCTATCTCCGAGGGCAACAGCTTCCCATTTTTATTGCACTTCCAATTGTATCAGGTTTCCAGGCAAAATGCTGGAGCTCAAATGCACAGAAACATTACCAGGATTACTGTTACTGTGAAAAATAGCCATTCTAACATCAATTTTCCTGCCTCCCCACAAGAAAATATTCTTTTATGCCCTACATTTAAGTCAGTAATGCACCAAGATTGAAAGAAAAAAAAAGAACTTAAAATGAAATATGTGGTGGTGTAACTTATAAAATTAGGCATACTTGTATTATCCATTCTGTTTCCTGCCAGTTATGGAGAAGGGGAAAAAAATATGCAAGGAACAAAAATCCCCAATCACTGTAAATCCAAGTGATGTATACTTTCATCTCTAATCTTTCAGACTAGGAATGATTTTTTAAAAAAAATGGAAACTGAAGATTGCCAGATTAAATATATATGCTTTTCTTGCCAAAAAAAAAAAAAAGAATTGTAGAAGCTTATATGTTGTAGTTTGGATCTAACTGAGTACACAGAAGACAGAGATATGCTTTGCTTTAACAAAGCAACAACAACTTAACGCTACTAGTCTCTAGATACATATTCTTCAAGCATAGCACAGGTTGCTGGTTTATGCAATCAGTTATTTCTGCTGTAATCAGCTGGAGATTATCAAAATCCAGTTACAAGAGCAATCACCCACAACTGAAGAAAAGAAACTTTGGGTGAGGGACAATACAAAACATTTGTCCGCGCAAACAAAATGTTTATCACCACAGTACCTATTAATGCAGTAGTAAATGTGATGCTTGCAAACTACACTTGGTGCACATATTATTTAAGCTAGAAATCAGAATGAGCTCTGAACTGCAAAGTATTTTTTAATATAAGCTACAAGGAAATTTACCAGTGGAGTTATATTCTTTAAGTACAGCTAAAAATCTGTGCCACAAAGCCACAGGGAAGAAGTACACAGAATAATTGTATTCTAAGATGCAGAACCAATAGTCTTATTTTGCCACATCTTAATTTCTGTCCTGTACTTGAAAATGAGCTGGCATACTTATAAATGGTGCCTGCTAAAATCTAACAATAGCACAGCAAGTGTGATGATACCAATTCTTCTTGCAGAGAGTGTACGTGTCTAACTCCAGCTACTCCTGACATACATATAGGTAAAACCAATTAATGTCCTGAAACCAGTGAAAGGGAAAGGAAGTTGGATAAGTGAGTTAAAAGGGTGAAATAAATGGGTTTGCAACAGTCCTGAGAGGAGGGTGAACATTACAGCTTTGCCACAACAGAGCTTATGAAAAAGGTCAGCTCTCTCCAGGGCTGCTGCTTTACTTCATGGAAGAACTGGTTAGTCACACAAAGCTGCTGCTTCGATGTCTCCAACTGTCCCAATGGCAAGGCAAATGCTAAAAATACTTAACATGTTTTGTGATTAATACTTTTCCATTTCAGTAACTACTGCTGTGCCAACTGGCAGGTCATGTGACAGAGGAAAGATGATCTTGGTAGTAACAAGGGGAAAAAACCTGACCCATAAAAATGATACTGCTATGCAAAGATGTTAGATTTCCACCCCATTTGGAATTAAAGTTTATAGATGCTAGGCACACTAACGGAAAAATGACTAGGCTAAAAGATAAAAGGAAAAAAAGCAAACTTCCCTAGATCTAAAGCTTAAAACCCCAACAGGTATAAATCCATGTCTACAAATGAGTAACATTTGTTGGACTTCAGTACTAAGTTTACAGGCAGGCCTATATTCTGTGCTTTTAGATAAGCATCCTAGGTATATAACTAATTGAACATACTAAAAACCTCAGCTTCCTTCACTCCTTTTAAACCTTACAGTTGAAGACTAGAAATGTATGAGTACTGAATGGAGGATCCCTACAGAAGACAGATGGAACATCATTTCCCTGTATAACCCTTCTCTTCTTCCCTAGCAAAAACAGAGTTGACAGTAATGTAAATATAAATTAAACACACTTTATTATGTAAATAAATTGTGTTTAAAGTACATAATATTCTCAAGTCAGTTTTTGACCTGCATAGAGCTAATATGGGGGGGGGACTGAGGCTCTTCCATTTTTATCCTCCTTCTTGCCAAAGAAATGTCAAGTTATTTCCCCATAAAAGATGAGCAACAGAATACTTCCCTCTAATATTAAAAAGAGATAAAAGAGAAAGGCAAAACAAAGTATGGTACTAAACCTCTGCAGAAAATGGAGAATTGTTCAAATAAATGGATATTTGAGCTATGCAGTTACCCTTAACATGAAAATTTAGGCTCTATTCGCTTTTGCAGTTCCATACACTGTTTAGCACTACTGTCTATTCTAATTCCCACAGACACAGCAGGCTAAATTTCCATATAAAAACAGCAGGTTACAGTGCTTTCTCATACAATCAGTTATAGCCAGTTTGTCTTCCAGATACAAACAGTTAAAAATCTCGACCTGCTTTGGCAACTACTGATGCACCAAAGCCACCATTTTTCTATTCAGTACTGTGCAGACAAGCATACTCAAAGTACCATTTGAAAACATGAGGCACCTGCAAAGTCACCAGTAATGATGCTTAGAACTGGAATTGTTCCTGAGACGGCAAAAAAGGGGACAAGCTGATTTATCCTATAACTTGAAAAACCCTCATTTTAAGCCCAGAGAGGCCAAATACAATTTTTAAGTACCATAGTAACAAGGTTTCCAAACCACTGATGAGCAAGTTCATGACCCACAACAAGAGCCACCCACTGGCGGGAGGAGGAACAGGAATTTTTGGGATCGATCAGCAGCGCAGTTTCCCTGTGTATGAGAAAAAGCAGAGATTGAAGTAATCTGATATCAGACTTGGAAAATAAGTTCAGCTGCAATAACTAATTTTTTTTTAAAAAAAAAAACCTTACAGAATGTGCCATGCTCATATATGAAAAAAGCAATGATAACATTTCATGTCTCCCAGAATGCAGCATATAGGTACATACCTCACAAGTTCTCCCCCCCCCCATTAAACCCTGTGCTCTATTAAATGACTGAGGCTTGAAAAAGTCAACTCTGCAATAAGTTGCTTCACTTAGGCGGTAATTTGTAGTGGTCTTTTCTTAAACCCTTTATACCAAGTAATAACAAACTGTCAAAACTATTGATATTCTTTCTCTCCAACCAGACCTCAGTTCTCCCCTTACAAAACTCTTGTGCAAAAAGTTTTACTGGATTATGCACTATTGAATCTGGGAAATCTTACAAAATGTAATTCCTAAGGCAGAAGGAGAAACAGAAATCCCTGCAATGTCTATAAGTCAACAATAGGGGCACACTGAATTAGCTATGCTTTCTGTTGAAGTGTCAAAAATATTTTCTCTATAGTAACCCACGTGACACTTAACAATACACTTCTGGCTCAGTGTGATTTGAATTGCCTTGCTGAACTCTAGAGTTACAGATGCTAGCACACTCTTTATTCTGGGTAGCCATAACAGAGCTAGAACATCCCTAATATCCATCCTGTATTCTCAAAGCAACATACAAATGTAAAGACCATGAGTTTTGTTTAGAGACACTAAGCAGGCTGTCCCTCTGCCACTATCCAAGTCTGTTTTCAATCTAGTTACAGTTATAACATGAATCAGAGCTTTTAATGAAGCAGCAGAGTAACAGGAAAAGGAAATAAAAGCAAATTATCATGCACCAGTGGGTCAAAAAAAAGCAAAAGCTTCCTAATGTTACTTGTACAATTTTTCTGATAAGTTGCTGGCTTGCACCTCATTAAAGTGTGGACAGTAATACGCTAGACAAGTACTCAAAACATTTTTCATCTGCTTCGGATCTGATTGTTTATTTGCTCAGCAAAGACTATTCATCTGCATTCTGACATCAAGCCAGAACACAAGAGACTCTAGATTCATGGTATACTATGAGTTACAAAAATCTGTTCTCCAATTTGTCTTTACTTCCACAAGCCAGAAAAATAATCCAAGAATTGTTTTAAGGTTGATTTTCTGGCTTGTTAGGAGAGAAACAAGTTAGAAAGATGGCTCCCTGCTATTTTCACATATCACAATAAACCATGGACAGCAACAAATGAATCAAGGATCAAAAATTCATTGTTCCTGTTGCATGTAGAAGTGATGGCATCTTATGCGGGGATGCTACTCAAATACAACAACTCACAGTTTCCACAGATTGCTTGTTTAAAAACTCAGCCAGCATAACTAGGATACAGCATTTAAACTGGGAAAGGCAAAATTTGCGCTGTGGACTGCATGAGGCTTACCAGGGCACCTAGCATGAGCCACCAGACCCCTCACCAAAAACATTTTGGAAATAATAATAATAATAATAATAATAATAATAATAATAATAATAAAAAAAGCAGCAGCAGCAAAAGCAACAATTTGGAGGCTGAAAAAATGGCTGTTGGTACTCACATAAACTCCAAGGCACACAATTTGCCACATAAAGGCTAGCAGGGATTCCCAGTTTGTTTAAGGGCCAAAATAGCCTTGGAGGGAGGAGAAATCTGGTTGCTAGAGAAATCTATTTGTGAGCTAAAGGAGAGGAATTAACTAGCCTTTAAATTACAAATCACATATTTGAAGTACCTGAGGATGCTACGTAACTTTTGGGGGAAGTAAAAAATTACTCTTTTTTGTCATGGGGCAGGTGAGACTCATCATGGTTGAGAGAAAGGCAAAAAGTTGCCAGTACTGGCTTAACTTATAGGTAAGTTGAAACATTCCACTGTTTAATTGGGACAACCATTTTGGTCATTACAATTTAATTGTTTTTATACAAATATCTGTAAAAACTACACATGACAAGCGCCATCTTAACAGCCATTGGTTCCTCTGAGAGAAAGCTTGGGAAATGTTTTTAAGATAATGCCTTCTTCTATAAGACATACATGCATTCTCTATGTATTCTTCTTTAGAAAACTATCTTCTTATTCAAATTTATGCAGATTAATTAAGTAATTAAATCAAACACTGTCCATCCTCAAATATTATTAGAGGCAATTCTAACTAAATGGAGTACAATGAAAACTCCAAATACCCCACTTTTCCTACGAAATACCTAGTAGGAAAAAGTTACCATAGATATAGTGCAAGTGGCCTCAATTATTTTACTTGGCCAAATATCTTGAATTCTCATCTAGGATGCTAAACTGTGCTGGTCACTTTAAAAACAAAATAGGTTGCTTTCTTAAGTATTCTTAATTTGAGTGAGTCTGCCCCAATGGCATATCTTGTATGAACCATGTGCTAGCTCCTGTGACTTGAAACAACAGTTGTTTTGATATTTTATGATAAAATTTGACTTTATAAACTGAATTTATTGGGCTCAGGGTCAAAGGAATAGGAACAACATGAGTTAAAATAGAACTTCAGAGACCTGGTATTACTGTGACCTATGTGCTGTCTGTTCTTGAACTCGACAAGAATAAATTTCATTCAAAAGGTCTGAAAGGGCACACAGTGCTCCCCTTTTCTCTCTTTCAACTGCACCACAAATGAAACATGGTAATAGCCATAGCTCAGTGACAATACTCCATTTCTTCAAAATAGCCTAACATAAGTTATAGGATGGCAGAAAGATGGTGGAGGTCACTGTGACAAAGACCCTGTGCACATGTGCATATATGTACAAGTGTGCACATATGTGGTCAGAATTTGGCAACTTGGGAAATATGGTCTTGTCCACATTAAGCTATGGAACTGGGGTATTCTAATACAAGGCAAGACCTATAATGCCTTGTCTTGCATTACAATATACTAGAAATGTTGACATCCTCGATTTGCCAACTATTGGAATCTGCCTGTCAATTGAACCATTTGAAAATAAGGATGTGGTGAAAAACTAAAAGTATATGTGCCCAATTGTTGAAGTAATGCTGGGATGAAGGAAGAAAGTATCTTGGAGAAAGAGAGGGAAGATTATTTTTATATCAAGATTTGGCAGAAAGGAATATATTTATTACAGAACACTAGGACTAAGAATCAAACTAGAAGATGCATAAAGTTCCTGAAGATGCAATACAGCAATAAGTCTTCAAGCTTAAGCTGGGGGAGGGGGATTTTGGCATGAGAGTTCATAGCAGAGAAGTTGCCTTCAGGGCCTGAGTTATCTTCACTGAATTTCTGTATTAGCATTCTAGCAACAATCCATTCCAGCTGCTCTATTTGGGGGAAGTTAAAACTAGTTCAGCATAATAGAGTAGTATGCCGCTCCTGAGAAGAGTGACCAATGCACCACACGTGCCACTGATTATACACAGAATTCCATTCAGGTAAGTCTGGAGAGTTATTACTGTAATTTGTAAAAGGGGGTACATAGCCCATTGTCTTAGCTGGAATACACACTGGCAGTTTGCTGTCTGAAAAATATACAGAAGGAGCTTCCCTCTCAGAAGCAATATGGAAATAGCAAACAAGGGTTATTTCAGCTTATAGTTACAGAAATTTACCTCTTTAGCTATACATTAAATTATTTTTTATTCTTTAAAGAGCTGCATACCAAATACACATACACTCTTGGCCATGACTAAACATACCCGGCTCCTTAAAGGAGTTAATTCTTCCTTAACGATAGTTACAATTAGTGTCGGCACTTACAATTGCCATAGTGATGGCCAACGAGAAGAGGAAACCAGTTTTAAAATCTACATTGAAATTCTGATACAGAAGAGATTCTGGTTAAACTTAACTATAGCAATAACTAATGTGAAGATATGTTAACTGTAGTTAACTAAAAGTGGGAGAATTAATTTCTGAGAAAAGACAATAGAGAAATGTATGATTTCACATCCTTCTTACGCTCTCTTAACTAAGACTAAGAGAATCGCTGCACTGGCACAAAATGCTAAATCACAGCTTAGCATAATGTGCATGAGGCTCCAGGCTTGCAGGCTCTCCCCTAAGTGCTTCTCCTCATCCAGCACAGCCACAATGACATCAGAAGAGCTCACTTCCACTTTTAACTGGCTGTGGTTTGTCGTTACATTCTGAATGATAACTGCCACTACTACAGTTTAATTATAGTTTCTCGAAAGACATAAGGATCACTAACCATATTTTGAAGCTGACTTATTCTAATAAGTCATAATTATTAACTCATTCACCCAGGTTTAGACATAATGAAAAAGCACAGCTAATTAAAAGTCTTATCTCCTTTTCACGGCTGTGTTGGAGGAAGCTGCCAACACATAAGCCTAAGGGACATCTCTGTAACACTAACCATGACAGCATATGACATGAGAATTCAGTCTGTGTTTGCACTAGGCAACAGAGAGCTCGAAAAAGATATAGCTCAAATCTCTTTTAAGACTGCAGCACCTTTCATTAAAATTACTTCATGTGGTTCCAATATTTTTCTTAGGGATCTTGTCAGGAGGATAAATTTTTAAGTATAAATTTTTGAAAAAATAGATTTGGGGACAGTTACTAAACATCAATAGAATAAAGTCCAAATCATTACAGGTCTCTGCATGGCACCTGATATACTTGGGAAAATTAGTGAACAAGAACACAGAAGGGAAGAAAGACAGTATTTTAACAGCATACCTATAAGTAACAAGGCCCCAGTTCTCCATGGCACCTTTATAAAATAAACACAAAGGTTTATTGGTATTGATACACACAACAATCTCCTAATTATTTTACAATTCAAAGAAAATTTAGATTTCAGAGAAACACAAAGTACTTTACCAGCTGCAAAGTCTGCAATAGCTATGAGATCAATTTTAGGAAGAGGGTAAGGTACATTGAAGTAATCCTTGTAAAAAGGCAGAGTTTTAGCAGCAACCTATGAAAATAAAATAAAAATTATAACATTTTTATTAATCAGAACAACATAGACACATAACTGCCATCTAGCTAGTTACAGGAATTGTCAAAACTTTCCCTTGCCTTTTCTGTGATGCAGTATAAACCTGGCAATTCAGCAAGCCGGCAGCAACAGTGACGTTAGCCTTATCTAAGAACATCACATGACCACATAAAGCATGAACATTACTAATAATTTGAAAAAACCTTCAGGAGCATCAAATCTCTTTGGGATTTTGCTTGCAAATCTCAGTTCTACCTAAGCATGTGGGTTGAATAACTTTGAAATTTTCCACTTTATTAATGGTATACATTAATACACCAATTGTATTATGGAGCTTGACCAGTGGTAAGTTCATTTTGTGTGCTAAAATATATCCTGGCTGCTGACTGCTAGCTAGAAAGCATAGTCCCCCACCACACAGAAATAGGAAGCAGTGTTAGTTAAGCTTCTAATACAATATTGTTTACATCAGTAGTAGCTCTAAAGGGCTTTAGACAGAGTTTCAACTTCCAAAGTCTTACTTGGAAACGGCATGCACTAAACCTTAGATCTGCTGTGCACAAACCATATGTTCTACACCAGACAGTGGCATCTCAAGATTCTCTGAATGTCCTCTGTGTTTACAGAAGACTGGGAGCTAAACTTTTGAAGCTGGTAAGTCCAAATGAAATTAAAATATTTCCCACAGCAACCCTGGGTCTGTCAGTTCCTGCCCCTTTTCTAGCAATTGCAAAAGAACAACTGAGGACAGGGATACTTAAGCATGATTTACCTCTAATGCAAACTTTCCTTGTTCTGCTTTGCCAATAGGAGTGTAAACACGGACTAACACACCATCAGTTGACCGGGTCTCGACGAAGTCATATTCTCCAACCACAAAAGCAACGAGATATGTTGACATCACAGGAGTACGAGCAAATTTCACTTCCACAAGGTTTTCATCATCAGGGTACGGCCTCCGATCAGTGACATTCTGTCCAAGGAAATATGGTTGGAAGACATTTGTTAAGATGAAAGTGAGGCAATACCAAATTTTGCAAGGTGGCAGGGGCTGGTACTTCCTTGAGTTATTTTTAATGCCAAACAGATGTGTGAACCAAGGTCTGTCAACTTGCTTGCTTCTGCCCATACAAGTTCATCTACTGTATATTCCCCATTGCCTTGTTTCTACCATGTTTCTTCATACATATAACAACCTATACCTCTATTTGTGAAAGACACTTTCTGCTCTTCCTTTGAACTTCATCTCATGCTTTCCTTCACCAACACTTCCCCTTGTGAAGACAGAAAGGCGCACAAGTTTATTTAGCCCAATACATTTCAGGTAAAGTTCTTCCTGGCCATATCCCTTGAATGTGCTATTAACCCAAACAGAACAGTGGCACACTCCCTTTTGCAGAGGAGCAAAGAAGTAAAAGGAGACCTGTGCTGTGTGAGAGAAAGGGGGTCATAAGCACCATCCTAACTCAAATCATTCCTCAAGCAGTAAATCAGGTCTGGCATCATGTCTAAGTGGTCCAATTCTGTTACATTCAGCTTAACACAAGCATGAGCAGTAAAGAAGCTGCACATCTAGAGGTACTGTTTCCTGTACTGTTCACCTTCAGATTAGTGCTCGTTTAGAATATATTGTGGATGTTGACCGCAGTCTGCATTTTACCTAACATATTGAAAGACTTACCATATTTGACAAAGCTACCCTGTCTTTAGGAACCACCAACGAGATATCAAAAGTTGCCTTGATGGCTGGCTCATCCCAGCAAGGAAAGGCCCTGCGAGCATCTGTAGCCTGGAGAAAAAACAACATCAACTAGTGAAGCAAATGAGGCATCCTGACATTAATACAGAAGGAAAAATATAATGGAACTAAGGAGCTACACTCGTCAAGTAGAATACAATGTTTAGGCAAGCAACAGAGATTAAAAAAAAGATCAACACAAAGTGTTCTGCAGGCCATAACAGAGAGTCTCAAGATTAATAAAAGGAAAAAGTATACAAGTATTCAAGGAACATGCGCAAACTTATGTGATTATTATGATGTTTCTAGAGGTTAGTAAAGGGGCATAAACATTTCACCTCCTCCAAAACAAAACATGACATATTCTGAAGTTAGCTGGGCCTGATGAACCTGATTAGCATTTTGTATGGCACTAAAGCAGCTCCTGAAACCTTCATGTCAACATGAGTGAATACTGTTCTGGAGGCATGCACAAGGAGAGCAGTGAAAAAGAGATGATGAAGCCTATTCCACTGGTAACAGCTGAAAGAGAAAAGCCCACTGTGAAGGAAGAATCCCGCTACACCAATGGCCCTTCAGGTATGCAGCACATATTTTGCTCCATGCATATCAATGCAGATATTTCAAATTCCAGTTATGTGCACAGGGAGAAACCAAAAGCAACATCACAAAAACTAACTGAGGACACCTGTACTGTCATGGATTCTTGGGACAGCAGAGTGAGTATGACATGGTTAGCATGAGCAAGGACTATTCTGCTGGCAGGAATCAGGCTTCCTGACAACTGTCCTAACATGCATGTTCAGAACGACCCCACTTTGAAATGGGAGCAGTAGCTGTCATATCATTATTCCATGACAGACAGTCAAAACACAGAAAGCCAAATAAGGCTCTTTTTAGATCTGAGACAAAGTAGCTCTCCATCTGAAGATATATATTTTTCTATACACAATATCTAATATTTAGTATTTATTCCTGAAAGCTCCTATTAATAAAATCTTGTTTCTGATACCATCTGGTGTACAAAGTATGTTTTAGGTCTGTTTGAGAGGAAGGAATCCTAATCCTATAAGCCAAATAACAAATGGGCAACTAATCATCTTTGTTCACCATCATATCACAGTGGAGGTACTGTCATTTCAGTCTTTTCACTTTCGGTAAGTGGGGTTGGTTAGTAAGTGTCCCATTTGACAAGAAACACACACTTGCCAAAAGCCAATCAATGAATTCACAGGACAAACAGGAGTTCAAACAATTCTCTATCCTTCTTGTTCTACACAGACAGCAGTTGAAACTGAATAACCAACATCCTGCTCAGAAACCTGAAAATGTTTGGCATGGTGGTTTTCCAGCAGATATCCTACCCTATTTCCTACTCAAACACACCCAAGGAATCACACGTTTGGATGACAAGCTGCCATGTCCCTGGAAATTTTCTTCTCCCTCTGGGACCTAAGCTTCCATCTCTATCCTTTTTATCCAAACAAACAAAAAAACAAAAAAACAAATACATGGCAGGAGGATCTAGCCAGTCACATACATACACATACATACATGCACATAGTACAATAAACATTTTCAGTGAAAAGCCCTTCTCAAAGTATTGTTCAGTACTTTATGGTCCATTTCTTACCAACCAGAGCATTGTCATGTTTTTATTATATGTCTGCTGCTTCATTAAAAACAAATAGAAACAAGTTGATGTTTACAGAGGCAACACTGAATTCAAATTCCTCTTGAGGAACTATACTAGCATAAAAATAGTTGCATGTGGTTGTACTTTCTCACTAAGTAAATGTGGTCCTTAGCATAGACAATTGTTCTGCAAGAACAAACAGCCCTCCTTCATTTTTCAAAGGGTGGAACCAGTCAATGGATCAGTTCAAGGCCTTGGCACTCCTTAAGCAATCAGCTGCACCACTGTGAGATCTAATCTAACTACATTGAAATAATTTTGTTGTTGTTGTTGTTGTTGTTACCTGCCTTGAAGTTGACTTTGACTGATGGCAACCCTATCACAGGATTTTCATGACAAGATCCATTCAGAGGAGGCTTGCCACTGCTTTCCCCTTAAGCTGAGAGAGTGTGACTTGTCCCACGTCACCCAGTCCATTTGCAGGGCTGAGCAGGGATTTGAACCTTGATTTCCTAGTCTAACAGTCAAACCACCAAACCATGCTGGGTCTTATGCTATACTAAAAATTTATAGGATCTTGGCTTACATGTAGTTACCACTAAGCACGCACCCAACCTCCTTGACAGGATCTAAAGGGCACAGACAAGGGATGCTACTTCCAATTAAAGGGATGGAAAGAGTAGACCAAATGAGCTCATACCTCGAACTGGGTAACAGCAGCAAAGCGAGTATCTCCAGAAGGAGTGGTGTATTTACTTCGATAGAAGCCTTTCATTTTATCATTCAGCTCTCCAACAAAATCTATTTTTAACGTTCCCATCCCTGTAATTAAAGAGAGAGAGGGAGATGGTGCCTTACTATATAGAAGTGCTAAATCTAAAATAATTGAAACAAAATATTTAGATTATTTCTTCTCTTGACAGAAAGAACCTCCCCATACTCCACACCAACCCTGGACCAGATACCTCAGGATGAAATGGCTTGTGGAAGCACATTGTACTTGTGGTGCTATTTAACTAATGTTAATAGGTTGTCCACTCTTCACATAGCAAACAAGTGTCAGAAGGATTAATGAGGGTGCTGAGACAATACTAGTAGCGGGCTTCTTCAGGATGGTGGGTTTTGCTCATCCTCAAGATTTATCAATTTACCATATCTAACCTGGAATGAAATTTTCACTTCAGCTTAATTTGGCTAGTGGCCCCTGTAAAATCAAAGAATTACAGAACTCCAGAGATTAAAGGGACCTCAAGGGCCATTTAGTTCAACACCTTGCTAATGAAGAAAATTCACAACTAAAGTATCCTTGATGGACAACTATGCACCTTCTGCTTAAAATCTCCAACAAAGAAAAGCCTAACACATTCAAAGGCAAATATATAACTCAGTCTGACATGAAATTTTGAAGCTTAAGCACACTGTTGTTTCTTTGCATGTCTCTGCAGCTATATGCACTACTGGAATCTTGCTGCCCCTGTATGTTCATCACTGTAGAATAATGTGGGGCGGTGGGGGACGGACTGCTGAATAAGTGGCCGAACTCAGGAAGGATGGTCTAGACTAAAGGCCTTCCACACTGCAAAATTATGGGATTATGATTCTACTTTTAATTGCTCTGATAATATTATATAGAATCCTGGGGGTTTATTATATAGAATCCTGCCTTGACAACATTATATAGAATCCTGTAGTTGGGGAGGAACCAGTGCCCTCAGGGTAAGAATTGTAAATATTCTTCCCTAAACTGCAAATCCCAGGACTCTACAGGGTGTTGCCATGGCAGTTTAAGTGAAATTGTACTGTTATAATTGTCTAATGTGAAATGGCCCTAATTCCTTCTTGTTTAGGAACCTACTCATTCTCTTATCAGGCCTTTGTTTTCAAAACACATTCGATAAAAGAACACCAGATACAAGCATCCAAAATGCATTTTTTTTTAAAACTTTCATATGTTTTTAAAATGATTTTGTAACATTTTATAAACATTATAAAATCATTTTAAAACATGGCTTTTAAATGTTATTGTATAAGCTTTTTTTTTAATTTACTGTTT
This sequence comes from Ctenosaura bakeri, assembly GCA_948474755.1. Taxonomy (NCBI): domain Eukaryota; kingdom Metazoa; phylum Chordata; class Lepidosauria; order Squamata; family Iguanidae; genus Ctenosaura; species Ctenosaura bakeri. Next base: position 162,872 of record CAOLHI010000699.1, read on the forward strand.
CTGGAAGCTGCCCTGGGTTCCACTCTGAGAGAAAAGCAGCACACAAAATAAAATAAAATAATTTCTATAAAGAAAGACCCTACCTGCTTTGACAGATGTATTTTCTGCCAGCTTTGATTCAAATGAATAAAACTATGACAATGTGGGTTAGTCTGGTTCCAAAGCAGTGTTTCCTAAACCTGCTGATGATGGTGACCTTTGATTCCAGAAGCTACAGGCGGCATAGCCAGTGGGCAAGGATTATAAGAACTGCAGACAAACATCTGGGCACTAAAGTTTAGGGACACCACTGTAAGTATTCTACTGGATGTTAAATGTTAGATTTGGAAGGTGCAGGGCACTCTGGTGCATCCCATGGAGAAAGTGTTCCCAGTGGGTCCCTCTGAGGCCCCCTCAACCACCTTTCTGAAGCCCTTAAAGCTCACCCCAATTCCTCAAATCCCACTCCACCTCAAATGTTTTTAAAAATATGAGTCATTTTTAACTCAAAATTGCAACAAAATAGAGCAGTTTTGTCCCTGCCATGCCCAACAAATCCACAAACAAACTAATTCAAAAGCAGTCAAAATGACATCCGAAATGCTGTTTCATCATTTCTGGTTTCATTCTGGCACAGTAGTACAACCTGTCAGGGACATGTGAATATTGACCCCTGTTCCTAGTACAACTGCCCACCCCGGTGTAGAGAAATAAGAAACTGGGCAGAGTGTTCTATAAACTATCCCACCCACCGTGTTCTCCTTTCTTGTTATCAGGAAAAGACCTTTCCATTCAGGTAGGCCTTCCTGAAATGACTGCCTTGGTTTTAAAATGGTTGTAGTGGATATAATTATTTTACTGCTTACTTCTTTTAGGTGTGGAATTTTAAAACTGTTTTAATTGGTGGTTTAACAGTATAACCAATTTAAATTGCATTTTAATGTTTTTGGTTTATTAGGTTTTAACTGGAACCTTTTTATTTATGTTGGAAGCTGCACTGTTTCCCAAGTCTATGAAAAAGGCAGAGTGTAACTCAAAGTAAACAAATATAAGGATGCTTATTCAATTATTTTTTATTTGTTAGAACTAGCCAGGATTTAGATTAAAAATACAGAGGGGTGAGAATGCCAGGGCCAATTTTTAATTTGCAAGCACTTTCAACTGCAACTCAGATGAAGCAGACACTTTCAATATTACAATTTATAAGTTTTAGCCTGAATTGGAAAGAAAATGCTTCCTTCAGTAAAGACAGTCTGAATTCAGACAAGCTTCTTAAACTGTAGAAAATGCAAATATTTTGAAGCTTTCAAGAGGGATAGCAGTATTAGCCAGTAGCAGGACACACAACAGAGTCTAGTGCAGACTAAAATTTATTGTGATTTCAAGGACTCAGGTCCACTCCACCAGCAACACAATGCACTAGTTTTAGTTGACACATGCATATGTGAATGCAGACACAGTGAGAAATATGTGATGGAATTAATGCTATTTCAAAGGAATCCCCAAAGATATACACGTCACATAAAACCCTAAAAGAAATCTAGTCAAAAAAGAAAAGCCAGAATGGATGTCATCTACTCCCAAATGGATAATGCTCTACTGATTTCCATTATTAATGTCTGCATTCAACTATTCTCTTGTATAAACAGAGTCTAGCTTGCCCATGTAAACAGTATAAGACCTTTACTCCTAAGTACATGACAGTAGGCCATTATGAAATGATAAAGCTTTGAGGGCTTTTTTTTAATTAGAAATGCAAATTTTATGTTACAGCTGTCTTTTGTTAAAGTAAATCTCAGCATATTTTACAGCCAGATCCTACGTCTATTTACTCAGAGCAAATTCCATCTAATTCAGTGGAACTTATTCCTAGCATATTTCTCTCTGCTGCACAGACTCTCTTTTGAACATTTTCACGTAAAGCATATAGAAATGTTAAACTAAGCTGACAGTCCATGTAAATCAGTTTTGAATCTTGCCAAACTATGGATTTGCTCATTAAGCCTCAAGACTACTGGTATTTGCTTCCTTCTGGTATTATGTGCATCATAAATACTCATGCAGACTGGGGAAGGAAACAAAAGCCAATTCTCAGCATTCTGAAAACCCTTCATATTGTGTGCTGGTGATCCCGCTTAATAATGCATCTTTATTTTTAAAAGGGAGGGGGGAGAAAAAAAGGACAAGCCATAGAATGAATCACACATGAAAAGTAAAAATAATTTCATGCACTCATTAACCTGAATAATGCTTGAGCGCAATCAAGAGGAAACAACTGATTTTATATATGCATACAACGTCACTGCACTCATCATAGTGGTACTGGATTTCAGTGCTAGCCAGTAAAAAGAAAAGACTGCCTACCAAACCCAAACATAATTTGCAGACCACTATAAATGAAGCAGTTTATTAGTTTAGTAATAAAGCAAAACTTTCTGAGAAAGCTGACTGTACCATTACAAATTAAAATTCTTAATTGTTTCAGTGTTTGGCAGTTTGGGAAATACATGGCAGTAGTGAGAGCTCAAAGAACATCTGAAAAGAATTGCCGGTACATAATTGGGGGAGGGGTATATCCTTGACCCAAGAAAGAGGTTCAAATATTTTTGGACACCAGCCAAGTTAGCCAGCTTCAGAATCAACATTGTTCCCAACTTACGACAACCCTAAGGCAAACTTGTCACGGGGTTTTATGGCAAGGTTTGTTCAGAGAAGGTTTATCTTTGCCTCTTCCAAGGCTGAGAGAATGTGACTTGCCCAAGGTCACCCACTGGGTTTCCACAGCTGAGCTGAGATTCAAACTCTAGCCTCCAGAGTCACAGTCCAAGGCTCAAACCACTACACCATGCCGGCTCTCTTGGAACCAACATATATAGAAGAAACGTTACCTTTCTGAAGCGTGCTTGGAAAAGACAGAGTCACTTTCTCATCTTCATTCTGGTAGTTGAATCCTGTAGCATGGACTTCTGAGAAGTAATGGAGAGAGAGTGCTTAAATGGTTTGAACAGCCAAGCAGATTTCTTATGACTTATAAAGGCATCTTGAGACACACATATAAAAAGATGTATTACATGGTCAATACACACATCAAAAATAATTTATAACATATAACTTCCTGACGGTCAGGGTTGTCCGGCAGTGGAATACGCTGCCTCGGAGTGTAGTGGAGTCTCCTTCTTTGGAGGTTTTTAAGCAGAGACTGGATGGCCATCTGTCCGGAGTGCTTTGAGGGTGTTCCTGCATGGCAGGGGGTTGGACTGGATGGCCCGTGTGGTCTCTTCCAACTCTACATTTCTATGATTCTATGATTCTATATGTGCTGGATAAAAAAACAAGTTAGTTGTACTTTAATCCACTGAAACTATAACTATAGCATGACCCATTTAGTTTCAGTTCAACCTTATACATTTAACTTGTGTCCTATCGTACAAAAATTTAAAGCCAACTAGTTTTCAACTAAGCAAAACTAGCCAAGCAGCCATATTCACACATAATAAACCAGAGCTCTCCAAAATTCTGGATTATTATTCATATGCAGTTGGTGCATGCTGCCTGCTCAGTTCCTCCTGCCAACAAAATTGGTGAAGTAATCAGAAACTAATTTGGAAGCTAAAGATCGGTTTTACATGGGTCTTGGTTTATCACAACCTTAACAACCAGAATCTTGGTTTAACAGCCAGAATCTAAAGCAACCATTTATAGTTTATAGTTTATTTCTGCTCTCTGCCTTATTTCAGACCAATGAGCCAGGAGTCTGCCACCAGACTGCCAACCACTGATTTACAGAATGGTTGTTGCTGGAAGTCTCGGTCTCCTTAATATTTCCTTTCAGGATAAAAAGAAAGCTAAAAGAGACTTGCTGCTCTGACCTAAAACAGTCCACAAAGTCAAATTCCCTTCTCAAGACAGGTAGATGCCTGTCTGCAACTATGAACCACAGCCAGTTATGACATAAAATGCTGTCTAAGATCAAGCCTGTCCACCTCTAGCCCAGTTTCAGCTAGCTGAAACTTAAGCCAACTCTGTTAGCCCCTTTTGCTAGTGACACTAGTTTCTGAACCCAGAATGCAAACAGAAATGTGAAGGCTGTCAGGAAAAAAAAAATCTGAGCAAAAACAAACAGAAAAATTGAGGGAGGAGCTCATTTTCCCATTTTTTCCTGAAAAGGTATGTGTTTCTCCTCTTGGGTTCTTTGAGGCGAGGGGGAACAAAGGGTTTTGTTTGTTTTTAAATTTTCCTCATTTTTTTCTCTGGGCCCTCGTATCTCTAAATGCAAAGGAGGTGCTCTATCCTTGAGTGATTTCAGACAATCTAAGAGGAACCTGTTAAGCACACATTAAAAAGACAAATAAAAAGGTTCCTACTGTGATGTTTTAGCACATGTTGGATTGCTAGCCAACAAAGTTAATTACTCACTTTCCTGCAGAGAATCTTCCACATCAACAGTAATTCTAAAAATTCTTTGGAGAAAGTCAAAAGAATTCAACTGATGAAATGAAAGTATAGGTTCTTAGTACATAGAGAGACTTGGCAGTCCAATTAGCAGAGTTTTAGACACAGATATTGAAATACTCCTTTCCTCCAGCTTTAGGATTTCCAAAATATATTTGACAATGTACTTTCACATTGCACTCACTAGAAGTATCATAGTAGCTCATGCACAAAGTAGACTAATTAAACTGCTTAAGCTAAAGCATTTGTTGAAACCCACAAGGAAAGCATGTTGGATTAATTCAGTTCCCATTAATACTTCACAGATATCTTTAAAATGGTACAACTTTCACTACTAAACAGCTTTACAGTTTCATTCTTAAAACTAGATCTTACATCTGTTTGTCATGCTACACTGTTTACACTTACAAGCTTTCCTTTTTACCTGGAAAAAGAATTCCTAACATTACATTTCCTTACAGGATCTTTTGTGAAATTGTGAATACGGAGATCTCAGCACTGGGCAACTTTGTCCTTTCTTCTTCACAGTTTTGCTCCTTTCTGCTTCAACTCTGTCGTCCCCCAATCTCATCTTCACAAAATATTAGAATCATAAAAATCTGAAGGGACCTTGGATCAAATCAATATTATGGGTTAGGGGAATACCCTAGCCCTTTGAGGACCTTGGGGGGTCTGCCCATGCTGCAACCCCTAGAATAAAACTGAATTATTCCCCTCCACATCCCTCCAGAGGAATGGAAGCAATTCTGCCACACTTTTTGGTCCCATCCAGGCCATTTGACCTCTAGCAGAAACCTGTTTGCAGCAAGAAGTGATTCATCATCCTATTGGGAAAAAAAGCCCTGCCTGGACCAAAAACAGCCCTAGGGCCCTTCAAAATATGACAAAAGTGCCTCCTCTGGGAAGGTATTTGGGATCAAAAAAGGTTTTTTGGGGGGACAGGGAAAATCCAAATAAATATCTAGGCTTCTAGAGAGCACAACACAGCTTTGGCAGTTCTCCAACTCTGGACAGCCCAACTCTATTCTTGGACTAAAATAAAGGGAGAATGATAGTTCTATAGAAACTATTGTCCCAACAAAATCTCTGTATGTCTTGCAAAACCTACACATTTAAATAATGTTCACAAATGTAAAGTATACCACATCAACCATGGAGAGTCAGTCATTCCAACAACTAGAAGTTCCAACTTTGTGATTTTTTTCTATCTTGAAATGAATATGGGCACATCAAGCAGCAGAGACCATGATCTGTTCTTAGAAGGCAGCTGCATACCAGAATTTTGTTCTATTTTGACTACAAAGTTCAAGGAAAGACTTCTAGAAAAACTTTATTCCATTTTAGATATAAGAAAAACTCAATTCAAATGCATAAAAATGAAAATGATTTTCCCACATATAAACTCCAGAATCAAAACCTGTTTGTGAAATTTCAACCTGCAAATTTTCCATGCTATCTGCGTAGACGCCTATCTATTCCAAAATTCTTAACAATGTATAAAATATATTCAACTATTTATTAACACAAATAAGTCAGTGGAGCTCTGGCATGCTTAGTAAATCTGAATCCTAGAACAAATGACCCAATACTGAGTTTTTCCTTATCTCTGAACAGCCACGAAATTCAACTGAGATATTATTAATTACTAGTACAATTTTCACACATTTATCTTTCTTGGTCCACACAGAAAAGAAGCTGAAGACATGGCTTCTTTATATATTTGATATCGAGCACCTCTCTCTCTCTTTTCTATATGGCTAACCAGTTATTTGGCCTCTATGATATTGCAGACCATTTGTAAAACGCAACATATACTCAATTCATTCTCTCTTTGCCATTCCAAAACAGGAAACTGTGTATAAACTCTTACAAGAACATGTTCTAGAATTAATTTATTAAAAACAGATGTCAAGGAGTTAGAAGGGGAATCTTCTACCACCACTCTAAGGAAAGCATTGCTGGTCCTTTATTTAATATGCTTCTTTGACTCCCACCAACCCAGATAATTAGCAAACAGTTTCTAATCTCTTTTCTGAATAAGGTCTTGGAGCAGCTGGTGATGTCACAACTACAGGATTTCTTGATTCAAGCTAATTATTTGAATCCTTTTCAATCTGGGTTCAGGCTGGACAGACGACAGTTCTAATAGATGGAACAGGCTTCGTACCTGACCTGTACCATAAACTGGTAGCAGGGACTGCTTTCTCCTCCATCATGCTGGTCCTCATAGAAGCATTAGACACCATCACAAACACCACCATAATCTCTTGGGTTGCTCAATTGACATGGGATTGCGAGTACTACTTTGAAGTGGTTCTAGACATTCCCAGAAGCTCATGCTAGGTAACTATTCTTCAGATCTTACTTTTGGCAAAAATGGTAAACATGTGGCCCTGTAGATGCTTTTAACTGTAACTTCAAGTATTGTTAACTAGTACACTGGATAGAGGTATGAGAACACCCCATGGTTCTTATCTACACAAAACCACTGGAGGTCATACAGAGTGTGGGGCTTGACTTTCATCATGCTGATGTCATCCACATTCATCAGGCATTTTCAACTGATGTCAAGGAACTGTACAATTTCTGAACTACTGCTTAGATGCAGTAAAAAATCAACCACAGTCAAACAAGTTGAGGCTCAATCCAGACAAGAGGGAGTCCTACACAATGAAAATACCTGATTTTCGGGATTGGAGAGTACCTCCACTGAAGTACCAGGTATGCAACCAGACACGCTGCTGGATACAACCTTGCTCCTGGATGGTGGCACTGGTCAGGTATACTTTGATTGGCTTTATCTGTTCTATCAGTTGCATCCCTTCCTAGGGATCTTGCCACAGTGTATCATGTCTTAATCGCCTTTCATTTCATCACTGTAATAACTCTATATTGGGCTGCCTTTGAAAATTATTAAGAAGCTACAGTTAGTGAAAACTGAGGTGGCCAGACTCTTGTCTGGCATGTATTTTACAGCCCATGCAACTCCAGTCTCAGATCTACTACACTTAGCTTCCCATTGATTTCCAAGTCAAACTCAAGGTGCTGCTTTTATCTAAAAAGACATAAAAGAGTTGAGGCCAGAATATCTCAAAGACTATATCCTTCATATGAATCTATCCATAACCTGAGACTGCCATCAGAGGTCCCTGTTATATTTGCTATCATCTTCTGGTTGATGTGCACTAGAGAGGTGTTTTTCTATCACAATACTCACACTATAGAACTTGTTACCTAGCCCCTCTGTCATTCTTCAGAAGGGCAGTCAATATTAAATTGTTCTGAAAGTTTTTTGTGGTTTTAAAGGATATCGCCTTATTTTAATGTGTTGAATGAATCAGATTTTTTTAAATTTGTTATGAATGAACTGATTTTATTTTTATTTTATTGCTGTTTTATTTGAATTTTATAAATTGCCACAACTACTTAGTTGGCAGAAAGGCAACTTATAAATATATGAATTAATAAATCTCTGGTTACAGTGTTAGGGTAACCAGTGGCAGGAAAAACTTTAGCCTGGTACTCCAGAGAGCTGTGCTAGTCATTAGAGCTTACTCAGTAGAAACACGGGACAGACTGACAAACAGTCTAACCTGATCTGAGGCTGATTTCTATTTGCTCAAAGCTTCCTTTTCAGAGAATTAGATCTCTTTTCATTCTGCTCAAAGAGTTCTGTATAACATAGGCAAAGTCAACAAAAGAGGAGATCCAATAAAAGAGTTCACTAACCTCTTCCCCAGCAAACCACTACAAGATAAGGCCACGCTGATAAGCATTTACAATGAACAGGTGTATCAACCTGCTTGTAAGACTAAGAGTAAATATAACCCTTAAAAACAGATTAAAAAATAAACTGCATGAAAGCATTAATCACAGCTGCTGATTCCTATATTACATTTAACAAACATGCAGCAGTGCCAAAGAGCTAGCAAAATGTATTCTCTGCATGAACAAAAGACAAGTCTTAAGCAGGAAATGCATGCACAAAAGCATCCTTCAAAAAGTTAGGGCTTGACCACAATATGTATAAGTGCATTTTCATTTTGAAACATAGGCCTTTTGCCCAATTTTCACAACCACTAAACTGAACTAAAAATAATCAATAAATAGCAACTGAGTTTTCAAATAAGGTACCTTCTGACTACTGTTTCAGAAGAAGAAACTGGCAAAAATACTTCCGAGTACTCCTTGCCTGAGAAAACCCTATGAAATTCACGGGGTTGCCATAAGCTGGCAGATAACCTGAAGAGGTATGTGTGCACTCACACACACCCCTTCTGGAAACCCTTTCTACCAAGATTCACCTGACAAGAAATTGCTGCACATAATATTCTGGTCCATGTTTTGGCAAATATTTGGCAAAGATTATGGAGGTACACCAATCTAGTCTCTTAAATCTTGCTGCTGCCTTGCTTGGGCTTAGCATCAGATCTAAAATCACAACCCTGGAAGAAAAAGGTATTAGTTAGCAAGCAGCCTTTGAGGAAAGATTGTTCATCCTTACTGATCTAACTGAGGAATCCACTTACATTACTGGGCAAACTGTAACCTAAGTTGTTTCATCAATGTATTTAATATGCTTTGAGTGCATGCTGCTTCAAATTGCTCGGCCAGTCTCAGATGACATATTTGAGGGACATGAAATGGCTTACACAAAAGTTGGGTCTGTGTGGCAAAAAAAGAAGCTGATGTTACTGTGCACTGAGATTGGTTTTACAGAACGTAGGTTTGAATGGAGCAGAGAATTTGAGAAGATAGTCAGAAAAGCTTGACAGTTGGCCTTACACTTGCAGCTGTCCATAAAGAGAAGTGTGAGCTTTGCCTGTGGCTAAAAACCTGATTCTCTGAACATGTAGAACATGACAAAGTCAACCCTTCCGTTCCTAAAGGGTCCAGCAGTAGGTCAACCTTTCTCCCACATTGTCTGAAAAGGTTTGAGAGGCATAAATACCAAGTCAGATGAGGAGGCAATTGAAAACCTCATTTCTTCTCATCTCATCATGCTGTCTTCCAGATTTGCCCTGAGACGATTAGAACAGAAGATAGTAAACTGCCAGCAGCTATAGTGTGCACTGCATACTCTCAAATGAAAGCATTTCATCACATTTATTGTAAAAGACACTTTTACAATAAATTTTACAGGCACTAATTTAGCTCTATTTCATTCATCAGAACAAACATTCTCAGGGCCATATTGGTAAGCCATGTAGGAATGAGTCTATTCAAACCTTTCTTCCCACCCTCTGCATCCAAGAACAAGGTCATATGTTCCACTTTAAGATCTAAGTGTTTTTCCCAGTGATATTCAAACTCAGGATTGTTTAAAATTATTGCCAGTTTAAAATTAGGGTGTTTTCACAGGTGACATCATTCCGTACTAAAATGGAAGCAGCAGCCAAGAATGTCAGTGAGACATGTTGGAAGCACTGAAGCAGTTAGGCATTTAGAGTTCTAGAAAGCAAAGCTACACACCACAAACATGAGATTGGAAATGGATTGCTCATTTCATCACCCAACATAAACTCAATGGATTTTGATCCCTGGTATCTCTAGATTCCAAATGAAAACAAACCTGTCAAACAAGATAGCAGGTCAGCATTTTTAGCAAACAAAATAAGGGGAGGGCTAACATTTGCTTTGAACATTTTATTGACTGGAAAGCACACATCTTCAGTCTAGAAGGATCATTAGATCCTCCTGATAGCAAAATGTTGACCATGTTGGAGAAGTTTAAATAAAGGCTAGGTAAAAAAAAAAAAAAACACTGAAAGCTTCTTAGGTTGCCAGCAGTAAGTGAAACAATTATGCAGTTGTTCCACAACTCTTGACATTGTATGTATATTCAATAGCGCAAAAATAATTTAATATACGCTTGTTAACAATTCATAAATTCAGCACATTCAAACAGGTAAATAATAACCCTCATCCTCACCCCAGTCTTCAATGCTTATGGGCAAAGTTACTCTAACTGAAAGTAAAGCACAGAAAAGAAATAGTAGAGAAAAAGGATCACATTCACCGCAGACTTCATTCCACTCCAATTAAGGTATGTCATAATATAGTTAAATAAGTGTTATGTTTATTCTTATTTTATGTAGCTCAATCTATATTTAGTCTCATTATGAAAACTGAGAAACTGAGACCTTATTCCCTCGGAAAATATATATTGTTTCCTGGAAGTAGCATCCTTCTCTATCACCCTATTAAAGCAGGTTTTTCTAATGGTGTCCCCACTCTTTTTACTTTTCCACTCTCTATAGAGAAACAAGTAAATATGGTAGAAGTTCATGTCCATATTAATACAAACAGAAAAGGAGTCATACTGTTTTAAAAGTAATGTACTTTTTGGGAATATCAAACTAGAGAGTGTTATTACAAGAAAAGTCTGGTTCTAACCATGTAGATGTGGAAAAAATACTATTTTAAACAAGCATTTTAAGCTGCTGAAGACTGTTTCTGACCAAAATGCATTCTGCAAATTGAAAACTTAGCTTTTTATATCTAACAGCACCACGTTAACTACATCAAATTTTACTTAGAAACAGATGTTGAATTCAACAGTTTATCAGATTTAAAGACTTGTGCAATACAGTAGATATGAAGACACTATCGTTTCGTGTACACATATTTACCAGTTGTCTCACACACACATACGCCATTTCACACTCTACTAAAATGAAATCTTATGCCATAATGTTGCTACAATACAAATCCTAATTCAAGCAGGACCTTGTGGGAACATACAGACCAAGACTCTTTCAATACACACAAAAGCCTTCTCTATTCTGCCCATTTTGATACTCTCAGTTGGGAAATTCTCATGTATCCATAAATGCAACCTAGAATGTCAGTTAGGCTTTGTCCCATTTAAATAAATGACTAATTTAAATTGTAAAAGGAGGAAGAGAAGAAGAAGAAAAGAAGAACTATAGAAATACCTTTAAGACTATTTTTTTTTATTTTATTGTGAGATTTCATGGCTATAACCCCTTCTTCAGATGCAATGCAGAGTGATATTAAGGCCACAGGTATAAAGCATATTTATACAAGATCTCTTGTATTAATATATGTACTGTGCCATGAACCATTGTCTTTGTTCATACTTCTGTTAATGTACTCGAATTTGTGAATATAAATCAATTCTGCTGTTTCACTTTTGAGTCTTCCTTTGTTTTCTACTTGTTCAATGGCTGCAACTTGTACATCTGCAACCTGTAAATCCCTACTATATGTCCAGGAAGGTTGAAATGTTCTGCATTTTTTTTTTTTGTATTGCCAAATATCCTGCCATGTTTCCTTTTTATTCCCCCTTCCTTCCTCCTTTTTATGCTACAATAGATTAACTTACACTGTTGAATATCATGGACAGGGAGCAAGCCCAACCAAACTCAGTGGGACTTACATCCAAATAAACAAGTGAATTGCATTGTCAAAAGTTTCAATCTAACAGTCTAAATCAATGTGTTCAAATTTTTCATGTCACCTAGGAGGTGCAAATATCTTCCTGTTCACTTTGTATTCTAATTAGTTAGAATCTGCTATCAATACTCTGAAAGAATGGAGAAGACACAGAGACTAAGGGAAAAAGGGGGGTTATATTAAGTACTTTAACCTTACAGTGGAGAGGGGAACTCTAAATTACATGGATAAGGACAAGAGACTTCATTTCATGAAACATTAACCAAACAAGAGATTAGCAACTTGTCATCTGGAAGCTAAAGTACTGCCATGTGTGGTATAAATCTTTTGTGTTAGAATGGAAAAAAATGCATTTATATCCCAAAATGTAGTTTGTCAGCTTGATACAAACTCATGCATAAGTCCCTTCAATGGCTAAGAATGGCTTCTTAACGAATAGAATTAAGACTACAGACTAAATTTCAAAGAGACACTAAATCTAGGAATAATCCATTCGTCATTGACACTACTATGGACTTCCCATTGACTTTGTTCAGATTACAAAACGGTATGTTATTTTGCAGCAGTGTATTTCAACAAAACTGAAGATAACTCTCTATTTCAAAGCCACAGACACTGTCAACAGGGTTGAGCAATCAATCCAGCAGTAAGGGTTACCTTTGAAAACACTATTATCACACAGGCAAATCCACCATAGTAGTATGTTCTTTTACACACACACACACACACACACACACACACACAAGTTAAAAATATGAGTCAGACTCCACACAACCAAAATCACATATTGAGAAACCACCCCCTTTTAGGACTCAAAGACATTTCAAACTCACAAGCACCTGGGCAGCATTTCTAGAAACCTGGGCAAACATTAACTTGGTACGTTTCTCTCCAGTTAAGATACCACAAATTGAAGTAAGACAGTTGCTTGCAAAACATCGACAGAAGAATGCAAATACAATGACTAGTGGAAGTGACTAAAATTTCCTTAAGGACCACAACAGCAGATTTTTGGGTAGATGATTTTTAAATCAGAGTATTTATCAGTACATATGGAATTAAACCCTCATCAGTAACCATAGCAAAACTTATCCTGTCTTCTGGGATAGACACTAAAACTGAAAATTTGAAGCAAACTGGACCAAATCAACTGTAGTTACTTGTTCTGCCACTTATTTTACAATTTATTTTCTGGTCATACCTGGCCACTTATTCTATATCTAGCTGTAAGCCCAACTCATCAAATTCATTCTCAATCTGTACCATATTTCACAAAGTTATGCATCCATGCATGTTACAGCTGGTTTCCTGTCTCTTTATTTACAGTACTGATGTGAGATTTGACTTGCGATGACCTGCAGTTATAAACAAAAATACTATGACAAACATTGAAAGCTTGTAAGCCTTCAATATACAGAGCACTATGCATATTAATGATTTTGCTAAAAAGAACATTAGTACAGATTAAAATGACGGTGCATCTACTGAGCAATTCCTGAAATTACACAGTAGCCAGATGGATATGTCCATTAATTAATTATTCCAATTTAGAGGCCTGCAATAAAAAAAATGCTGGACCTTGGCCAAAGGTTATTCACAGTTATATTCCAGAGGAAGAACAAAGGCAACTATTCCAGCTAGAATTACACATAGTGGAAAAGAAATTGATTATGATGGAATGTTCCCTTCTGCAAAACAGAACTAAAACACTAGCTATTCTAGATGCTTGTTCACAGCTTTATAAACTATGGCTTAGAAAGCCACAAGCATGTATTTTTCTCTGCAAAAGGCATCAAGTGGTCTTTTAATAAACAAAAATTGACTAGTGGCTGTAATCCCCTTGGTAACTTTTTTTTTTTTTGGAGATGTTGCACAAGGAGGCATCCTGCAAAAGGAGGTGTGTGTGCCTTCCAAGTTGCTCATTGACTTATCGCAACCTCAACAATTTCATAGAATTAAATGCACTAAATACATTTTCTTAGACAAAATGCACTAAATACCTAGTTTATTCCATATTTACTTCTGTAGGGATTTAGGAAAGGTTCCTTGTTCAGAAATTTTATTCAAATGAATACTATTTTAAGTACTAGAAATATAAGTAGCCTAATGATTAACATCATGGTAATGAAATACCTTGTGCTACCATTTTACAATTGTGAAGTTGCTGTTACTAATTAATATACATTCACGATTTATAGTGTGCCTGTACATCTGCAGATTTAACCAACCACATATTCAAAATATTAAAAAAAAAAAAGGCAGAGGAGATCTAATAAAGCAAGCACGCTTACTTACTAAATGAGAAGAAAGAAACCCAAATCATCCTTGCCCCATGACTCTCCCATTCACATCCACAGATTTGTCAATCTCCAGATTGAAGCCCATCATGCACACAAAGTGCAACCAAGGCAACAGCAGCAAGCCCTGGCCAGGACATACACATTCTTCCCCACCTCTGGGGAGCCCACCAGCCACCTACTTCTGCCTTTGAGCAGCTTCTGCAGGTGGCAGCAGCCATGCTCCTGTTTGGTCATTCATAAATGAATGAAGAGAAGTGTTGCCACCACAGCCACCAATTGCTGGATGGCAAGCAGTTTCCACAGGGGCATGACAACTGGCAGTGGTAGCACTCCTGCTCAATCGTTCATTAACAACCAAGCAGGAGCACTGCCACCACCACAGTCAATCACCACCTCCTATGGAAGTTGCTCAAAGGCAGAAGCAGGTGGCTGGCAGGCAGCAGGGGTAGGGTTTCCTGCCACTTCTCCTGCTGCTTTCTGTCATTATTAATAGGAACTTGAGCATTCATGGTTTTTGGTCCTGGAACCAATCTCCACAGATACCAAAGGCCCCCCTGTATAAAGGAGTCAGAGATGGAGTCAAACAGCAGAAAAAGGAAGAGCTGGAGTTGAAGGTGTGGCATGCTGACTTCACAGCCTAGATTCCTAAAAATCCCAGAAGTGATTGTGAGAGATAAAGTTTATTAATGCCCCCTTCTTCAGTTCCCTGCCTTCAGGGTTACAATCTAAATAAGATGTAACACACATGGGAAAAGCAGTGGGGGAAAGGGACTAAGCCTAGCAGATACAACCTGTTCTTCTTACCATCTGAGGCCACTGTAATGGCAGTTTGGACAGCGGACAAGACTTTCATCAGCTGCTGGGGCTTAGACAGGTATGAGCTGTGCCTGCTTGTTTTTTTATCTCTCCTTCTAAGGTTACAGCAGTTAAAAATAGTGGGCAAAAAGGGTACTCACCTCAATTATGCAGTTGGTTTCCTTACCCCTTCCTGTATTATAATTCATAAATGGCAGTGCAAGCACTCACTCATTAATGAAGGAAGCACACATGCACAAAGGATTACATACCAGCCAACAAAGATATACCGGTACTCTCTTGAAAATCCCATTTTCTTAAGCACCCCCTTTAGTTTTCTCAAATGCTGCCCATAATGGCTGATCCAATTCTGCAATGAAAAAGAAGGAACTCACCCAACAATAACAGGAATGAAGGGAGAGATCTGACCTATACCCTCCCCTCTTTGACACTGCTTGGCTATCACAACTTTCAATGGTTCCCAAAAATTCTCCCTTCAGCTTTCCTAACTGAAAAGACAAATGGGTGTGCATGTTCTGTCAGTATGCTGGTTAAGAACAACCTCAGTCCACTAAAGTAATGCTCCAAGTCAGAGAAGGTGCAGCAGTGAAGCAAGTTGTCCTCATCGCTCAGTAAAAGGTCATGTTTGTGTTGATCAAGCTTGAGGCTGCTGCTACTGCTCATAACTGTGGCAATGCCAGACAGAAAATATTACTCAGTTGAGTGAAGATGGGCAAGCATTTGTCATCACCTGCAAAACAAGTTGGGAAAAACTGTTTCTCAGCAGTGAAACTTGTTTTTGGATTGATCCTCTTTTTCAGCTTTTTTTCCTATGTTCTGTCTGCATGTTTCTCATACACCACCTGAAGAATGACTCTTCACCAATGGCAGTCAGAAAGTTAACGGGGCACTTCTTTAAGGATTTTAAATACTCCCCATTGCACTCATAGCTGGGAAGAGCCTTAAATGGAAGGGTCCACTTTGTCTTCCCAGATTTTTGTACTCCTTATCCCACCCCTGAAGTGGTGCCTAGAAATTCTTCTTGTCATCTTAACAGCCCAGTTCTATTCATTTTTATTCAAAAGTATGCCCTCCATTGGGGTACTCATTTTCTGACAAAAACTTGCTCAGGCAGAGGTGAAGAAAAGGGAAGATTGTGTGTGAGAGAGAAAAAATGGTCAAGTGGAAACAGGTGTATGCACATTCCTGTGGACTGATATCTATGAACAAGGTATACATGGAACGGACCGAAGTGGGTGTGCAAAAGGGGTCTGTACATAGCTTTGAGACCTACCCAATGCTGGCATGTGGTCCTGAGATATTTATCTATGAATATTCCTTGGTTAGAAAGAGAAATGTAGCCCTTGAGTTCAAAGCGGTTCTGTATCCCTGCCCTACATTGACCAATCGCTCTCATACCAGCAGTACTATCAACTTCAAAGGTCCTAGGCAGCAAGATTCCTGCACCTGAGATTTTATTTTCTGAGAATTTTATAGCCACAAGCACAGGAATGATAAGACATAACACAATAGTGTACCAAAATACTGTGGGAGACAGAGTAATAACTAAAGGAAAGGGGAGAGGGTCTTTTGCAGAAACCTGTTCACTTCTATACTGTGCTCTAAGACAGCACTATGGGACTTGGCAAGTCTGTAACCACTAAAAGCTTCTGCAAAGTGCTATAATGAATCCTCCTCACATTGGAATGAATATTACACTTTTTCAATGGCCTCCACTTAAGAAGCACTGGAAAGAAAGCACTAATTTTTAAAAGCTCTAAATAAATCCTCCCAACAGGGAAGAACAGCTCCATCATCTAAATAACTCATATCAAGTTAGGCACCTGTGCAGTTTCTTTTTCCTGCAGCTCAGATCCCTAGCTCTAAGTCAGCTGCTTTTAAAAAAAAAAAAGTTTAATGACACCAAGTAACACAATTTCTAACTTCTTGTTTCCTTTTTCCAACTGCAGATTTCACGAGATTTGGGGAAAGCCACTTTGGGTCCCATTTTGGAAGAAAGACAAGATATAAAATAAATAAACTTAAAACACAAAATTTACCCCTGAAGGCAATGGTCATCAACCGACCACCATAAGGCCAATCTGTGAAAGGGATAATTGATCCAACTCCCATTATCTAATAATGACAGTATTGACAGTATTCCAGTTAACATCCCTTCATGCATGAGGTATAGCACTTGTGATAAAATGTAAGACAACATACTCTCATGGGGCAGAGCTGGTGTAAGAGTTGCCATTTCAGCATTACATTTGACAATCCTAGCAAAAATAAGCAACTCTGGAGACTTTATCTACTATATACAAGTCAAAGTTTGTCTGTTAGTTTGTCTGTTTGTCACACAGCCAACTGTATGAGGTCAGGCAGGCCAAGACCTCATATGTGGCTGTGCGACACATGATTGGCTGACTGTGAAGAGTCTATGGAATCCTGGGGTCTGTAGTTTAGGGAGGGGCCTTCAGAATTCTCAGCAAGAGCTCTTGGGCCTCAGGCCAGTTGCTATGGAGATAAGGCCTGCCAACAAGAAGAAACACAGTGTATTCCCTCAGAAACCAAACCCTCTGTATGTTAACAATCTGAATATAGATTGGATTGGAAAATATGGGGATAAATTACAGGTACTGAAATAGGCCAGCTGCTATGGAAACAAGGCCTAGCAGCAAGGAGAAGGACAGTATTTTCCCTCAGGACCCCAAACTGTGTACGTAAATAATTCTGAATATAGATTGCATTGGGAAATATGGGGAAGAGTTACAGATACTGGAGAAGACAGTTTGCTGAGTTCTTAAGAGGAAAATAAAATCCTGGGCAATGCCGAGTAAATACACTAGTACGTACATATAATTCAATCACAATTATTTCAGGGAAAAAGAAGGGACTGATACAGGTTCATTTGTAAGAATGCATGCTTTTAATGAAGGAAGTGACATGTTCATTCCCAATACCTAAAAAAAAAGATCTGAGTATAGACCTCAAGACTTAGGAAGCCTGAGTCAAAAATTAATTACAACTAGCCTCAACTAAATTGATTTTTCCACTGAATTCTATAGTGTTTAAGCATCCCTCCAGTTAGGTCAGTTCTCAAGGATTTACGAGATCTCCAGATCTTTCTCTTTAGTTTTATAATATATTCCTACCTTGGCCCTTAAGATGTTGTTGTTGTGTGCCTTCAAGTCATTTCCAACTTGCACCTACCCCAAGGTGACTCTATCATCTTGTTTCACTTCTATGTCCAATTTTGTATCTTTCTCTGTATCTTCTGCTTCTTTCCCTCCTATTTCTCATCTGTTCCTTGAATTCTTATCTCATGATGTCAATCATGTTCTTGAAATCTCCATGTACTTGCTCTATTATCCCTTATAGAGGATCCTCTAATTGTTCCAAGGAAAGTTCCATTTTTCACTTAGTCCAGGAATTATAAACAATTTGCTTTCCTGGAATCTGGTTAGAAGAGGCCAAGAAGACAATACCAGCTGATAAAGTTAGTACTTTCTCATGCTTTAATGTCCTTATTAGAGTCCAATGCCATTTTGCAAGTAAAATGCAATCCAAACTACTCATGAATTATATGCACTTAATTTTTTTAGTCCTTGGCTCTTCTCTTTTTAAAACATCCACTCCAATTTTTAAATTAAAATGTCATGGTCTTTCGGGGCAAAGAGATTTATTCAGCTCTTGATTGCAAAAGAAGGCAGCTGCAAGAGGTTCCTCTAATCCATCATAATCAGAAAGGTTCTTCACTTTTATGATTTCCAAGATAATTTTTAAAAAAGCAGGTTAACAGCATAGTCATCAGATCATGTGACCTAGATAGCTGTGTTTCACAGCGATGGCAAGATATCACTCCCTTGGTCCTTCCCATTCACAGCAGACTTACTAGAAAGTAAGTGCATGTAATGGAAATCCCAAACCCCAATTATCCGTGGTTTAAAACTCCGGCCGGAGATCCCTCTTGCTGACACTTTACTGTGGAAGCTCTCCTCACTGCAGAGCTGCAACAAGGAGCTTTTGCCAAGACGTCCTGCCAGAAATCAAGTCCAACAACCAGACATCTTACATTATCATATGCACTCTCCCAGCAGTTATATACACGTATTGACATCTGATTCTTCCCAGCAAGTGCCAGAAACATCTCCCCAGTAAATCCTCCATCAAATCCACTTTCAAAGGCATCATGCTCTGGCAGATTCCTAAGTTGAATCAAATTCCTTAAGCCTATCAAGAAATAGTTGGGGGGTATGTGAACAAACTTCTTGGGAACATATTGTCACTGCAACCAAGTCATGTATTTAGCATATTTTATATTACAGTTCCAGAAAGAGGCACATGTAGTATTTCTGCTAAAAAGTATTACAAGTCACAGCCTCAAGATTAAAAAAGCAGGAATCTTTAATATGTGACAAGAGATTGTGTTCTCTTTTTGATTTTTATTTGCTTTTAGTGACAAGAAAGTATTTTACAACTTTGTCATGGCTTACATGATTTCTGTTTCATTTGAACTAATTACTTAAATATAGTCCTTATATCCAATACTTTCCTGATTTTAAAAGACACTATGCCAAAATGTCAAATGCTTCAGTGGCAGAACTTATTCCTATGTTAAGTCCAAAATACAAGATACAAAGAAGTAATGTTTTCTGCAAAGTCAATTTTTGCTATTTTTTGCTATTTTATTTTGCTAATGACGCTTTTGCTATCCATTTATCAGAAAGAGTAGTGGACCAAAAACTTTCCAATCAGTGTCAGAGAGACAGTCTTTCTGCAATTTAAGATTCTTCTATTTTAGCCTAGAAAGTCCAGACAGAATTGCAATCAGTTCTTCATGTGGCAATTCTCTATTTTCTTCAACAAAAACCGACAGTGTTAAAGATTGTGACAAAGTAGTATTTTGTCATTATCATTTGATTTAACCGATTTATAATTTTATCTGAGAATTCCAGGACCTTAGGGCAAAAGATCCATGTGTTTTCCATGGTGTCTATGCCCTCCCACAAGTGTCTCCAACATTAGTGAAACTGCATTAATAGTGTAACAGCTGTTAGATACCATCCCTGAACTCTTCATTACTATTCACTGGAACGGACAAAAAATTATTTCTATCGTAGGATAGTCCAAAGTTTCTCCCAGTTCTTATCTAAAGAAAGAATTTTCATCTGTTTGTTTCCATCTGGCAGACTATTTATATTTAACCTGTGTTTGAAATCTGGATGGTTTAAGAAGGGGCAGAGTGGAGACAGTGGTAAAATTAGTAATATTCTGTATTTTTGCCAAACAGACAGTGAATTTCCTTGTAAACTGATTTGTTAAATTAGCATGATATTTGCAAGTATTAGATAAGAAGATGAAAGAATTATACAGAGCCTGTCTCTCTATGATAGTCACACAGGGAACTGAGTTACCTGTTTAAAGAACCTCATTAATTGTGCCAGTTGGCATGGTTCGTGGTATTCAGGAGGTGTTGTATAGCCAACTCCTTTAAGAATTTCAATTATTTATCTGAGCCAATATTTTTTTTACTAGATTTTTGCCATCCTACTATCTCCACTTTAGGTTTCTGTGGGATAGCTTGAAAGAAAAAAAAATCTGGGAAAGATATGGGTATTAGCCATGAGAGGCTTCCCTAACAGAGATAGCATATCTCTAGCCTAATATTTTCTTTTAATAAAAGTTTTGGAATATTATTTAGAAATTATTTTTACTAATTAGAATTCTGAGATATTTGAACAGTGAAAAACAAAGGTCAAACTCATACAAAGTTCTAAGGTTTGTACTTTCAACCATGCACTTATACAGAGTAATTTGTATTTGTTGTACAGTAGCCCTTCCACTTTCCTGAGGAATCAGGGTACAGAACTCTTGCAAAAGTGGGAAAACTGCAAATAACTCCCCCCTCATGATCCTGCTCCCATTCTCTTCCCTTTCGCACACTGGGCCAGATTGGAAGAGGGGGAGCTCTGGAGGGGAAAAGGAAGGCGTGTGTGTGTGCCTACCCCCCATTCCCTTGCCTTTTCTTCAGGTACTTGAGAGGAGGAGAATGGTGGGAAGCCACATTATCAGCTCGCAAATATGAAATTCACAAAAGCCAAACCCATGAACATAGAGAGAGGACTGTATCAATAGTTAATTTTTAGTTCCATGTATATCTGAAATTCTAATATATTCCTGAGTGAGATGACACTATTTTGCAAGCTGCGAAAGGAACAGCAACATGTTACTTGCATATAAATTACCGGTAATTTTATAAGGATCTTCAACTTTCACTCCTTTGATGTTTTTGTGATTTTCAGCTGCAGCCTTTAGGGATTCTAGAACCAACAACAAAACTACTAGTGAAACAGGGCAGTAAAAAGTATTCTTTTTATTTATGAATTTTCTCAAAATTAATGGAAATTTGTTGTTGCTGTGTGGCTTCCAGTTATTTCTCACTTATGGTGATCCTAAAGTAAGCCTATTGCGGGTTTCTGTTGGCAAGATTTGCTCAGATAGGGTTTGTTTTTGCCATCCTCTGAGGCTCAGAGAGTGTGATTTGTCCAAAGGTCACCCAGTGGACTTCCATGGCCAAACGGGGCATTCAAATCCTGATCTCCCAGTATCCTAGTCCAACACACGAGCCACTACGTCATGCTGGCTTTCAGTGAAAACATCCATTTATATTAAATCCAACAATTAGCAATTCCAAACTAGTATTAACAACTACATATATTGGCCACATTGATGGTATACCATGGTTTATGTTAATTATAGCTTGTTAATTATAGTTTATATAGTTTAGCAACAAAAACAAATTTCTTATCTATTTCACTCCCACCTCTTTTATCAGCTTATTTCAGGGTGGGCAGCTGGGGAGATAAGCACCAAATAAGCCATGGTTTCAGGTTAAGACATATCAATGTATGGTTTAACCAAGTCAGAATTCATATACCTATAAGGAAACAAGTCTTCTAACTATGGTTTGTAGCTGGTAAATCATACTTTGTTTCCAGGGTGTGGTTTGAAGGGTGGGAGGAATCCAACAAACAATCTGTTATGCATGAACTCAGCCACTGTAACAAACAATTAGTGCAATGCACCACACTGTTTCTTCTGACTGTTGACAAGTAACATATAATTTTGACATGGCCATTTCCGCACTAGACAGTTATAGTGCTATTATTCCACTTTCAACATCCTTTGGAATCCTGGGGTTTGCAGTTCAGGGATGGGGCCTCAAAGACCCCTCCCTAAGCTGCAAACCCCAGGATTCCATAGGATGTTGAGAGCAGAATAACAGCACTACAAAAGCCTAGTGCAGAAATGGCCATATTTTGGATGCAAGAGCATGTAGGAAAAGTTGAAAATGACAAAAACTTGTGAAGAACAGGGTCAGAAATGACCCATACATGGATTATATTTCCCTAAACTGGCAACAGAGGGAGCAGAGCACAGGTGCAAACTCTCAAACATCTTAGAATTCTGGCTTAAATGAAGGAGCAGACAATGTAGCAGTTGCTCACAAACACAGTTCTACAGAATTAGTCAAACGGACCCATCCCCAAGTCTGTTTCTGCAAGGAGCTTCCTTTGCATTTGATTACCCCCTAGAGTTATTGCCATTTATTAACACAGACCAATCAACTACAACGATTTGCACACAGAAGCCGTTTTATGCACGTACATTTCCACAGCAGATTCAAGAGACACAAGCATTAATATACTGCCATTCAAATGTCTATCCAAGTGTAGTTGCTGCCAATATCCCCTGCATTGCTTTCAACAAAATGCATACCCAGAAGTGCAGCAGCATATATTTGCATATTTGAGCTCACATTCTGCTGAAAACAATGCAATCTGCATAAACAGTGTCCTTATCTTTGTTCTTTGCTGCTTCCTCCCCACTTAGTGAAAGTTTCAGAACAAATTCCGACTTGTTATTTTTGAAAGCCATTTACAATATTTTGTCATTACAACATACAATTTCCTCCAAAACCCAGATGTTCTATGTAAAGTAATGATTCTCCTTTTTGTTTTTACTAGTGGATATGCCCAAGCAGACATGCATATATAGTGGCCACCAGGCTGCTGTCTCTTACAAATACACACATATACCGGGGGGGGGGATTTGCTGCTCATGCAGGAGGAGTAAGTTGGCTTGGCTGCTGCTAGGAAGAAGTTCTTGGGGAGATCCATCTAAAATAAGGCACAGAAGCATAATACCAGCCATTTATGTGGAGATGCTCCCCTACTTAAAGAAAAGTATTCTGAAGTGATTCAAATACAGAGTAAAGGTAAGATTCCTCCCCTGACCAACTACTCTTGCCCCACCTTCTGAGACAGTTAAGCCACTCTGTGAATGGAGTGGGCCATAAATCTAAATATAAAGCAATGTACTACCTGGATGAGTGGATATCTCTGCTAAGGCAGGCATTCAATAAAGTACTACATATCACCCTTCATGTTCCAACTGCCATAGCTCTAGCCTTAGGAAGAATGAAGAGCAGCCAGGCACAGCTTCACTGAGGCCCTCCTTCCATTCCAACTGCCATTGCTCTGGTCTTTGAAGGAACAGCAAGGCACAGCAATACCATATCTGAGCCCCAGTGGCACATAAAAGGCCCTCCCTGTCATGTTCCAACTGCCACAGCTCTGGTCTCTGAGGAAGAAAAGTCAAGCCAGCATCTGCTGGACCTAATCCCAAGCCTTCAATGCCATTCCCTTCTCCTTGTGTATCCTGTCTTATTTTGATTATAAACTTAGGAACAGGAAACCATCAAAGAAGGGATCTGTAAGCCACCTGGGAGCCTTTTTGGCTGCAGAGTGGGGTATAAAACTCTAATAAAACAAATATAAAAATGCTGGATCAGGAAACTATTGTCAGTCTATCAGAAACTAAGGAAAATGTAATCTCTAAGGCATGTTAAATGGAGTTTCATTTAAGGCAAGACTGAAGACATGTGACATATCAAAATCAGGATGTCCTACCAGTAATGCACAGTGACCTGCTAAATATTCAGAAAGATGTTGCTACTTCAAGAGGAAGCAAAAATAGATGTATCATACTGGCTACTGGGGTGCTATGCATGGCTAACAAGCTTATCAAGATCACATAATTGTTAACTTTGTACAAGATACTCAGCAGTCCAGAATATTATGCTAACAGTGTTTCTTTGCTGACATTAACACAATCTCATAATGGAGGTACCTTTTCTTCTTGAGAAACTGGGATATGATATCTTTTTCTAAAACCAAGATTTTCAGCTGTTTAATCTTACGAAACATCTTCCTCCGTATTATATTGCAAATTTAGGTATCACTCCAGATACCTTAGCTCAAAACAGTCAGGAATGTTTAATGCAAACTAAAATTATAATTTTATAAATGTTATATCTGATGAATGAATATACAGAAAGGTATAAGGATTTCCTCTTACCGTCATCTCCTTCTGGTGCATAAGAAGCTGTAATAATATCTATGTCAGCACAATTCATCACAATCTGGTTGGTTGCATGCTTCACCTGCAAGATAAACATAACCATATTATCTTTGACACTGAATGTGTTGTGTTCTAAGAAATAGTCAACATGTTGTAAAAACTTTCCCAATAGCTTCAATGTGTAGACACACACACACACACAGGAGCAAGAAAGAGAGAGAGAGACTAACATCCATCCATTTGGCATCTGCACAAGGACAATAGTTTATTATGGAGTGGGCAATTATCATTAAGTCCAAAGACTGTACATACCTCCACTAGAGTTGTACCCTCCCCTCAACCACCCATTAAAATGATTTTAATGATCATTTTTTTCAATTAAAAACAAATAAAAATCAGTTATTTTATTTTAATAAGCCATCAAGATGTCAATGTAGTAAAGGCCACATTGGGGCCCTGAAAGCTATTCATGGCCCATGATATAAGATATAAGAAGTACTACAACCTCAATGTGAACAACTAATTCAAGGCAAGCTAATGGTTCCCCTCTGGATGTAGGCTTACCAGATCCCAGTATTCATGCTATGCCAGTCACCACTAGCCATGTGAGCTAAGAATGATGGGAACAGTGCTTCTACAGTGGTTATGTGGAATGGTAGGAGTAACACATAAGAATGAAGGCAGCAAACATCAGTTGGGCAAAAAACTGAGGAAGACTGTTGTAACAGATGTTTGCACCGAAGAATGGTTTTAGTTGGTCTTAGTGTGGAGTCTAGTCATTTTCAGAATCAATCCTCACTTGTGGACTGAAATGCAATGGCATCACAAAGTGGAGCAAATGCTATATTACATAAGCCACATATGGCAACAAAAGCTGCACCATATAAACCTATGTGATGCTTGTTCAATTTAGCATTTACACCCAGGCAAGCTTCAGTAAAAGACACAGAGTACTAACAATCTCCTTAACTGAATTATCTAATCTCTGTTACAGTGTTACAGACATTTCAAAGGAGGCTAATCCACTTCCTGCCATACCCAAACCCATATGCACTGTGATGGACAGAGAAGCTCACCATACCACTGAAACCAGTAAATGGAGGTTCAGGGTAATGGAGAGGGGAAAAATAGAAAAGTTTAGAGGGCAGATCTAAGAAGTCACACAGTGGTATCACTGTGATCTCCTAAGCTTCTATGGGAAGATCTAGTAACTGCAACAATACTGGGCAGCTTCCCAGGGTTGGGAGGTTCCACAATGGCCACCCCAGAACAGGTGCCACAGTCTCCTACAGCTGTTTCTACCAATGTACTGTTTCCATATGGTAAAATCACCATAATTTCTCTGATACACGATGTGTGGGGAGTGTGTGTTATTGTTTTCCAGCACCCCACTGGTAGCACAATTCTGTTGCGACATAATGTGCACTCTCCCTGCCAATCATATTTCCCATTAAAATGATATAATTTTTATTATGGCAACCACAGTCTCTCAAAAATAAGTATAGTTGTAGGATGCATGGAAGCTTCGCTGCTGCTGACTCCTGACTTAGGAACACACTGGGAACTCAACTACTTCAATTAATTTACCTTATGGATTCCAAAAACAGTGACAGACACGCAGCATTCCTTATGTTGCTCTATAGAACTACTGCTGTGAGATTTGTCATCCAGAATATTTTCAGACCTTTTTGACACCCACATCATGTGGCTGCTGGTCTAAAAGGGGACAGCTGCATGCATCATATTAGCTAAAAGTGGGAAACTCTTTAACTGTGGTGGCACAAGTGATAAAGAGGATGTAGCTATTGCCCAGAAAACCGACTTTCAGCTTTCCACATGGCGGCACCTTTACAAAAATTATTGATTTCTGAGAATTTTATTCTTCCCCCAATCCAGACTCAACTCATGGATCTAGACCACTTGCTAAGTGCACTAAAAACCTGAGACAAGTGCCTAAAAAACTGATTCCATTTTTAAGTAAAACACTATTCTAGTTCTACATGCACCATTATTTCCTCACTAAACTTAAGTTTGTCTGCACAGAGGTCTGGCTTAACTAAATAGGCCTAACATATGAAGCATTCCCGAAACAATTCTCATCAGACAAGCCAGACTTTCACAGCCTGTCCAGCAAGTAACACTGAAGTACCATTATGCACTACTTTAACGAAGTAGTTTCATTTCATTATCAACTACATAAGTCAAAGCTCTGCTGAAAAGAAAACAGGGAATTCAAATCCCATCCATATGGAATGGTTACATTCCCATTTAAAAGATAAGCCTTAAAAACTCAAGGACTCTTGCACAAGGAACACATTCACATTATCCCTATCTGCTCAGGAGCAATAAGCAGACATTTCCAAAAGTAATTTGCTGCTTCAGTTGAAAATGCTTTACTATTCTTAAAGTGCCAAAAAACAAAAACAAAATTAGAACCACTAAGCCAATGGTTAAATATAATTAGTCCCACAAACAAAACAGTCATGAATTAAACATACAGAGCCACAGATACCAAATTATGTAAAATATGTGCTTGTGAAGCAACTCTAGAAGATTTCAAATTATTTCAGCGGAGCTCTACTTACATGACATCATGCTCAGGATTAAATCTTTGTTTTGAGAGGAATGTAAAGCAAGCATCAACAGTTTAACATATGACATTTTGTACTACCAGCCAAATGAAAATGCAGATGTTTAATATGGTGTAGGAAAGCAGATACACCAAGAGCTACGCAATAGTGATTAATATTTGAAAGCCTCTTATACAGCAAGAAGATCTGTTTTCTGGAAATACATGAATATTTACATGTACATACATGAATATTTACATGAGAACTATTTAAAAACGAGAATTATGTAACAGAAAGTATATGTTAAAAATTTATCCCATCTTTCTTATCATATTCCCTTGAATACAACAATGAGTAAGAACTCAAAATAGTTATCATGCCCTGCTGGATTATGCCTTCAGATGCATCATTCAATAACTTGTACAACTGTGGAGAATATTTGGACAGCTTGGGGGAGGGGGTGTTAAGGGGGAAGATGAGATGCATAGTCGGACCTTGACTTTTATATATGCAAAAGGACACCAAAAAAAAATCTGCAACCAAAGTTTTACCACTGACAAACAGTGTACGTACAACATAGAATCCTCATGCATGGATGGAATTGCTCCTCATAGAACAGAAAATCTGTGTTTTTTCTTGTTATTGGTGTATGTGTGTCTTCAAGTCATTTTTTTTACTTATGGAGACCATAGGGAAAACCTGTCACAGGAATTTCCTGGCAGGATTTCTTCAGTATCTGAGGCTGAGAGAATGTGATTTCCATGACTAAGCAAGTGAGTTGAATCCCGTTTTCCCAAAGTCATCATCCCAAACTCAGACCACTACACCATGCTGTTTCTTTTCTTCTTTTGAGAAGCACTGATCACTTTGGTCAAAAGGAAATCAAGTCTGCATTTTATTAACAAAAATTATTTTAATCCTTTTAGATTATTATTTGCATCTCACTGAATTGCATTATTTCCTACTATCAAGTTCTAATTTTAAAAACAAATTTAAGATTTTTTAAATGTCCGCTACACAGTATTTAGTTTCAAATATGCTGTATAACCCTATTTTCCACATTCCATTCAAACAGTTTTTGCACATCAGCTACCTGTGTGTGAGAACAGGTTTCCACAGGTAAACAGCTGTATTAAATGCCCTGCTTCATATGAGGGATGAAAAATAACACTGACAAAATTGATGCACATCTAACCCCAGTGTGTGATCTTATTGTGTTCCACTTGTTCCCCACAATGTGTAGAGTAAACATTGTTTACCCAGGGTTGGGAAGAGAAGTCCTACCACATGTCATTGGACTGCAACTCCCACCAGCCCCGAGTATGCCCTTGCCAGCATACTCAGTGGTGACCAACAGTGAAAGTTATTATTATTGCTACATATATATTACAATTAGTTTATTGCAGTTTCTTATTTATTGCAGCATTTATTATTGCAAGGTTGCAGTCCAACAACATCTGAATACCCAGTACCCATGCTTGGTTTATCCATAGTGCTCCAGTATACACACAACATTCTGTTATTCCAACAGGACCAGATGGAGAAAAATGGAAAGGGATATTTTTCCTGCACTCACAGGATATACAGAAATGGGGATGAAAGCCCAGTAATGTGATCAACATGACACATGCTGCAGTAACTTCTGGGCTGGCTTACAGACAGACAGCATAGTATTGTTGTCTGAATGTCAGGCTACAACTTTGGAGAACGGAGTCTGAATCCCTATTCAGCCATGGAAATCCACCGGGTGACCTCTGCCAAGTACACTCTCTCCACCTCAAAGGAAGGCAAAGACCAACCCCTCTGAACAAATCTTGCCAAAAAAAACCCATGACAGGGCCATCATAGGACTGAAATAACCTGAAGGCCCACAACAACAATAAGACTGTATGAGGTTGTCTCTAAATATTTATAAATTAAACCACTTCAGCAAACAGCCTAGGCTCCTGGTAGGTTTTAATCAGAAGCATCATGGAACACTTAACCCAAATAGCACAAAGCCTACTTAAGATCCTGAACAATTCCAACCCAAAGTATGCTCCTCCACACAAATAGAATAGCCCATGAGAAGGAAAGAGAATATGTTTGCTGGGACTAGAGGTGGAGAATATGTGGCCTTCTAGATGTTAACAGACGACAGCTCTTAGCAGCCCTCACAACAAAAGGATATAGGAAAACACAAGATGCCCATCCGTGACTCAGAAAGAGATTTGAGAAAAAAGCAGCATGTGCCAGTAAGAACGAAGGCAGGGTTTATAAAGAAACTTTTTTTAAATGAAAGTATCATTTTCTTAAATTTAAACCTGAGTTTAAACCTATAAATCAAATTTCAAAACCTTCCTAAAGCAGCAAAAAAAAAAAAAAAACTAAGTCAAAGATATTATTATGAATACCAATTATACAATGTCTAACTATAATCTGTGGATATGTTATGGAAATGGAAGATAAGCTCATCAGGCCTGTTCTGCAGGTGGTGCACTCAAGTGTTTTCTCTCCCTCCCCCATCGTGCTCCAAGGATTACATCTTTCTAAGTACAAACAGAAAGTCAATAAACAGAAAATTTGATAAGCAGGAATAGATCTGGACAAGGAACAAGCGTCTGAATATAAGTGCAAGAGATGCCTTTTTTTTTTTTTGAAGAACAGTAAATTACACAAAAACTATTTAGACCAATTGCTTTGTGTGTTCCCACTTTATAATGCAAATTGTGTTGCTGAATTTGTCAAATTATATTAAATAATGTATTTCAACTGAAAAATTATGCTTAAATAGAATCTTCTTCACTGAAACTGAGTCCTTCAGTGAAGCAGTTTAAATCATGATCCAAAACCTGATTAAAATCAAATCAACCCTGGAGAAGGTGGCTATATATGGAGCCAATATTCCAACTAGTTTTTTTTACAATCCAGCACTGCCTTGAAGAACTTTACAGCCAGTGCCAGGCAGCTGATCCAATCTATTAGACAGTGTCCAAGTAAATTATTCTCCATATATATGCAAACAAAAATAATTTCCACTCAAGAACATAAAGGCAAATATCTTTTCTAGATTAAATCTGTGAGCCAATATCAGTAGATACTGTTATACTTAGACCTTTATCTAGGGAACCACTTACTTCTCATTGATCTGCAGTGCAGATTACAATACTCAAGCAATAAACCTGCTATTAATACATAGCATAAGACTCCTGTTCATTCTTTGAAAGAAAACAATGAAGTTCAGCATTCGGATGACAAACCGACAATCCATCAACATTAACTTCTTGTGCAAAAGCTGTTCTTAAACCTCCACAGCCACTTGACTGAGTTCAGCTAATTATAACATTGGAAACAGCAGAAATCTAGAAATCTGTAGATCAAATCTGAAGATATTTGGAAATAAGAGGCAGACCAGGCACACATACCAAGAATTCCAAGGTACCTTGTCTGAAGTTACAGGACTATGATGGATATTTGGCCAAGACTGAAAGAGCTATTGTTATGTTTGCTCAAGCGCTTCAGTGTACCTAGTAAAACTGACTTTTACTCTGAATAGTGCAATCTATGTGCTATAACACAAATTGCTTTTGAAAGTCCCTGCAGCTTCAAAATTAATTTTCTATTTGGTATAGGAGGTGGAAATTCAAGAAAAACACCCAAAGCTCCCTAGAGTATGTAGTACCAGTTGTGTGGTTACCTGGATCCCAGCCACTGCCCTGGTTCCTGTAATTTGCATTACCTCATTTCAGCTAAGGGAAAAAAAATACTTTGTTATACCAACATCTTGAGCCTTTAACAGACAAACATACTGCACATGCTGACTAATCAAACATGTTCAGCATCTTAAACACAAAAGCTTGTAACACAAAATCAACGCCTAATCAGCATGATCCATAAACCTGGCAGATGCTGCATAAGCAAGCTATAAAAAGCAACAAAGACAGGTTAAACTTTACTAAGTACATCAGGATGTCCTTCAGCCAAATAAGCAAACTGGTGCAACACTGCAAAAGGGCAGCTTAAAAGGTCCTTCCATTGTCTGACCTTTCAGGCAGAAAATGATCCTACAATTCTCTTCCTGACAGCTTATATACATAGCACAAGCCTATCCCATTGTAGTTTGGAAGGCATTACACCAGTAGCTCACAGTCCAAAAGGGATTCACCCTACCATTTCAAGGTAACTCCTTTTAATTGATCATAAACACATAGGCTGACCTCCAATATAAAAGGATAATGACATCACTGCAGTACTTAAGATGGATTGATCTTTCATTTTCTGATACTGGCATTTTTGAAGCACCTATTCATTCTGATCTGTTTCTATTTCCATTCAT
Organism: Ctenosaura bakeri; assembly: GCA_948474755.1. Taxonomy (NCBI): domain Eukaryota; kingdom Metazoa; phylum Chordata; class Lepidosauria; order Squamata; family Iguanidae; genus Ctenosaura; species Ctenosaura bakeri. The sequence goes on from CAOLHI010000699.1 coordinate 194,128, forward strand.
TACTGCTCTGATTAGAAGTCTGCTCAAAGATTATACTCAGTTATGTAACCAATGGACATTTCAGTACCTCAAAGAAATGTGTTGCAAAATTCACAAAGAACTAAATCTATGAGATAGGTATTTAATCACATACCCACCTTAGGAGGTTTAAACAAATATCCTAAAATTTTAACTATCTATCATGTATAGCATTTTTAAATGAAAAAAAAAGGGACAAAAACTGCATTAACAGATCTACCGTATTCTGTCATTGGATCTTTTCCTCTATTCAAAGTATCATATTAGGACAAAAAATGTCCATGTCACCTCATTACTGAAACAAATGAGCTGATACAAGTGCTTGAGAAATAACACATTTTTCCTGCTTAATGGCAAGACAGAAAGTACACATTGACGATTCTCTCATGAAGGACAGATCAGAGACACTGAAGTCCTACTCACAATCCTGTCCAGAAAGACTGCTCAGAGACACTAATGTCATGAGAGGGAGCAATAGAGGATCCATAGGTATCCATAGGAGGTATCCATAGACAGAACACCATACAGAATCCAGGGACAACATTCAGAAGCCAGAAGAGTGCAAAGAAAGAAACAGTGCTAAAAACCTTTTAACTGCTCCACACAGAATGCATTCTTTGCCACATAATTCACTAAACAGAGACACAGAATGTATTTAAGGCATGAAACAAACAAAACCCCACCAAAGCCTAAGTGTGGGAGTCCCTCAACACCACTATACTAAAGGCAGATACTGGCATACTACTCCTGGCAGGGATATGTCAGATAGTACACAAAGCCACTCTACTCTGCTTTGGTTAGACCTCATCCTGAATACTGTGTCCAGTTCTGGGCACCCCAACTCAAGAAGGACATGGTCAAGCTGGAGCAAGTCCAGAGGAGGGCAACCAAAATGGTGAGGGGCCTAGAAGCCATGCCCTATGAAGACAGAGAGCGGGGTATGTTTAGTCTGCAGAAGAGAAGGTTAAGAGGGGACGTGATAGCCATGTTTAAATATCTGAAGGGATGACATGTAGAGGAGGGAGAGGGCTTGTTTTCTGCTGCTCCAGAGACAAGGAGCAATGGATTCAAGCTGCAGGAAAGGAGATTCCACCTGTCAGGGCTGTCCGGCAGTGGAGTACGCTGCCTCGGAGTGTAGTGGAGTCTCCTTCTTTGGAGGTTTTTAAGCAGAAGCTGGATGGCCATCTGTCGGGAGTGCTTTGAGGGTGTTCCTGCATGGCAGGGGGTTGGACTGGATGACACGTGTGGTCTCTTCCAACTCTACATTTCTATGATTCTCTGATTCTAAGCCCTGAAGAAACTATGGTGTTCAGCCTCAGAGTATTCTGCCTTACCAGACTGTGCATTCACAAGATACTTGTGATTCAACAATAGGGAAATGAGAAAATGAGATATATAGAGTCACTGATAAAACATCTGGTTCTCAAGACATGCAATCTGCATTTGTTGGGCAGCTTTGAACACATATTAGGCACCAGGGACAGATCTAACCACTGATGAATTACTTACACCATGATCGGTTCACCATAGGATCACCTTAAGCTGGAAACAACTCAAAGGCATACAATAACAACACCATTTTTGCAGGACAAATACTTCAAACAAACATTCACCCTCATGTGAAAGCACCTCTTCTAATTCTACATGAACTATAGAATCTTCTTCATTCTACATCCACAAGCATCTGTGTGGACATAGGACAGTTTCATCCCCCTGAAATACACTGTAATTCCCATGCCATCACTTGTGGATTTTTAAGAATTGCAACAAAAAATATAAAGAAAAAAAGGGGAGGTTAACTGTGCATTAAAATGTTGATTAAATGAACTTCCCCACTCATCCATATGTAACAACCAGTCCCTTCAATCTCAGTGCAGAGCGCCGCACATTGTAAAAAAAAACTCCATAAGCTTACACTGCAGTTTCATCAAGAAAGGTCAGATTATTCGATCTAGCCCAGTATTGTTTAACTGTCAGCAGCGTACCAAGGGCTCAAACAGATTTTTCCAGCTTGCTGTCTTTTTGACTGGAGATAGAAGACATTTGCTGGAGCCCTGGTATATTAAAAACACTGATCTTCTGCTAAGCTATGACATTTCTATAAACACCTACTTTATCACCAACAAATCAGGTCAAGGCATAACATTATTTTTAAATAAATGCAACAGTAATTACTATAAAGTTGGACACCTCCATCTTTCCTCCCAAACTCACCCTTATACTATCTATTCACAGCTACCAAATCTTTGGCCACATAAGAAGGTGTCATATACGTGTATGTATGTACCTGTCAATTTATGGAAACCCCATGAATTTCCTAGGACTTTCTTAGGCAAGGAATATTCAGAGATGGCTTTGCCAGTTGCTACTATTCCAAAAATATGCTGAAGGCAAAGATTAGAACAAGGCACTAGGTAAATAAATTCTTCATACAGGAGCATTTGGCAAGAAGATTCACAATCCTTTAATGCCTGAACATGCACACACACAAGTAGTAGGAGCAACAATGGAGAGAATGAAGATTTTTCAGCTATTTCAAACACAAAATCTAGAATTTTCTACTTCATGACCAATATCACACACAGGAGTCCATCAAGTCTGGTTTGTTTTACTACTCAACAATTTATGATCATCACCACTCTCCCTTTCAAATCCCCTGGCATACACAAAAACTGTGAGGAAAATCACAGTTTTTTCTTTCAACTGGTTTTTCAAGCAACAGACAAATGAAAAGCAAAGAAACCACCTCTCCTTTTCACCTCTAAACTTCACCACAAGCAAAGCTTTGCCCAAAGTACAAAACGACTCATCTATGGGGAAAGAACACTCACTACGATCAATTGTGCTAAGATAATAAGAATACAAACAAACAGAAGTGTACCATGGTATTACTAGTATATAAACACTTTAAGCCAGCAGCTATTACACTTGAATTTTCAAAAGTGTTCAGCATATATTAATTTTTGGCATATCATTAGCTTATGAAAGCTCAAGTCAGTTTCCTAAACATGGCACACCTATCTATTTTCTGCTTCTGAAATAAAGTGGGAATGTATGCTATGCAACCATTCCCACAGTGTCAGTAAAAGACTAGGAGGATGTACACAGTATGTTCCCTTCAGCTTTGTTTAACTGTAGGGAGCCACTTACGCTGGACAGGCACACATCTGACTGAAAACTTCTATAAAATGTTAGTATACAGATCTTCAAGACTTTTGCAAACAGTTTAATAATTTGCTTTAACTGGACAACAGGGACAAATAATGAGTAAATTATACTTGATAATACATTTGCATACAAAGTAGCCTTCCCCAAGCTGGTATATCCCAATGTTCTGAACCACAACTCTAATTAGGCCAAGTAAGAAAACCCTATGAAATTCACAGAGTTGCCATAATTTGACAGGAAACTTGGAAGCACATACCCACACATAAGTATAGCCAATGGCCAAAACATTATGGAAGTGGCAGTATGCAGCTGCAGAAAAGTGATATTGCCAGTCCATTTTATGCATTAGGTTATTATTTTAAAGGATTTTTAAATTTTAACTATTAAGTAAAAATTGATTTTCTGGCTTATAGACAGAATTGTGTGCTTATTATTTTTGTGGTGCTTTACTGAGATACTGAGGTGTCAAGCAAATGAAATCCACATACAGTCTTGGCAAGTCAACAGCTTTTCTACAACCTTGCCCTGAAAAGCTGTCCAATAACGGAAGTAGAGGATTATTTCCAAGAAGCTTGTCAGCATGATAATGCTACTATTATAAGTGCTGCTATGCAGTTTACTAGTACATCAACAATTTATATTAACTGAGATAGAAATGTCCCCAAAAAAAAAAAAAAAAAGAATGTTCAACATTGACAAGAGCATAGGACCTGAATAAAAGTATATTAAAATACACTAACTATCATGAGCTCAGTGTTTAAGGAACTATGACTGTAAGTGTGGACTTATAACAGTTGAAGTAACAGAACGTAATAGTGGGGTTTTCTTCCCCCAGTGAACAAAGAATATTCTACATGCAATTTTTTTAATACAGAAAAACAAACTTATATCAAAATTAAAAGTTTCAAATAAAGTAACTATTTACCAGCCTCTGAAATCACATCATTTGCTGCAGCGTCAATAACAAATTGTGTATCTTATCAGCTGGATCACAAAAGGTTTCCTGCTATCTGAGACTAAGATGACTATTGAAGAGTGGCCATTGTGGAATAGATTCAAAGCAATCAATTAAGAAGCTGGTATGCTTGGACATTTACTGTCCTAAAATGAGATTACAAGAACCATTTAGCATTTCTTCTCTAAGACTGAAGGGCAGAAGCAGTCACCAAAGGAGGTTTTGTGCCAATGGCTGAATGTTATCAGAAGTCTCTCTCACCAATAAGAATACTGACCTTTTGCTACTCTGGTGCTTAAAGTAGTTGGTTAACAATATTACAGATTTCAGTTGTTCACTGAGGTGAAACAGAAGAGAAAACAACACTTTAAAGACTACTGCAATTGCTTCTTTCAAAATCTGTTTGACTCAGCTAGGTGGCAACTTTCTTTTATTATTTTCAACCTTTGCATCCCATGCTTCTTGCAAGAAGCTAGGCGCAAGAGATAGAGGGACACAATATATTCTGCTGTTCAACAGGGAAGTGGAACCAGGGTTCTTCAATCAAAGTTCACTATTTCCACCATTTAATATACTACACCTGGTCCTCTTTAATTACCAAGTGAAAAAGTATTTTGTCCCACAACTTAATATGAATGATTACCTGTATAGCTATGAGCCAAAACAATTTTTTAAAAACATACTGCTGCTTTCTGGCCACTTGATTAAGATGCATTCCACTGATTATTCTTGGAAGATTCACCAGTGTTATCAACCACATTCACACATAACTTTGGACAATTTTGGAAGAATCAGGGACCAAATTTACATCCTTAACACCCACCAATGACTGAGACAAAAGCCAAAAATGGGGGGACAAAAAGAAAAACACCAGTGTAAAAAAACAAAAACAAATTAAAGTAACCATATATCCATCATGGGCTTCACCAAAACAAAAAATGGCAAAGAAAAATAGAGCACTATTAGAAATTAGAAGTTACCATAAATCCACTTCAGGTTTTAATTTTGACATTTTGGAGAGAGCTTCAGATGGTTTCCAGGAACCACATTTTTCATATAATTTCTCACGTACACAATCTGATGGTAGGACATTTAGAGGGCTCAGGCTACCCAAAAAAGGCCTTGGGAAGTAATACAGATCATACAGGCTATACTTGCCCATCTCAGCATGAAGCCAAGATATAGTTCAATGACCGTTTGTTGAGAAAGCCAATCTGTCTTCAGGTGTGAAATGTCATCATGGCTCATTCAGCCAATTCCAAGATTGATTTCTCCCCACAACTTCTGTAAGAAATAATCTCAAACACTTGAGCCCCAGGAAATAGTCCTGTGTTTTCATGGATGCTTATTATTTACTATTTCCATCAAGAGCCTGTATCTTTTCCTGTGTGGTTTGAGTTGAGGGGGTCTTTGGTGCGGCAGTGTTATGGGGCCAGATTTTTGGGAAAAGATAGTGCTTTTCTTGTAACTTTCTTCTCAGCATAACTGTGAAACAGGTATTTAGTTCTGCTTTGTAGGAACAAATGTGTGATTTGGCATTTTGATCTCAACCCACACCTTTGCCTTTTGCTTAAGGTCTCTGCAAGTGTTCTGTTGTTAACTATTGCCAAGCCAACTTCAATTGATGGCAACCCTATAGATGAGAGACCTCTAAGTCACCCTTTCATCCACAGCCCTGCTCAGGCCCTGCAGACTCAGGGCCACAGCTTCCTGAGTCTATGCAAGTTATTTGACTTTCAGTCTCCGCAGTCTGCCTTTCTGTGAAATGGGTGTTCTGCTGGAACAAGAAACTATGGCCTCCTGTATTACATTTCTCTGAAAGAAATGTTCTTGTTACTCAGGCATACTTGTTCTCACTGCTCATGCATTTCCATGGCAATTATTTTGTGAATAATCCATTACCAGCAATTTTATGTTGTTGCCTGTGGCAGATTTAAGAATGTGCTCAAATTTAAGAATGTGCTAACAGGCCCAAAATTAGTTTGGAGACCCCAATCTAGCTGATATTACATGCAAGAGTGTTTGCAAAATAGATATCCAATGAAAAAAAGCCAGTAATCAATCTTTCTTTATTCTTTATTAATATCATTTTATTGAAGTTTCACAATTAAAACAAACATTTATTATTGCTATTTCACATGAATTACTTCTTGAATCTTCCAAACTGATCTAGATTTCATTTCGAATATCTCTTAACATTGTTATATCTTTGTACTGCATTTTTCAGCTATTTTACACGTTGGTACATAGCATTTTCATTTTCCATATTCTTGCTTCATTGATTACAGTAATCAATCTTTCAAATCAATTATTTGTTCTCTTTGACAGTCTGAGACTATGTGGGTGTTAACAGGGTACTTTGCTCAGACATGCAAACCCTGAAAGCTCTTACTAAAGTATACGTAGAGATTCTCTCCTGACACAAAGCAGTGCCAAATGTATAAGCATTCGGGAATGGGTGGAATTCTAGATAAGAGAAAACTGGGGCGTGGAAGAAAAGGAGAACAAGGAAAGATGAAGTGTTCAGGGGAGAAAACCAGCAGAGTCATTTATCCTGAATTCCTTTTTTAGCTACTCTTCCTTCACACTTTTGTGGAATGACAAGAGGCTTGGGTGGGGCAAAGAAATAAACCAGAATAATCCAGGCTTCTCAATTCAGACATGCCAAACCAGTTAATGTGGGGTACAGTATAACACCATAGCTTCACATTGGGGCTTACTGCTAAAAATAAATCATAATTTCTTGCCTACCAAGGGTTTGTGCTTAAACAAACTGTTATTAGGCTAAACAGATCTTGCCTGAGCATTGTTGTGTGAACTAAGCCATTAAAGCGATTCTTTTTCATCTGTATCCACATAATGAACAAAAGCAAGTGTTCAGAAAAGTCTGACATATAGTACCTATCCCTTAGGACAAATCATGCTAGGACAAATAAAACGCATCAAGGATGACAGAAATCCATTCATTTTTACTTTCATTTTCCTCATTCACACTGTCTACAACCCTCTGAAATAGACTGTCATTCCCACTTGTCCTCCCAGTGATTATTTCAAAGTTACGCAGTGAACCCAGAATTAATCTGGAATTTGAATTCAAGCCGACTACAGTCATACTAGACACAAAGACACTTGGCAAAACCCTAGCTAAGCAAATATTCTAATTTTGTTAAACATACAATTAAAGTTAGAATATAGCATACTAAAACTTTTTATATATTCCAATCTAAGAAAAGGCTTAGAAGGTAAATGTTAATGTAAGATAACAGGTAGGTGATAGCTTCAAAAATAGTTTAAATTTTAAAAATACAGACAAAAAACAGACTCCCGAAGAACTGTCTCAAAATAACCTCTGAGTATGACCAGCATTTCCCACAGTGAGGATAATGCTACACATGCAAGTATCACTTTAGTTTTGAACAAATTGCCCAGACAATTATTAGTGTTAAATAGCATGAACCTCTATAGAAGGGGTAAGGATCTAATCTGGGTAGGCATCCCTGCTCCAGACCTCTATGAAATCAGATGACATCAGTGCCCATGTGTACATCTCCCAGTGTCGTCATGCCAAATCCCTGCATGGAACTTCTCTAGCTAGCACTTCAGTCAAGAACCTAACTCCATTCCTCAATTATTTAGCATGTGGAAGAATGAGGCACTCTCAGCCTCCACCTATAACTGACAATTTCATCTAACACCCTAACTTCTGATTGAAAAAAAGAGGGATCATCAATTGGAAAGAATAGCAGCCTCTCTCTTCTCTGTCTCTCTCTCTAGTTAATGGGGAAAGAGGCTGAAGGTTTGTTAGGACAGCTTGGGAGACAGAGCCAAATTCTGATCTTTCATGGACTGAATCAGGCTCAGAGACCGAAGGACCTCTCACACCAATACTGTACAGGTACTGGAAACATGCTTAGTTCTATGTCAGTATGTAGTCAAACATGGATAAGTACGGATTAATTTTATTTCACTTTTTCTTTTGAACATGTCATCAGCCATAAAGTTCAACACACTTTGAAGTAATGGTTCCAAGTAATAAAAGTCACTCACTGGGTGCCAACATAACTGGCCAAGACAACTTTACAGTAAGGTTGTGGTGATGCGCATTCAGATCATTTCCAACTTATGGCAACTCTAAGGTGAACCTATCACATGGTTTTCTGAAGCCTGAAGAGTGTATGATCCGCCCAAGGTCACCCAAAGGGTTTCCATGGATGAGGGGAGAACTGATCCCTGTTTTCCAGGGTCACGGCCCAATGCTCAAACCACTACACCACATCAATATGCCTTGTTCTATCTTCGATTCTAATTTAACAGCCACCATTTGCAAGTGTCATCACACTTACTGAAACTGCATTTGCCTGTGAAATATTGCTTTTATTTAATTACACAAGTTTCACCTGTTGTAGCCTCATTCTCTTCCCTCCCCAACATTTCTCCTCAACACACACATGCACACACACATAAGTCAGTTAATTTGGAAACATACAGGCAGTTCTCTGCTGGAATTTGCATTCCTTTTCCTGCTAAGTTGTCTCCATGGTATTTACTTTAATGGTCACCTCTCAGTGTTTTCTAATCTCTGCATATGTAGCTAAATTTTCTCTGAATTTTTCAAACTGAAATGTACTCCTGCTGAGATACAATCAGTTATGGACAAAACAATATTTTTTCTCTTATATTTTTTTCACACAATTTGAGAGAAGTACACAGACACTTTTCCATGTGGGTCTGTTCTGAATACAGATTAACCTGCCTTTTGAAGTCTACAATACCTTGAAAATACACTTTCTTCCAAGAAAAGTAGATTGGTTTACGTGTTAATTTTTGCTGAACTTAAGGCAGAGGTAACTATTGGTATATATTACAAATCTAAATCAAAACTGATACATATTAAGGCTCACAGAAAAGTATAATCTTATTCCCTAATAACACTTTGTACAGGAAGCCACGAAAAGACAGCAAAAGGAGCAATGGGATCCCATCTGATCTTGGAAGCTAAGCAGGGCTGGTCCTGATTGGTACCTGGATGGGAGAGCAACAACAAATACCAGATGCTCTAGGCTATATTTCAGAAGAGAGACATGGCAAAACCACCTGTGAGCATTCTGTACCTAAGAAAATCCTATTATTATTATTATTACTACTATCACTGTCTTTGTTATACCCCACTTTTTCCCCAGGTTAGGACTCAAAGAGGTTTACAACAACTAAAAAGGCACAGTTAAAAACCACAGATTACAAAAGTCAAAACACAATTAAACAGTTGAAAGAATTAAAACAAATTTAAAACACACAATTAAAAACCCACATACACATCAGCAACACAATTAACAATATCCAGCATATTCTATCAGATAGGTCACATATACACATCGAACACCTTTCAGAATAAAAATGTCTTTAATTGAGAGGAGATGCTAGTCTGACTTCTCTGGGAAGGGAGCTCCAGAGCCCTCAGGGCAGTCACTGAGAAGGTCCTCTCCTGTGTTCCCACCAAATGTACCTGTAAGGGTAGTGGAACAGAGAGAAGGGCTTCCTCAGCAGATCTTAAAACGTGGGCTATTTCATAAGGGAGAATATGGTCATTCAAATAACCTGGATCTGAGCCATATATGGCTTTAAAGATCATTACCAGCACTTTGAACTGTGCCTGAAAGTGGACCAGCAGTCAGGGGAGCTGTTGCAACAGAGGAGTTGTGTGGTCCCTGTAGCCCGCCCCAGTTAACAACCTGGCTGGAGCTCTTTGGACCAGCTGATTTCCAAATCCCCTCTTCAAAGGCAGCTCATGTAAAGCATGTTACCATAATCTAACCAGGATGTAACCAAGGCTATGAAATTCATGGGGTCATCAAAAATCAACAGGCCACTTGTTACATCTGCTTGAACTGTTCCCTACTACCAAAACTGTTTTGGCACCCTAACACTGAAGTACTCTGAAAAGGACTTAATACTGAGAAATATTTCAGTACTAGTTTCAATCAGGAAAAACGCCAGTCTCCTGACCATTCACATGGTTTATTAAACCCTAAAAGCTAATAAATTGCTTGCTCATGGGGTGACAGAAACATTTTCTATATTTAGGCCTTTTCAAAAGAACTTTTTAGTTCTAAACATGAAGCTAATTTCTGGATAGGTAACATGGTGCTTCCAGAGATTACGGACTATACCATAATCCCTGACCATCACCCTGCTCATTCAGGTTGCTGACAGATCCAGTTCAATACATCTGAAGGTCAGGCTGTCTACCCTAGCCCAAAAGCTGAACGAAAACTGAGCTTAAATGTGTCATATGGAACACAGATCTAGATTTAATTAAATCATTAGAGGGTGCAAGACTGACCAACACCATAGCACATCTCCTTTTATTTTTCTTTCCTTTGGTAAACCAAGTTTATTTATCAATAGCTACCTTCTAGGTTTTCAAATCTCAAGCATTTTCTCCAATTTCACTCATTCCACCTAACCCAAGGCGACAATTACACCAGTCAAGTGAAGCAGTTCAATATACAGTCATCCCTCCATATTCGCCAGGGTTAGGGGCACAGGACCCCTGTGAAAGTGGAAAAACCGTAAATAATTCTAAGCCCTCCCAAACCATATTTAACACACAAAAAATGATAACCACCATATTCAACCCATCCTGGATTCCTTTGAGGCATCAGGGTTCCTTCACAAGGCAGAAGTGGCTGGCTGGTGGGGCTTACGGCCACCTCCGCTGCTGCCCCACACCATTTTTAATAGGGACTTACAAGCTTTGTTCGCAGTTTCTCAGTCTCAGCACGCTTGCCATCGCTATGAAAAATGGCATAAGGAAGCAGCAGAGGTGACACCAAATAATCCATGAATAATCAAATCCGCAAAAGTGAAACCCGCAAATGTGGAGGGCTGACTGTACATTCCATCTTTTACTCATGAAGGATTCATCTTTACTCTTTATGAGAAGCAATTTTGCTGTGTTCCAAAGAACCAGAACTCTTCCTGGTATGTGGCAACTGAACATAGTTATTCAAGTCATCCTAGCTTAGGAAATTCTCCAGAAAATCTAGCAAGGTATGCACTGCACACACCAACAATTTTGCAAGGAAAATTTCATCTAATTTCCAAAAGGCTTAGGAGTCAGCTTTTCAGAAGACTGGGTTGATTTAAGTTCCCGCTTACAATCCCACCTTGTTTTAACCTGATGCAGAATTTTTACCCAAATATTTTCCCACTATTCAACTATTTCAAATCAGTAGCGACCCCATTTGAGAAATAACCCAAGTAACTTTTTTATAATACAGAGGATTGGTAGGGGGAGAGTTCTGGGCAAATCTCTGTACGACATAAAGATCCAAAACAGTAGCTACAGCACAGAAACACTTCAACTACATTAAACTTCACATGAACATTAGGTAGTGGATAAAGTTCAATAACTGGATATATGATGGAGGGGGTGGAGTATGACATGAAAATATATAAAAAGAGGATAAAAAATAACTCTCTGTATCATTCTTTTAAAGCAAGATCTACTGATCTCTCTCTAATCTGTAATCTGTAGACCATCTCCATGCAACTGCAGGTGCAACCTACAAGAAGCCATACTCTAAACTCCACTAATACATTAATATACAAAAGTTCCCAATGCAAAATGCTCTAGTACCTCATGAAGAACTTCTAAAACAGCCACTTTACAGAATTCTAATATTTGTACTAATGCTGAATATTATGAAAGACAAACTGGCAGGTACTTACCATATCAACACAAGAGGGATAGCTCTGTACATATGATACTCTATATGATACCGACAAGAGTCTCTCTTGTACTGGACTCAACCATCTTGAGCACAGAGAGAGAAAAAACAGGTTTCCAAACAACCACAAATTCCCATATATCACCAGTAACTCATCTGAAGAGAAGAGATATTAACTAGGTCTCCTGCCCCAAATTCCATGTTAAAACACAACCATATTGTCCAGTCTCATTGACAATTAACTACAGGATTTACACATTCTCCAAAGGATATCCTTTGTCTAGAATCCCAAGAACTATCCTTTAGACTCTAAGACAAAGCCAGAGAACCTCAATCTCAAATCCAAGTGAGACAACGTGATAAAACCTTTAAGCTCCCCACCCTAACCTAAACCTACAGAAGACTCTTCCTCCCACCCAGAAATTCAATATCTGAAACCAACGTTCCATTCTGCTCTGAGAATACTTGTCCTGCCATCACAGATTAGAGGCGTCATCCAAATGAGTTCTTCTCTAGTGTCTCAAACCAGAAACCACCTTCAATCTTACAAAAACCCATCCCCCAACACAGAACGCTTATTCTTCTACAAGAGCATCTCCCCCTTCTCCATGAAAAATTTTACTTTTCCACAGTACTGAAACGACACATCCTTCCTCAAAAATCCCAGAAGGCCTCCTCCTCTGGGGATATTTCATCCCTCAGTACGATTCACACTCAAAGGGGCACACACAATACAGTACCTCACCCCTCATATACCTAATCTCAACCCTCACTGTGCCCTCCTCCAACGCCCACCTGACTGAAAGTGAGGATGGCACGCACTCCTGAGATGGACCATCGAGGGCCAGTAACCCCACTTCCCCCCTTTCTCCCCTCACATATATCCCAGCCGTCCAAATCCTTCCGCTCTTCTGCTCACACACCACCTCCTCACCGCTACCGTCCAAATCGCACACACCCATCACTTTCCCAAGTCCTACCGATCACGAGGCCCCACCTAGCCCCTTCCGCCGAGGACAGCCCCCCTACCAATCACCTGCTTACTTCCTTTCACCACCTCCCCATTCTTCTTCACCCGAAGCCGCCGATCACTCGCCCCCTTTTCCCCACTCACACCTGCCCTCCCACTCCGAGGCCTGCCAAGCCATGTTCTCATCCCTCGGCCGCAACCCTACCCTGCTGGCTCACTCCCTCCAGTCCACCGACACTCTTCCACTCCACCCCCCCGGCACCGTCCCCTCCCTTTTCACCCAAGGCGCCCTCCCCCCTCCAGTCCGACCGTTTCCACACACACACAAAATACACGCGCAGGCGCCCGTCTACACGGACACACACGCATGCACACGCCCATCCCCCTCACACCGCCCCCCCCGTCCTCAGTCACTCGCCCGCCCCTCACAAGCCCTCCTCCTCACCTCCACGGCGGCCTCGAGTTTCCCCTCAAAGGTGAAGTCGATAAGGTCGGGCTTGAGGCACAGCCCGTAATTGATGGGGCGCACCTCGGCCGGGAGACGCTCGAAGGGCCGCTTCTCCGGCATCGCAGCGGCAGCGAGACGGGAGGAGGAAGAAGAGGAAGAAAAAGCAGAGGAGGAAGGGGAGGCGGTGGTGCTCTTGGTGGCGGCGGCTGAGAATGAAGAGGAGGCGGCGGCGGCGGCGGTGGCTGCTAGTGAGGCGAACGGGGAGGCCCAGCGCGCGCGCGCACTAAGGGGGAGGCGGCGACCCCCCGCTGACAGAAGGCGGGGACAGAAAATGGGGGGAGGAGGACGAGGAGGCGGTGGTCGCGCGCGCCGCGCCTGCTCCAACCGAGCGAGAGCGCCAAAGAGGGCCTGCCGCGAGCGTGCGCTGACCCCGCCGTCTTGCTCCTGCTGCCGATTCTCCTGTTGTCGCTGCTGCTGCTGCCGCTGCCGCCCTCCTTCCACAGACAGCCACCGAGGGAAGCGCACCCGCGGCGCATGCGTGCTCCACCTCCCTCTCCTCCCCTCGCTCTCGCGCGCCTCTGGCGCTGCTCCTGCTGCCTCCGCCCCCTCCCCACTGAGAAAAAATGCTGAGCGATGGAGGGCACTGCTGGGATGACGCACGCGCCTCGGCGCCTGCGTACTAGAAGACGGCGACGCCAATAAGCCGCGGGAAAGTAAGCGGGCAATGAAACGTCCAGGAGCCATTGGGTTCCTCCTCCCTCTCTGTCTCTCCCTCTCTTTTCCCTGCCCAGGCTTGAGTGGGGGGGTGGGACGTGAGGGGTGGGACGTGAGGGGTGGGAGAAAGATGAGCCGGCCTCGCGAGATAACTAACGCGCGTGGTAAATACGTCAACTGAAGAGCGAGCGGGAGGGAGGGGGAGGGGCGGAAGAGGGAGCTGTAATTTTCGCGCACGCGCGTTGAAATTAAAATGCTCCCCCGCTCCTGCGGGGGAGGGGGCAGTTCAGTTTTAGGTAGGATTCCCATCTTTTGCAGGCGAAATGGGAGGAAGGATTGCGGCAAGTGCGGATCAGGAGGTGGTCCTCCTCACCGGCTCTTCCTGGCTTCACGGGGAGTTCAGTGCAGCAGCTTCTCCCGTCATATGGAAATTTTCGGATTTTTTTTTTAATTAATTAAAAAATTTAATTTAATTTAATTAAAGGCAGGAAAAAACTATACTGCAAATTTTGTCACGATGAGGATGATTACGACGTGCCGTCCTGTAAAACACTGCGCGCACTCTTCTGTGGAAAGCAAAACTTGGATTTAAATGGAGCTGATAAGGCCGTGGGCGTTGATTATTGGGAATTAAACTATTCCAACTCTTGCTACGTGTCTTGACACTGGGGTGTGGTGCCTGGGGTTTTTAATGATTGGAATTCCTTGGGCATGAACCAGCCGAGGTTATGCGGGTTGCATGGAGCGTGCCTGAGCCTAGCAGTTTCTGAAGAAAAGAGGCGTTGCCCTGCTAGTCCTTTGCGGGGAAAGAAGCCAAGAGACTTGGACCGTTTCCGCACTAGGCTGTTATAGCGCGATGATTCCACTTTCAACATCCTCTGGAATCCTGGGGTTTGCAGTTTCGGGAGGGGCCGGCCGGCCCCTCCCGAAACTGCAAACCCCAGGATTCCAGAGGATGTTGAAAGTGGAATCATCGCGCTATAACAGCCTAGTGCGGAAATGGCCACTGTTATAGTGCTCTTATTCCACTTTCAACATCCTGTAGAATTCCAAAGAGTTCTCCGGCTGAGAATTCTAGAGGCCCCTCCCTAAACTGAAAACCCCAGGATTCTATAGAATGATGGAAGTGGAAGAACAGCACTATCAGTGTAGCGCAGGAATGGGCTTGGTGGGCCAAGACTACTGGTTGCTATTTCATCTGTAGCAGCGGTTCTCAACCTGTGGGTCGTGACCCCTTTGGGGGTCAAATGACCCTTTCACAGGGGTCGCCTAAGACCCTCTGAAAATATGTATTTCCGATGGTCTTGGGCTCCATTCCCTCCTCGGTGGTGGTGCGCAAGCGCAAGCCACGCACTCGCATCCTCCTGCCCCCTTTGGCGGAAGCGCATGTGGCCACAGCGTCGCCACAGCAGGAGTGGCGGTGCGCAAGCGCGAGCTACATGCTCGCGTCCTCCTGCCCCCTGTTCAGAAGGGACTGAAATCGCTCCCCTTCTCCGCTACTGGGAGAACCTCCCGTCTGACGGGCCAGCTTGGGAGGGTGGCGGCAGTACAGGGGGCAGGCCCCTCCTCACCGCAGCGCCTGCCCCGCTCACCGGAAGGGCTGGGGGACCGCAAGGTGGCGCTTTTCCGGGGGAGCAAGCTGTGCCTGGCACAAAAGACAAACGTGCTGGGATTCCCCCCGCCCCAGGCAGGGTTGACACTCTGGAAACTTTTCCCACACTGACCCCCAGCGGAAACGAGAGCGAAGCAGGAGCAGAGCCCAGGGGGGGAGTTCTTGGAGTTTTTTTCCTGGGGGAGACGTGCTGCTCCTCTTTCCCTCCCTGCCTGCCCCCTGGCCAGCGAGGTGGCCTTTGCTGGGGGGGGGAGGCATTGTAAATAATAAATAAATAATTTTATGGTTGGGGGTCACCACAATATGAGGAACTGTATTAAAGGGTCACGGCATTAGGAAGGTTGAGAACCACTGATCTGTAGGGTCACTCAAGCCTAGTTTTCCATAGGAGGAAACATCAGCTCTACTTGATACCTCACTGACTGGGAGACATGCATTCCCATTGTTATTATTAAGTCCTGATTTATGGTGACCCTGAGGGCCTAAATACCATAAGGGCACCAGATCCCTTTCTGATCCTGGAAGCTAAGGCCATTTCCGCATTACACTATTATAGTGCTATTATTCCACTTTCAACATGCTGTGGAATTCTGGGGTTTGTAGTTTACTAAGGCCAAAGAGCTCTCTGGCAAAGAATTCTAAATGCCTCTTCCTAAACTACAAACCCCAGGAGTCCACAGGATGTTGAAAGTGAAATAATAGCACTATAACAGTGTAGGGCAGAAATGGCCTAAAAGTGTCAGACCTGATTAGTACTTGAATGGGAGACTGAAAATAAATACTAAGTACTAAAGACTATGGCCCTTTCCACATGGGGTTAAAAAAACGGTGTAGAGCAACCTCCACGGAGGTCGTCTACACCGTTACGTGAATTGGGGTGGCTTACTTTCAAGTAATTCCACACCCCAATCCACAGTCGGGCGCCTGCAAGTGGCAGCGCCGCGTGCTTTTGAAAAACCACATTTTATGTGATTTTTCAAAGGCACGGGGCATCCAGCCCCATGCAGCCCCGTCGCAGCGCCCATATGGATTTACAGACGTGCGAAAGGGCGTCCCTGCAGATCGGGCAGGGGGCGGGATTTCCGGCTGGTGAGCTTCTCCGATTGGTAGAGAGGCTCCGCCAGTCAAAATCCACCATTTTGAGGGCTGCCGGGCACCGAGGACACCGCGGGATGCTGCTGCGTGTAGAGCAGCGAAATGCACTGCTCCGCGCGGCGACGGAACAAGGTAAGCCCACGTTTTAGCGTGGCTTTCCCTGTTTCCCCACCCACGTGTGGAAAGGGCCTATATTTCAGAGGAAGGAACCAGCAAAACCACCTCTGAGTATTCCTTGACTAAGAAACCCTATGAAATTTGTGGGGTTGCTGTAAGTCAACAAACGACTTGAAGGCACATGCACCCAAAGTGAACCTATCACAGGTTTTCTTGGTAAGATCTGTTCAGAGAGGGGAGTTGCCATTGCCTTCCTCTGAGGCTGAGCAACTGTAACTTGCCCAAGATTATTCAGTGGGTTACTGTGACTTGAGCAGACAGCAAGCCCTGGTCTCCACAGTGTAGACCAGTGTTCACTACACCACACTGGCTCTCATGCATTCCTATACCCTCCAAAATTTCACAAATGAAAACTAGAGCATGTGTGGCCAAGCAATGTCAGAGTGTGGTCAAAATTGCAAAAGTTACTAAAGAGGAAGAACAGAAGTTAGGAGACACTGTGGCATTTTGCTGCTGCATGCATTACTGGGAAGGGCAAGATTCCATTGTGTTCTCTCCTGCTGATTCAATTCAGTGCAAACTTTCAGCTTTGTTTACAGCAGCTGAAGGAAGCTGAGGAGTCTGAGAAAGAGAGAAACCAGAATATTTAAAAAAAAATGAAAAAGTGGAATGATGGGATTAATTTGGACTGTCCTTATCTAACTGGAACAGTTAGAGGGCATTCATTTTAATCGTATACAAAGTAACTTGGGAGTAAGTCATACTTTATTGAGTGCAACTTTTTCCCCAGTTACACACCAATTCTACAAACCTGCATCTTGGAGCAAGTTGTAAAATTAAGCTGTGAATTGCAAGTAAAATAGCTGTACATATGAAAAATAAATTGATGCTTCCATATACACAGAGAACAATTACTAACCTGGGCCCTTTCACACCACATAGATAGAGCACTGTGATTCCACTTTAACTGCCCTGGTGAGATCCCATGAAATTTGTACTTCAGGGAGGTGTCTCTAGAACTCGCAGAGAACTTAAAGGCCTTGCCAAACCACAAATCCAAAGATTCCACAGGATGATAAAGTGAATCATAGTGCTATATTTGTGTAGTGTGAAAGGTCCCCAGGACTCCAGCTGGCCTGAAACAGGAGCCTTTTCATACCTTGAGGGGAGATAGGGCACCTGCCAAGGCCTTACTCTTTTCTGCTATTGAGTAAGTGGAAGAATCATATTGGGGGTTGGCTGACCACAAAAACTGAACCTAACCAATTGAATAGTGGGAGTAGGAAAGGAAAGGTCCTTTTCTGCACCCCTTTCTGTTGAAACATCCTGATATGCATAAAGAGGAGTTTTATTTTTTGCCTCTCAAATACCTGCCACATTCCAAAATAAGGTTCATAGCATCCTAAGGAGACCCAAATTTATCCCTTGTTCTTCCTATCCACCACTCAAGTTTCCACCCCTATCTTCACCTATCACTTCCACAGTCAGTGCACACTAGGTGTTCACAGGCTATTTAGTAGTGTGGTTCCTATTGTCCAGTGGCAGTGGATACTTTGCAATTTGTGCAACCTTAGGATGTAGACAGGATTCTTGGAGAGGTGAGAACCACTATGTGAAGGTTAGATCCTTGCTTTTCCTGTCTTATTAAAAAGGCTAGAGGGGGGTTGGCTGAGTGGGTAAAGGAAATCATTAATGCCTCACTAAAACAAGGCAGAGTTCCAGCTTTCCTGAAAACTTTCAGGGATTTGATTATTTGTGTGTCTTCTGCTCCCACTCCTGCCCTCAGACACTTAATCTCCGAGGAAACCTTCTCTCTTGGCAAGAATCAGGTTAAAAACCTGCCGCTGGTCCTCCTCCTCTTCCACCAGCCGCTGCCTGACCAGCTAATGACAGCTTGCAGCCCAATTTCTTAGCACCACTAATCCTTTCCCACTGTCCCCTCACACACCCAAGGAAGGAGATAGGCGGAAGAGAGGAAGTATAAGGCCACCTTGCCAACCCCTTCCCTTCCCTCTCCTTTCCCTGCCTGGTCTGGACCCATTCTCCCCACTGTGCCTTGGCCCCCTTTATACACACACACACACACACACACACTTTGATATTTGCAATTTTTCCACCTTTGTGGGGGTCCTGCACCCCTAACCCTAGCAAACGTGGAGGGTCAACAGTACTAATATATTTCCATCTTCTATTGTGAGATCCCAGGATGACATACAATTAAAATAGTATAAACAGTTCAAAGCCATTCCAGGTAAAACCAGAATAATTTAAATAGGACAAAAACATATTCAATAAGTTACCCTAGACTCTATTTGACATGTTCTTAACATTCAGATGGTAATTTCCAACATTTGCAATGAAGAAGACAGCTTTCAGAAAGATCTTTACAGAAGTAAAATCTGCTTCAATTTTAATCTAGCTGCTCAAAATGATTTCCCTCTCTCCTGCCTTTTCATGAAACCTTAAGCAACCTCCTTCCTTTGCATATTGCTTTTTGGTGTTTACTGTTTCTCCAAACAGAATAATCTCAAAGCCAGCAATTGAGTTGGGATCGTTTGCATATTTCCTCTTGGTATTAAGAACTAATCTAATTAAAATCTCAAATGCCAAAGAAGAAAAAGCAGCTATCAATTCCTCTCTTGGGTATCATAGAGTCTTCTTTATCTGGGTTTAAGAGAGAGCAAAGGTGTTTATCTGGGGTGGAGAGGCAGTATTGGTTAGCTTAAATTCCTGTTGTCCCCAAAACCAGAGTTTTTCAAGAGGTTTTGTTTCCGTTCAAAGTGAGATCACACTGTTTAAAATATAAGTTATCACAGGGAATGAAAGAAACCCGAGAGAAAGCGAATACTAATTTAACACAAGCCCTGAGGCAGTGCAGCAAGAAATTGGGGCAGGCAGATAAGAACAAAGTGTTTTTTTTCCAAGCACAGTTCAAAGACAGCTGATAAAGACAGGCCTAGTAATACAAACTTAAATTACTAATGTTTTTTTCTGTTTGGTAGGAAGAAGCACCAGCGATCAATGTACAGGGAGACTATTCAACATTCCTTTGCCATTCCCATGGGTGGAGATTCCAGGTGACTAGAGTCAGCATGGTGTAATGATCTAAGCACTGACTACAACCCAGGAGACTAAGATTCAACTCCCCACTCAACCATGGAAACCCACTGGGTGACCTTGGGCACATCACATTCTCTCAGCCTGAGAAAACTTTGTGATAGATTCACCAGGGGGTCACCATAAGTTGAAAACAGTTTGAAAGCACACAACAATATTTCAATAAGAGAGCCATGATTGGCTGTTCTATAGTCCCATAACCTCTAAAATTTCACAGATAAGAAAGGGGAAAGTGTAGCCAACCCACATCAGAGGGTGGTCAAGATGTCAAACATTATTAATGAGGAAGGACAGATAAACTAGGAGAGGTCGTAGCGGTTTGCTTTTGCCTAAGGCCATTTCTGCACGAAGTTGCTGTCCCACGATGGGGACACATTGTAGGCAGCCATTAAGTCATGCCAGTGTGTCCCCACTCATAACGATTGTGGGATGTTCCATTAACAGAAAAAATCCATTAATGGCCTGCAATTGCACGACAGTCCTGTCACTGGCAGCCATATGGAATAGGCAGGTGCTTTCTTCCTCAGTGCAACATGGGAAGGAGGCTGGCTGCACTGTGGAAGGAAGGTGTGTGTTCCTTGTGCTCCCATCCACAGGCAGCTGGCCAGGTGCAGAGGGAAGTGTTGGGGACATGCTTCCATCCTGGGAAAGGCACTGCTGGGATGACGCTGGGATGACAACAGAAAAGGGCAAGGTGCGGAAATGGCCTAAGTCTGCAGAGACGGGCAAGATTCTGCCTACTCCTTTCTTCTGCCTCCTGCTGAGTTAATTGAGTGCAAACTGCTTTTGCACTATGAATTCAGTTTGCAGCAACTGAAATAAGCTGAAGAGGAAGGGGGAAAGTGAAAGTGGGAAAGAAAAACTGGGACATTTAAAAAAAACAGCTGAAAAAGTGGTTTGACAGAGGATTAAGTGGGACAGTTGGAGAAAATGTAGTCCAGTTCTAATCAGCCAACAGCTTTTATATAGCACAAGTGACTGAGGTTTTGAAAAATATCTACCTGCAAAAACTAGCATAGGGCCATCAGCCGTGGCTTTTTTGGTTCTTCAGTTTTCTGATTGCCTGGGAGTTGTGGTATACAAATCTTCCTGCATCATGTCATCTCCAGTCCTTTATGTTAATCTAGTGAGGAATTACTCTCTTTCTACATATTCATGATACCTTCTGCAGTGGAAAAAAAATCAAGTCAGTCAGAGTAAGGTCATAGGAGGTAACAACAACAGACAAGGTTTCCTAGATCATCCACTGAAAGATTGATAAGAGACAGTATGGTGTAAGAATACGCTAGAATGACAATTGGCAGATCAAGGTTCCAGTCCCCACTGAGCCATGGAAACTCACCACGTCACCTTAGACTAGCCATTCATTCACAGCCTAATCGTAGCAGTGTTGTGAGAGTAAAGCAGGGAGGATGAAAGCCCTGTGTGCTGCCTTCAGCTGATTGAAGAAACAGCAGGATACAGATTTAAATAACAGATTATAAGAGGTTCAATGGAGAACTAAAATTTTCATAGATGTGCAGCAGAATATCTTTTCTCCCCTCACCATTCAGTGGCATACCGAGGGGGGGGGTGAGGCAGGCAGGGCGCCCCAGGCAGCGTGTTTCTGAGGCTGGCGCTGGGCCACCCTCCACACACTGGCAGATGTCCAGCAACTAGATGGGCACTGGAGTCTTCCAGAGAGGTCTGCTGGAGGGGTATGCCACCCCAGGAAAGGGGGGCTATCCTTTCCCCCCCTCCTCACCTCCCTCTTTCCCACCCAATCTAGAGTCAAACCCATTTCCAGTCAAAGCAGCAGTGGCAACACTGGCAGACCTCTAGGTCGGGCAGAGGAGTAGGGAGGGAGAAAAGAAGAAGAGGAGAAGAGAGGAAAGAAGGAGCCCCAAGGAAATGGGGAGAGGCACCCATTCCCCCCACCCTACCTCTGAGACAGGATGAGCCCAGCCCAGCCAAAGGGAAGGGGGGAGAGAGAGGGGTGCTCACCGCTACAGGAATGCTGGCATGTCCCTGAGCACATGCAGAGTGCCCCCTCCAAGCGTGAATGCCCAGAGCCCAGTCACCCAATGCCAATTGAGCAGTTTTTATTTGGTATTTTGGATAGGTCCTCCACCCTCTGAGGGGGTGGCAAATTCAGGGACCGCCCCTGGGAAGCAAAAGCTCTAGTTATGCCACTATCACCATTTCAACTTTATGATTTAGTACTAACATGGAGAGGTATTTTAAAACATGAAGAACCACTGGAGGGGAGGAGGGAGCTCTGTTGTAGCTGTATGGACAGGGGTGGGAAGGGGAAAACCTACTGAAGTGGAGGTTCTATAGGATTCCAAATTAGAAGTACAGCTGGAAACAGGAGGAAAACTCAGGAGGAACAATAGGGTTAGATTACTTCACAGCCAAATCCCTGCCAAAGTCATTTGCATACATCTACAAACGAATTTACTTGAGTCACCTTCATGAAATTAACTGGTTGAAATATGCACAGAAGAAGTTGTTGTTTAGATCAGTTTCGCAAAGGGATAAAAAAGAATCACTGAGTATAGACAATAATGTGGAAAATCCCACACATAGCAAAATGTAATTTGGATCTCAGGTGGATAAACATGATAAGTAAAGAATGGAATCCCAGTAGTAGACCAACACATTTGCTGTCTCTGAATGGGCCCAAAGTTGAAACTAGTTTCAGAGGGTTGAACTCTAGATACGTGGAGTTTAGCTTGCATTAAAAGAGAGAAGATAAAGAGTTCTCTTGGGGCAACGTAAATTTCATTTTTGAGAGGCCACTGGGCACAGTTCTTTAAAATAAGGGGTGTCCCTGAGTGTGCCACATCTGCCTTGTCACTGATGCTGTTGCCTTAGCCACACTACATCCCAGAGAAGATAAACAAAGCAAGAGAACAGGGCTACAATTCCCTTAACCTGTGAGTGCCCTAAGAGGGCACAATTTCTTGTCTGTTGACCTCTAGCCTACTCTTACCCTTAATCACAGTAACAGTCCTGAGGCCACTCCCAAAAATCCCAACATCTCATATAATCCAATCTAATTACTGTTGTCTGTAGTGCAGAAACTACAGTTCAAATGGTAGTTCTTGATTTTTGTTAGGAAGATCTAGGACAATTCTGTGGGGAGGTGACCCGGGAAATCTACTCCTTATCAAGATGGATTCAGAGCTTTGGAAAATTAAAAGATGAACTTTGGGAACAATAGCATGAGCCAATATTGGCTAAGAGAGGGAGCTGTAAGTCAGGAAATTCCCCAGTTTTCAAATCTCCCCCTGACCATAAGGTCACAAGGTGATCTTGGGCAATCTATAACCATTCAGGCTCAGTGTCTTCCTCTACATCTGTTTGAAAGACCATACTTTTTTTTTTTTTTTTATAATAATTTTTTATTGATTATATAACTGGAAAACAAAAGCAAAAAATTAAACACCATGTGTTGTACATAATAGTGGGGAAAAAAAGAAAAAAAAATTTTTTTCCTTTAAACAACATAAACTTACATTATTATTTTTCTATTTTACACTTGAAATCATAACCTTATTCAGCTTATTCCATATCATACAGCTTATACATTTTTATTACCTATCTTTAATTCTTATTTTCATTATATTCATTTTTAATATTATAGTTTCATTCTTAATTCTATGTTTTCGGCTTCCATTTAACCTATTACTATTATTAATTATAATCTTATTACTTCAAAGCCAGTTAACTTTTAACTTTTTTTTTCCTTTTAAAAATTAAACATTACATATCCAATTTCATCAATAGATCACAAGTTTAACACACAAGCGCAATATAAAATAAAAATAAAAAATAAAAAATACAAAACAAAACCAAACAAAATATATATATATACCCACCCCCCAGAGCCAACTTTTTATTTAATCCACTTTCCAAAATTGCCATTCTTCTTGTAATAGGGTAGCTTTACCATCTCTTATCAAAGCTTTTTCCAAAAATATTTTCCAAATTTCCTCAAAATCATTCCCTTTTGTTAAACCTTTCATAAATCTAATTCTACATGTTAATTTATCATTAATTGCAATTTTCCACACTTCTTTATACCATTCCTCTATTTGAAATTTTTCATTTGTTTTCCATTTTTTTGCTATTATTAATCTCGCTGCAATTAACAAATTTGTTATTAATTCTTTTCTTACCTGAGTACACTCAACCTTATTATATATAGACAACAACGCTATATTTGAAGACCATACTGCCTTATACGAACCTGCTAGAGCCCTGAGGTCTACAATGAATGCTTTCTCTCAGTCCCGCTACTGTCCCAAGCTCTCCTGGTGAAGACGTGGGAGAGAGCCTTCTCTGTGGCTACTCCCACCCTGTGGAGCTAGGCTGGCCCCCTCCCTGCTTTCCTTTCCTTTTTGTACTTTTATGTGTTTTTAATTGTTTTGAATATTATTAACTTTTTTTACCTTTTTTGGAAGCTGTTATGGATCCCACTCTGGGAGACAAGGCAGCATATAAATACAATAAAGAAACAAATAAATCAGTAAAATGGGAATAATTTGACTGGTCTTCTTTACAAGATGATTGTAAAAGTAACTGTTTTGAATGAGTAGGCAATAAATAATAAATCACAAGCCTGGAATACTGAATATGTGGACCTCCACATATTTCCCAGAAGTCCAAGTCAGCATGGCCATTTATAAAAGATACCATCCTGCTCCCATTATAATTTCATGATAATGAGTGCCATATGTGGGAGCACTGAATGTGCTGATTGTTCTTTGTGGTACTGTAGCCTCTTACAGAGAACTGCTGGCCTTTTTGTATCTCATTACCCTAAAACAGAAGTGGCCAACCCATTACAGCTCTAAGACCTTCAGTAGAGGCCCTCCTTTCTGTCCCACAGTCTTCTCAGGCTTGTTTGATGGAAATAAGGAAGACAGCCTTGGTGGCTGCTCCCAGACTTTGGAACTCCCTCCTTAAGAAGGTTAAGATGGCTTCTTCCTTGCTGTCCTGCCAGCAAGTAAAAATGTTCTTATTCCATTGAGCTCTTATAAATTGTCTGGGATGGGCTTTTAGTGGTGTGCTGTCCTCTGGTCTGTATAGGGTCTTTAGTGAATGTTAATGCTTTTCACTATATAAATTGCTTGTCTTTGTAAATGACTTTTAAATGTGTGCTTTTACTGATGTTTTTGTATAGCTTTTAATCTGTATTGTTTTTAAGATGTTGTAAGCTGCCTTGAGTCCAATTACTGGGGGGAAAAGAAGGGGAAAATGGATAAAATAAATATAAATCCCACCACAGAACCAGCAAAGCCAGTGGTGAGGGCTATGCATCCCATACCCCCATTTTAAAGAGATAGAGAGAAAAATAGTATACTATATAAAGTAAATGTTTGAAACTGATCTATCTTGAAATTTGGGATTCAGGGTTTGCTCTCAGTCTGGGAAAACTGCTATTTTAGAAGACCAGCACTTTGTTCCTTGAAATGCACTTTATCCTCTCCACCCACCTTTTTCTTTTTTCAAAATAGATGTGTTATCTATTCATAAATAGGTATGTTAGATAGCATTGTATAGTCTTTGGGTAAAGATCAGCAGGAGTAATAACAATAATATTAATACATGTTACAGCGTCCTGTTGTAGTCATCTGTATTCAGCACAATAAATCTGAAAAAAAGCTGGTAATTGAAGGTTTTATGCAAGCTCTTAGCTCCTTGGGATAACAGCCAATTGTATGTTGCTGCACAGGTAAAATTTGCTGAGATGCATCTTTTCACTTTCCATTAAAGAATAGCTTCTGCGTAGCTTCTGGCCACAGTCTGGGAGTAAGTTATAGGCCTCCTGTGTTGGAAGGAGTAAGCTTTGTCTTGGCACAACCAATGCAAGTCCGTTTGGAATAGATCTATTCCTGGAATAGGTTGGCTTCTTGTTCTGTCTCAATCAAGAGAAGTTTGTTTGTTTCAAATGGCTTATTCAGATCTCAGATGTCTGTTCATTTATATGCTGTATCCTGAGACCGGCAAAGGGACCTGAATTTGCACTGAGCTATGGAAATGGAAGCAACCAAAATGATAGAGGCTGTTTCCACAGTGCTCAACTAGTAACTTGCGTCCTTACGATGAAAAAGAAAAGCATAAAATGTTCACAAATGTAATGCCTAGAACCAGAGTAGAACTGAAATTAAATATAGTATTTTTTTAAAAAGCATAAAAATCTGGTTGAATTGCAGCAGGTGTGTTTTGAATGTTTAAAGTTTTAACAAGTGTTGCTTTTGAAATTCTAAAGACCTTTACAAGTGAGTAAGTCTAAACTGAACACAGAGGTACTTGTTTCTGTTGTGTGCCTTCAAGTCATTTCTGACTTATGGCAACCCTAAGGTGAACTAATCATGGGATTTTCTGGGGCTGAGAGTATGCAATGCACCCAAGGTCACTCAGTGGGTTTCCATGGACAAGCAGGGAATTGAACTCAGATTTCCAGGGTCATAGTCCAGTGTTCAAACCACTAAACCACACTGGCTCACAGAAGTACTTACCAACATGTAAATATGTCAAGAATGGCACTGCTTGGCTGTAGTTCTATATGCCTACCTGGGAGGATCCTACAGAACTCAAAAATCATCAATTTCAAAAGCCAGCAACAAGATTTCACTGAAATAAAACAGTCCTTAAATGTCAGCCCATTAAACTCAACATTGTAATGCCTTATTTACATCATGCTTTTTTGTTTTCTCTAAATCCCAGAGCACCTTAATTGTAACTGTCAGGGGAGGAGTCAGACAAGAAAGAACATGTGGATGACAATGGCAGCAACATCTTACAATTTGTATAATTAAGTACAGTTGCCCCTCCACATTTGTGGATTTGACTTTAATGGATTTGATTATTTGTGCGTTTCTCCAACTCCTGCCCCCCTCCTTTTCTGGAGGAAATCTTCCCTCTCAGCAGCTGATCAGGCTGTGCAGCCCTTTAAAAACCAGCTCTGGTCTTCGTCCTCCTCTTCCACCACCCACTGCCTGTCCAGCTATGAATGCATCACACTCTGATTTCTCAGCACCAGGAACCCTCTCTTGATGCCCTACCACATCCAAGGAAGAAGATGGGTGAGAAAGAGAAAACACAGGGACACCATGCTAAACCCCATTTCCTTCTCCCTTCCCTGACATGGTTTGGACACCCTGAGTGCCCATTCTTCCCAGCACAGCACCCCCCCACACACAAAAAATTGCACTAGCTTTTGAAGCTCACCTGTTTCTTCATCAGACCAAAATGATAAACAAAATAATGCAGGAGAAACAAACATTAGGCTGTTGGGGTCAGAAAAGGCTGACAGTCTGCATCTTGTGGTTTTGGATGTTACAGTAAGAATTTCAATGTTTTACCTGTGTGAGAGAAAAAAACCCCTTTTGCTGCAACATTCCAAAACCATGGCCATTTCTGCCGGCCCCTCCCAAAACCGCAAACCCCAGGATTCCATAGGATGTTGAAAGTGGAATCATAGCGCTATAACAGTCTCGTGCGGAAATGGCCCGTGTTTTTTCACACCTTCTGGTTACCATAATAAAGGTATGGCTAATGTGTATTTTGCATCCTGATCAGTTAGTATTACTGTCTCCATACTGCACATTGTGAGGCATGGATGCAGAAAGATGCAGAAAGCAGCTTGCCAAGGTCACTGTTCAGGGGAAAGGATACTTCTGAACTAAGGACTTCCTAATTGCTAGTTCAGAAGTCTTTTAGTAACTATCCAACATCATAGTGCTCTAAGGTTACCTAATTTAGTGAATCTTAACCTTTTCTTTATCAAGGACCCCAAGACTTAACTCAGGATTTAAATATTTAAATTTAGATTCAAATATTTAAATTTAGACTGAAATATTCAAATATTGATTTATTAAAGTCTTCTGAAGACTAAGATTCAAATCCCTGCTCAGACACTCGTTGACCTTGGGTAAGTCACATTCTCTCCACTTCAGGGGAAGGCAAAGGCAAGCCCCCTCTGCACAAATCTTGCCCCCAAAATGCTGTAATAGGTTCATCTTAGGGCTGCCATAAGTCAGGTCATAGGGTTTGCTTAAACACAGTCTGACTCTGTTAGCATTGCACATATCTCAAGATACAAGTCCTCACACCCTCGCTCACATCCTGTCAGTTGCTTAAACAGCAGCTTAGGTGGCAGGAGATGAGAAGTCTTCTCAGGAATACAGTTGTGGAACAGCTCATCAACTGTTTGCAACCTTTTATTTGCAGCGAAAAGCGAAACCATCCTTTGAATAAGGCTGCAGAACAGGTCTAGGCAAAAGAAGCTGGCAACAATATCCATCTACATCAACACACACACACACACACTGAAAGTGAGCTATGCTAATGTACATAAGCAGTGTTTGTGAAGACATTATCTTTTTGCTTTGCCTTGCACCCAGCACTTTTTTGGCACTTTTTTTTTTTTTTTTTTTTTGCTCCTTTCATCTGCTATTCCCCTGGGAAATCACTGGGTACATTGAAGAGATGGGTTGTGGATAGTGATTAGCTGCTTCCTAGATTTGAAGACAACAGCAAGTTTTAAAACTTGCTAGGAAGTTGTTGCTATTTATTCTGTGCCTTCCCAACTGCAACTTTATTTTTTAAAGCTACCCATTTTGGAATTATCCACCGAAGAGCTTCCATTTTGTTCAAAGAGCAAAGGTCGCCACCTCATAACTGCAAAGATATACTTGAAAAGAAAAGGATAGTGCATAGTTAAAACACTTTTAGAAAGCCCACATGCTTTAGATTTTCTTGTGCATAGAAACATTTGTTTCTGTTCATGCTCTTCATGTTGTTACTTTTATTACTTCTCAGTTCTTGTATTTTTAGTGGATTTGTTTGTGTTTCCTGCCTAACATGAAGGTTTATTGTTTCTGTTTCTTTATTGAAGTGGTTCGTTTCCATTAGTGCCTTCTGTCTTGAATATGGAATGGCAGACTATTCAAACCCTCTTAAATAATATCTCAGTAAGGGAGAGAAAGTGGAGGATTGTACACAGGTGTTCAAGGGCATTTCAGTCCCTCCCATTTCAAAACAATTCTAAAGATGCCCTAGCTTTTTGACAACAGTGCCTGAAAAGTATACATCAAAAGCCCATTCATAGAACAACATCTGTAGTATGAAGTTCCCTGTTTTATTTCAGAGAATTTTGAAAATAAACAGTTACACACAAATAGTTACCTGTTAATAGTATCCTGGGCTGGCAGCCAGCTAAGGTTTAGCTCTCTAATTAGAGACTTTTATCAGCAACCACAAGCAAAGTTTATAGCAGTAACAATTTGGTAGCCAATTACCAGTTGCTCTTTTCACAGTTTGAGTTGGTAGTAAAATCAGAGCAACTGTGCAGTAGCGAACTCTGTACACCAGGCAAGGGTCAAGATTTCCAGGAATGTGGACAAGGGAACCAGGCATGAGACTTCCACTGATAACATCAGTTGTCTGCAATGGCTTCTTTCTATCTGTTTCCCTATTTATATAGGCTAACAGCCTCCCCCAGCTGTTTGCCTAATTGATGCATCCTTACTTTATAAACGCTCCAAGACTCTGGGTGGCTGCCATAAGCATAGTCCTTCTCATGTTTCTGTGTTGTGGTTGTTGGGAAAAGTCCTGTCTGGGGCCTGGGACAGGGCCAAGACAATTAGCTGTTTTTCCAATAACAGTAATATAACTAAAGGGTAACTTTGTTCCTTATTTGGCAGCTAACTTTGAAAGTCACTTTTATAGCTGGCAGGGGATGTTGTAGTTAAATGGGAGTTGTTTGAAGTGTTTTCCTTTGCTGTGCTTAGTACTACACCATCCAAATATTTCTTAGAGTAATGGGAAATTACTCTTTACTTTTGAGAAACAATAAATATTTTTTTTCATTATTACTGTAAAGCCAATGGGGGGTAGTACCAAACTACAATACCTTATAAAGGCTTGTTTCTGTGCCAGTTTTGGCCACCCGTACTCTTTCTTCCAGAAATACCAAAATTGAAAATGTGATCTTGACAAAAATCATAGCCTGTTTGTTATGCAGTATAATTAGAATCAAGTGTTTGCAAGATAAGGATCTAGATCAGTGGTTCTCAACCTGGGGGTCGGGACCCCTTTGGGGGTCGAACAACCATTTCAGAGGGGTTACCAGTCCTCAATTCTGCCCCCCCTTTTAAAAGAAGGTGGCCTCACAGCCAACGGGAGCAGTGCTTCTGAGACCCCTGCGCTGGGAGGAGGGGAGAGGAGGCATGCTGGGCATTTCCCTGTCTTTCCCTGCCTGGTGGGAAAGCACTGGAGCAGCCTGAGGTGGAGCCAGAGGTGCGGAGAGTGGGAGGAGAGAGCTGGAGCCTGAATGTTAAGGCAGAGGTCAGGACACTGAGAGGAGAGAGCTGGAGCCGGAGCGTTAAGGCGGAGGTGAGACCTGCAAACCCCAGGATTCCATAGGATGGTGAAAGTGGAATAATAGCGCTATAACAGTCTAGTGCAGAAATAGCCAGGATGACTTTCTCCTCTCACTTTTGTTGTGCGTGGACCCTTGGCGCTTGCCACACGCATGTGTTGTGTTCTTCACCCTGACTGTCTTGCATTCCTCGCTTTTTGTATGTTCAGTGTCCGCACTCCCTTTAACAGAGGGAGGGAAGGAGGGAGTGAAACAAAACGCGTCTGCTTATGCCACTGCCATCTTTCCTCTCTCCCTGTCCTTTCCTCCCTGCGCCTCGTGTAAAATGTGGGCTGTTTCGGCATTGCCTTTGGGAGTGACTGGCTTTTTGAACTGTGGAAACCCAACATTCAGAATTAGAACTACTGCCTTAATTCTGGCATTGATGGACGCTTTCTGTGCTTAAAAAAAGGGGGGAGAGTTACCAGTTTTTAGGCATTAGAAGTCTATCCAGAGCAGTGATTTAGAGCAGTGTTTCCAATCTATTTGATGTTGGAACTAACTAACTAACTAACTAATAAATAATAATGAAAATGATTTTATGGTTGGGGGTCACCACAACATGAGGAACTGTGTTAAGGGGTCGCGGCATTAGGAAGGTTGAGAACCACTGATCTAGATGTAATGCAGCTGCTCTGCCTCCAGGCAGAGGTAACATTTGGATAACATTTATGTCTCTATAATAACAGTCTTCAAAATTAGCACAGGGCTGGTAACCAATACCGCTCTTATTGCACAAGAGGCTAGACAGCCAGTTGTGTAGAATAGTTGTGCAAGAAGTTGGACAAGTGATGGTGCAAGCAGTTGCACAAGAGATTTAATCACTGGTTCTGTGAGTGAATGCACAGCCAGTTGTGTACACAGTTGCATAAGCAGTTGTGAAACTGCTTCCCAAGGACATGATCCAGCATAACTGCACTAGCAAGATTTTAATCTTCCTAACTCTAAGTTGGATTTAGGCAACCGCCTTTGACAAGGCACCCTCTGTTGCCTCCTTTTGATTGGATGTCTGTGTGAATGAGTGATGAGAAGAGCTGTTCAACAGACACTCTGTTGCACAGTCCCTAAATAAACTTGGAAGTGGGCCCAGTGCTTTAAAACAGTTGTTCAGAAGTGCAGAGAAATTTGTCCTTGCTCGTACCAAGGGATGGAAAGATCAGTCTATTTCCAGCCTGTGTTAGTTCTACTTGCTAATTCATAAATCTGTTCCCATCCAGTTTCTGCATCCACCTGCATTTTTAAAATCTATACAGACACTCTTAGTTAACTATGTCTCAAACATATTTTATAGGCAAAGATGGGCCTTTGTCTAGACACTTTCCTGCCTAGAATAAAGGCCCATCTTGGCTCTGACCCAGAGCCCATAATCATGACCTGACTAACGCCAGGAAAATAATGGTGTATTGGGAGTTGGCAGTACAGGAATGAATTGTCTCAGGCAGAACTGGACATCAAGTATGATGGAGCAATCCAAAGGCAGATTTCAGGTATGGACCAAAAGCAGGATCGAGGCAACACTGAGGCCAAAAAACAGTGGAAGAATCCAGTGGCAGACCCTGTTTCAGGCCCATTAGGGTTCTGGTGCCAAAGTGCAGCAGGTCACTCAACAAAGGATACAAGGTACTAACAACTTAAGATTTAGTTATCTGAGAGAGCACCTTTTCTGTTATATACCTATTTGATCCTTGAAGTCAATGGGAGATGCTGTCCTGGTAATTCCACATGCTCCTGAAGTTGGTTCTGCAGCTATTCAGAGCACTGCAGCTAGTGCTGGGGCGCATATTGGGTGGAACACTGATTTGTCTCAAGTTCGACATGCTCCAACCATTTTTATTTTATATGTATGTTGAAAATGTACCTGTTACCACAAATATTTCTATTCCTATGTAATCCAACCTATCTTCTGTTTAACTGACAATTAAATGTTGCATTTTAGTTTTGTGTATGTTATATAAAGTATGTTTAATTATGGTTGTATGCACTGGTCTGAAATTTTCAGATATAAGTAGATTATAAGTAGCTGTAAACAAATAATGAAGGTCAAGAAGGTGGGTTGTCCAGACCAGAGTTAAGTTGAATATTAAACAAACCTTCACTGAAAAACTGATATAGCTTAGACTCTCAGCCTCTGACTAGCCACAGTTGCAACCAGCCTTCAGAGCCTCCCTACCCCTGAGAAGCTTGGTTCCTTTGGGCTTTGTCTCCATGTGTTCACCTGTGCCTTATCTTCCAGTGCTTGGGTTCTCTGGGCCTCAGAAACAATTCAACCTCAATCTCTAATTTTGCAGGTAATGCACCTGCTGCAGGTAACTTGAGGTTCATGGAAACTTCTTTGTCCTTTTATGCTGATAAGCCTGAGGTATCCAGTCCCAGAATTCTTCCAGCGTCCTGAACAGTGCTGTAGTTAGGTGTCCACATCTGCCCCATAGTGTCTTTGGACTCCAACCCAATTAGATCCCTGTATGATGAGCAATCTTCCTCCATCCAGCAGAGGTCAGCCATGACAAAAATTTCTATACCTATTTCACCTTAAGAAGTAAATTTTTAAAATACTTTAAGTACTTTTTGGAGTTGAAAACTATGGGTGGATGCAAAATCTGAAGGATAATTTTAATTTCAGTCTGTATACCGGACCAGGAGGTATGCCTCAGGTCAGTTTTTGTTAGAAATTAGAAAGTTAAAAATCCCCAGATCCCTGCTTAAACACTAAATTGGACAGAAGGCTACCTGCAAGGTCAGGAGTCTGACATGCAGAATCTTAGTACAAGCTGTTTCTCTGGCTTTCCTCTCCCTGCTGTTCATCAGCTGTGAAGAAATTCTTTGTTGCAACACTTGTGAATGCCATAAATCCCCAGCTGGGATTTGAAGTCCAGCAAGCAAATCAACCCTGCCCTCAGTAGCAACAGAAAAGCAGTTCTATTCCAACAGCTACAAAAAACTGGAGCATCTCCAGGCCTGGACTCAGACTATTGAGAGTCAGAGTGTGAAACCGCTAGGCACTCTGTAAGGAGCCAAAGAAACAAGATCTCTTTTGCTGGAATCAGTGAAAGCAGAAGTTGAAGTGTTGCTTACCCACTACACAAAATAAAGAATTGTCCAAGATGATGGGGTTTTGGAGGATGTTATATAGACAACACTTGAGTCACTACTCCTATCACCAGGCAGAGTGACACAGCTGCCTCTGGCATCTGATGGTAGGAGGTAGAAAATAGAGGCAACATTTTTGGAAGAGCGGGGGGGGCTGCAGCCTACCTTGCATCCCACAGCCAGCAGCTGGGAACCACTGACACCCCAGATGTTCTGATGTAAAAATGCTTGCTTAACATGTGACATGTGACAAAGTAAGGATTATGGGAGCTATAGCCTGAAACATCTGGAAGGCAAGGGTTCCTCATGTTTCCCCTAATATAGTATGCTACCTCATATCTTTCAACTGTCCTGCTTTGGCAGAGACAGTCTTGGTTAATCCTGTTCTCTCACTTTTCCCATGACTCTTAAAATGCCCCAATTTCTCTTTTCTCTTCCCATTTTCCCTCTTTGTCCGCAGCTTATTTCTGTTGCTGCAAAAACTGAGGCCATTTCCACCCTACACTGTTATAGTGCTATTATTCCACTTTCAACATCCTGTGGAATCCTGGGGTTTGTAGCTTACTGAGGCCAAAGAGCTCTGGCTCTGGCTGAGAATTCTAAATGCCCCTCCCTAAACTGCAAGCTCCAGGATTTCATACCATGTTGAAAGTGGAATAATAGCACTATAACAATGCAGTGTGGAAATGACCTGTGTTTGGAGTGCAAAAATAGTTTGCACTCAGTTATCTCAGCAGGGAGGAGAAGAGAGGATGGACAGAATCTTGTCCTTCCTTAGTTTCAGGAAAAAGCAAACTGCCTCAGCCTTTCATAGCTTGTCTGGTTTCTTTTTTTCTTTTTTCCAATTAATATTATGTTGCCATCTTGACCACATCCTGATGTTGGTTGGATACATGTGTTCAAGTTTTCATCTGTGAAATATTGGAGGGTGTGTTATCCTTAGGCCCAGTGGCAAAGGCTGCCCTCCCCGCAACCAGCACCAGAGCAAGATTCATTTGCTGTGGTGGTTGTGGTGGTGGTAGTAGTAGTGGTGTGTGCTTCCAAGTCATCTCTGACTTATGGCAACATAAGGCAACTCTATCACAGGGTTTTCTTGGTAAGATTTGTCCAGAAAGATTTGCCATTGCCTGCCTCTTGAATTGAAGACAGTGTAACTTGCCCAACATCACCCAGTGGATTCCATGGCCAAGTGGGGATTTTAACCCTGGTCTCCTGGAGTCCTACTCCAACACTCAACCTGTTATACGTGCTGGCTCTCCTACAGCTGCTGATTTGTTCAATAACCAATTTCTGTCTATGAAGAAAGAGGGGGGAAAAATCTTTTCCTATATTTGGCTCTGGTCAGGCCTCATCTGAAGTACTGTGTTCAGTTCTGGGTGCCTGCTTTCAGGAAGGATATAAACAAATTGGAATGGGTTCAGAGTAAGGCAACAAGGATGATAAGAGGTATGGAGAACAAAACATATGAGGAAAGGTTGAAGGGGCTGGGCATGTTTATCCTGGTGAAGAGGAGACTGAGTGACATGGTTGCACTCTTTAATATTTAAGGGTATAGGCCTATTCTCTGCTGCCCCAGAAGGTAAGACCAGGTTTAATGCCTTTAAGTTACAGGAAGGTAGATTTCAATTGATCATTAAAAGAAATGTCTTGACAGTAAGAACAGCTTGGCAGTTGAACTGATTTCCTATAGAGGTGGTGGGAATCTTTTTTACTGGATATCCTCAGAAAGAAACTTGACAGCTACCTGATGGGGATGCTCTATCGAGATTTCCTGTTCTGAGTGGCAGGTTGGACTCAGTGCCCTATGGGGGCTTCCTGATCTATGATTCTATTAATCTAAGGCAGCAATCCTAAAAGTAGACAGGACCCAGAGTGTATCTGTACTACATGGTAATAGCTACTTGATTTTACTTTGTCATGGCTGCATCCTATGAGATCCTGGAATCTTCAACCTGCTGAGAGAATTAGCTGCAAGACAGCTATAGTGTTGTGGCTCAGGGAAATAGATTAGACCACTGTATATCATCCTTTCATTCTGCAGATATTTTTTTGACCCCAACTACCCGAAATCCAGACTTGTCATGTCCAATAGTAAAGGAGTCTGTGAGTTATAGTCCAAAGATTTCTGGGGTACAGTTGTGGAAAAATACACCATTGCTCTTCTACATATGTCACCAAACTATAGATCCCAGGATCCTATAGGATGGAGCCATGACATTTAAACTAGTATCAAACTGCAATAATTGTGTAGAATAGATGTACTTCCCATTAAAATAAGCAGTTATAGGGCCTTTCTGCACTACACTGTTATAGTTCTATTATTTCACTTTCAACAGCCTATGGAATCCTGGGGTTTGCTTTTTAGGGAGGGGCATTTAGAATTCTCAGCCCGAGAGCTTTTTGGCCTCAGTGAACTACAATCCCCAGAATTCCACAGAATGTTGAAAGTGGAATAATAGCACTATAACAGTTTAGTGCAGAAAGGCCCATAGTCTGAAGGAGTGGCCTCATTCAGTTTAATGCAGCCACTCTGCAGTTGGTATATAGTAGGAGGGTATGGTTTGTTGTCAAAGACCAGTAGGGTCCAATCTCCAAATAGTTAGATGGAAGATCCAGAGGCAAAGAGCATAACAGAGTGAGCAGGCATGAAACAGTATCCAGAGGCAAAGAGCATAACAGAGTGAGCAGGCATGAAACAGAGGCAGGAACAGCTAGTATGGTCTGAGGCAGGCCAGAGCTACATGATAAGGGGAGGAACTGCAGTATATACATTGCCTGATCAAGAAGGTCACCATTGTTGAGCAGCCTTTCCCAACCAGTTTGCTATTGTGTGCCTTCAGGTTGTTTCTGACTTATGGCAACCCTAAGGTGAACCTATTACCATGTTTTCTTGGCAAGATTTGTTCAGAGGGGATTTGTTGTTGCTATTCTCTGAGGTTCAGAGAATGTGACTTGTCGAAAGCCACCCAGTGGGTTTCCATGGCTGAGTGGTGATTTGAACCCTGGTCTTCCATAGTCCAGGACTCAAATCACTACAGCCACGTGGGCTGTCACTGTTTATTCCTTGTTTAATTCTTTTTCTTTTAAAAATGCTTTTCCTAATTCTAAAATGGCACAGTAGGGCCCCAAAACATAGGAGAAATGCCCAATGTGCCCTCATAGGGCAAAGGGGGCATTTTTTTTAAATCTTGGGGGTCATGAGGACCAAAAAACAGCCCCAGGGGAGGCACATGGTATAAGGGCCACATTTCACCCACCCTTCCTCTAATTGCTACCTTGCCAGATAGTAAGAATGAGTGAGGGTGCCTTTGGAATCCATATAAATCAGTCCTTGCCAGACTTAAGGCCAGTCCTTTGATTCACACAAGGCAGTTGAACAAGCACATGTAAGGATCAGACATGTGCCCAGTCTGCCAGAACAGAGCATGCTTTGCAAAGGCAGAAGATTGGTTCTGCATGTCCTAGGAGCCTGAATTCATGCTGTTGTCATCTTCCCTTGCTATACCCCTGACTTCACAAACCTGCCAGGAACCATTAAGCACAAGAGCTTCAGTTCAGGACATCAGGCTGAGCTGCAAACACTCAGTGGTTGTATTAAGAACTGGAAGGCGAGGCATGGGAAACGTGACATGCAGCCTGTTCACAAGACATGTCATTCCTCACCTAATTAACAGTGGGAAAGGGCTGGGACAGGGTGATGACAGTGGAATGTGTATTTTGGAAACCAACTCTGGTAAAACATGTACCTATTTAAATCCCATTCACTGGAGTGTAAATCAATGACTTTTTGCTGCCAGGGAGGAAAGACAAAATGGTACTCTCCCCATTGCATATACAAAAGCTGACTGTACAGGCAGTTGACTCTTACTTCTCCCTTGGTGACAGTGCTGCATCCTCCATTGCACCTGAAGGTAGGATATTAGCTTAGAGATTACAGGATAGGTCATGTGGCATACATACCACTGTCTACTTCTTGCCACTTTACATGTGCTGCATGAGCATGAAGCAGCTGCCTGATTCTGTTTAATGGTAAGGCTTCCCTTGTATACAAGCCAACCAATGTTCTTTTCTTTTCAGAGGGGCCCTTTCACACTACACAATTATTGTCATTGTGATGGCTGTATCCCATGAAATCCTGGGATCTGCAGTTTAGAGAGGGGCTTTTAGAATTCTCAAGCAGAGTGTTCTAGTACCTCACCAAACCACAAATCCCAGAATTCCATTGGATGTTGCCGTGACAATTAAAGTGGAATCATAGTCCTACAATTGCATAGTGTGAAAGGTCATTCCAATATCCATCCTGGTCCTAATAAAAATATTTGGGAAATTCCACTGATTTCAGTGGTGTTTACTTTCAAGTAAGCATTGAGATTGCTGTTTAATTTTCATAGCAAGTGCATGAGGCAAGCCTGTGGTATTCCAATATGTTTATTTAGGAAATCCCTGTCCTAGGAAGCTGTCTTCCAGTATAAGGCCATTGGCCCAGCCAGCTCTATATTGAATATGGTGGTGTTCTTGACTGTCCTGCCCAGAGTTTCATTCTGTCAGAAGATGCCACAGAACTAGGATCTTTCACATGTATTTGTATGTGATCTGTTAATTAGTTGTGGCTTACCAGGCTGACTTGTCTGCTGTGGAGCTCATTTATATTTTAGAGGATTTGTGGAGTATAGGTACACTTCAATAAACAAAGTTGACGTGTTCCTGAGTATTACCACTTTTACAGAAAACTTCGTACCAGAGGCAGAAATAACAAGAACAGGCATAAGTTCCTACACCACAAAAAAAGAAGACAAGTTCAGCATGTTTCAGCTAACAAGTTTAACCAAAGCTAACAACATGCACGTATGAAATGAAGCACACAGGTCCAGTAAACTTTGCATAAGTAAAAAAGAAACATTTTGAACCTTCTAGAGACCACTGGAAAGCTTTTTCAAAAATGAATCTTTCACTAGCCTCCATTTTTCATAAGATTTCCATTTTTAGTAGTGAAACATAGACCTATGTTTCTTTAGCGTGCTGAGCTTACTGTTCACGCAGTCTTATTTGCTCCCCTCTTTTTTCTCTGGCCATTTCTGCACTATACTGTTATAGCATTATTATTCCACTTTCAACATCCCATGGAATCTTGGGGTTTGCAGTTTAGGGAAGGGCACTTAGAATTCTCAGCCAAATTGCTCTTTGGCCTCAATAAATGACAAACCTCAGAATTTCCGCAGAATGTTGAAAGTGGAATAGTAGCACTATGACAGCATAGTATGGAAATAGCCTCTGTTTTGCTGCCTACATAATTAGCAAGGAATTCTGAAGACAGTAGCTGTTTGCCTTGGCTGTTGTCAGCAGGCACACGAAGTGACACTAGGATCAGCTAAAATAGATTCCCATTCTTTCCTAGCTCAAGCTTTGTTTTTTTGCATTGTTTACTACAGACACACTACTGTAACCTGACACTGGAAGGCTGTGTTTCTCTGGCCCGGCTTCACTATTTTCCCAATGCTGATGCTGCTAAAAACAACATCAACAAACCTCATCTAGACAGAGGATGAAGAGGAAAAGGGGGCTGGGCAGGTAGAAAAAAAAGACTTTGTTAAAAAAAAAAAGAGCTTCTTTATCAGAGAAGGTAAGCCCATGTACACAATCACATCACAAAAGGTGCTGGCCTGGTTTCTTCATCCTTGTGGTTGCTCAAGATAAACAGAGTGTGTGCCTGGACACGTCCAACACGTTATGCTTTGGTGAAATCTGTAGTGTTGTTTAAAGAATGCATTACTAATGTTTTAACAGCTGAGTGTCAGGTTTTCCTCTTTTTCAGAGAAGTAACTGTTATTTTCTTGCAACATAAAAAAGAGGAAGGGGAGGGCAAGAGAAAAGCATGTACCAGCATCTTTAAGACTAACCGGGTTTTATTTTTACACAAGCCTTTGTGGACATCAACCCACTTCTTCAGAATCAGATCCAGTGAAGAGTGATAATAAATGCTCAGGTATAAAACATATGTACAGAGTTGTGGGAGTGAAATGGAATGTAATAAGACCCAGAAGGATGCAAATCATGACCTTTGCCCTAAATTTTCAAAGGGCTTCATATTGTTTTTGTTAATTGC
This sequence comes from Ctenosaura bakeri, assembly GCA_948474755.1. Lineage (NCBI taxonomy): Eukaryota > Metazoa > Chordata > Lepidosauria > Squamata > Iguanidae > Ctenosaura > Ctenosaura bakeri. The sequence continues at coordinate 233,676 of CAOLHI010000699.1, forward strand.
CATTAAGCTGAATTTGAATTATGGTGACCGTATGAATAAGAGATCAAGTTACTTGTCATCAACAGCCCTGCTCAGGTCTTGAACATTCAGGACTGTGGCTTTCTTGATTGAGCCTTCCACCTATAACACAGTCTTCAGGCCGTTCTGCACTACACTGTTATAGTGCCAGTATTCCAGTTTCAACATCCTATGGAATTCTGGGGTTTGTAGTTTACTGAGGCCCAAGAGCTCTCTGGCTGAGAATCCGAAATGGCCCTCCCTAAACTGCAAACCCCAGGACTCCATAGGATGCTGAAAGTGGAATAATAGCACTGTAACAGTGTAGGGTAGAAAGGCCCTTCCTCTTTTCCTTCTGTCTTTTACCTTACCAAGCATTATTGTCTTTTCTAATGAGTCATGTCTTGGCTAGTCATCTTGGCTTCTAAGGAGAATGCCAGCTTATTTGCTCTTGGACCCATTTATTTGTCTTTTTGGCATTCCATGGTATCCACAGAACTCTCCTTCGGCACTGCATTTCAATTGAGTTGATTTTCTTCCTATCAGCTTTGTTCACAGTCCAACTTTCACAACCATACACAGAAATTGGAAATATGATCCCATGGACAATCCTGACCATCCAGAGAATCTGTGGCACAAATTGGATTTACATCTTTTGTCTGAACCAGCTATTGGAAAAAGATACTTTTTTTGACAACATGTGCTACGGGCCATGCAGACTGGAGAATGGAAGTTGTAGATAAAAAGTAACTTTTCTAAACTCTATATCCCACTTTATGCTAGAAGTACAGGGCAGAAGTGTATGTATGTGTCTGTCTGTCTATCTCTGGATTGGTAATTAGGGCCATTTCCTCACTAGCTTATTATAATCCTATTATTCCACTTTCAACATCCTATGGAATCCTGGGGTTGCAGTTTAATGTTGAAAGTGGAATAATAGCACTATAACAGGCTAGTGAGGAAATGGCCTAGGTTGTGTGGATGACAAGCAGTCACTCCGTTCACTTTCCCTCATGCACATATTGATGAAAGCTACAGAACCCAGTATATTTGTAGAAAGTATACAATGCTATAAGAAATGTGCAGGGTGCCGGATATTGGGGTCTGGATGTTTCCTGTTTCTGATTATACTAACCACGAAGAGAGTTTTTAAAAGGTCTGTGTATATAAGTGAGTGGAACAAAAAAATAAGCATCAGGCTCCCTCTGGGTGTTGGCGTGGACTGGGCCTGCAGACAAGAAGACAATATGAATGGGCAGCAATGGTGACAAGGAGGGAGGCTGCTTGGAGATAGGGGTCTTTACTGCACCTAGAGTTCACAATGCTATCTATTTAGCATTGTGACAAAGTTCTGTGGGTGTGTCTATCTCAAGTGCCAAAGCAGCCTGGAAGCAGGCTGCCAGGCAACCAGAAAAGCTCCTCCAGAGAAAAAACCAGCCTAGCAGTGTGTGGGAGGGGCTGGTGGCTGAGAGGAAAAGTTATATAAAGCTCAGTACTGTCTTTCATTTAGTCCTTCGGTGAGATTCCTACCAAGAAGCTCTGGCGTAGAGTCCCTCAGTCAGCCAGGAAGGGTGACTGTGTGTGAAGGTTTAATTCTCAGTAGAAGCCTAGTGAGTGGGAGAAGAGTAATTGAACCTTAGTAGAATCTGGTCAGAGTGTGACCTGGATTGGGAGTTGACTCTTTCGTGAGAGTGTAGCCCAAGGGCTGTTATATGTTACATGATGTGCTTTATACGAGAGTCTACAAATATAAGGGAACAAGTATACTGAAGAAATACGTTAACTTTGAGCTGCAAATGAACTCTAATGCTTTATTCTGTATGTTATCTTAATAACTGTTACAGTTTATTCTTATAAATACTGACTCAGCTGAGTTGTATATAGTATTTAATGAAACACAGAAAACACGCTACCATAAAACTATTAAGAGGTTCTAAATAGACATTGAAAACCCCCACCCTTTTACACAAAGGTAGTATTATAAAGGGGAAAGCAGAGCTGTGTGGTAAAGACAGGATGCCTTATCAAGACTGTGGAACTGTTACTCTGACTTCTGGGGGTCCCATGGGAGCACTTTGATTCGCTCCAAGTTATAAAGGTTGGGGAAATTAGTGGAGCACTGGCATTAGCAAAACAAGAGGCAGGGTAACCCAGCAGGATCTTTTACCCAACTTTACAGGGTCAGGCCAAGCAAAAAGCCAGACAAATGTATCAAATAAATGAATTTTATTAAATGAATATAGTATCACACACTAACGCACTCACTCACACACACAATTGGGAAGGAAAGGAGGTGAAAAAATGGATAGGGGATATAGCAAATGGAATGTAGAGGCGGTGATATTGCACCTATCCTGAAATCTTCAATCCGGGAAACAGCGAGAAGAACGGAGCTCAGCGAAGAGACAGCTGAGGGGATCATTCAACTAAGAGAGTGCCGGTCTGCTAGCGTTGTGGGGAGTTCTCTGAAGACACCCTAAAAAACTAGGACTACTTATAGGGCAGAACATACCTTGAGGGCAGGCCCTCTCCTGGGAAGAGCAATGGCCAAAACAAAGGAAGGAATACCATACAATGGCAAATGGGTTGCAGTATTGTTTCAAGTAGGGTTGTAGTCAAGTAGGGTTGCAGTATTGGTTTATGTAGATAGACCTTGCCTTATAGGATTTTTCCAGAGTCAAAGTTGCTCAACCTGGGGAAAACATGTTAATCCCCTCAAGTTGGCTATTCTTGGCTGAGGATCTTTTGTTTATGTGGATGTGTATAGCCTGAGGTCTCCTTGGGCTACGTGACTGGGGATTTTTCTGGTCTTGACCTGTTTTCAGTCATTCGACCTCTTTGCCTACGTGCCCACCCAGGCAACCTCTCTGGCATGGTTGGCATATTTGATATCAAATTTATATCTCCCCGGGAAGGAGTATGCCAGTGGGGTAACAGAACTGCCACACCAATCTGGGAGAAGTAAGGGCCTATCATGCTCCAGTTTTACAAACACTATAAGCCTCTTCATTCCTGTTACTTGTACCCCCTGAGAGTTTTTTTAAAAATTCAAATCTTCAAAAGTCAAGAAACAGATTCTTTGACATTTTTAAAATCCCCATATACTGATATGGTTGCACCCCCTAGTGAAGCCCTTAAGACATAACTCGACCAAAATACATAGGCTGATGCTAAGTAAGGTGATCAAGGAGAAGTTTTAGAAGATTATAAAATGTGGGTGAACACATTTCATATGTACAAGTCATGTACACTTTCATCTACCTGCTCTGCTCATCCCACTGCAACAAGATTTAATTGTAACCAATCCCCACTATGCTTTTTAAAGTGCTCTTTAAGTTTTCTATACCTGCAGGATGACTGATTGTTGCTTCTGATCATGTGCAGAATGCCATACGTATTCCGGATCAAATTAACTTCTGTAGCATTTTGAAGGCCATTTTAAATGCCATTATCTGTTGTGTTTACTGTACATCGCTACCACTCAATTCATGGCCTAGGGAACAGTGCTAGTCCCTAAGCCACTGGCTACTGGTCCCTGGTGTGTTTCCAGAAAGAAAGAAACAATTATGGCTAATAGGTACAAATATGGTACCATCCTGTCACACTGGAAAATAATAGTTGTCAGTCCCCAACATCAAATAGTTTCGAAAGCAACACTAATTCACTTACCCAAGTCTAAACAACAAAAGTCAGTTAATCAGCATTAGAGACCATGCCTCACAGGCAAAAGAAAAAAAAATCATATTAACATGTTTTTCAACATTCTCCTTCACAACTCCAGATAATCCCCATGTGACTATGAAGGATTATGGGACAGAGGTGTGGTGTCTATCCTGTGAGGATTTATGATGCTTCTGTTGAGAATGTCCTCACATTTTACTATATGTGATTATTTTATGGAAGCTTATATTCCTTGGAGTGTACATGTATCTTTTTTTTGGCTCAATTTGGAGCCATGGCGGGGGGAGTACGATGCCTTAGATGTTGTTAGACTGCTGGCATTTTTCACCATTGGTTATTCTTGCTAAGGCTGCTCGTAGCTGCAGTCCAAAAGCATCTGAAGAGGTACACTCTATCCACTCATCTGTAGCAAGTCCACATATGGCTGAATGCATCCTTAACACAATTATGTTTCTCTTGCCCTTTTCAAGAATAATATCTGTAAGTGTAAAAAATGTGCAGCTAAAGCCTTAAACTTGAACACCAAACTTAAAAGGGAAAGGGTAACATACATGGGGCTTTTTCATTAGGAAAAATGATGAACGGGCAGAAGTTTTTCAAATTGTGTATGATATATAGCAGGAAGTAAGCCATTTGCAGTGTAGTGGTTTGAGAGCAGCAGGGCTCTGGGAGACAATGGTTCAGCCATAGAAACCTAGTGCACAAGACACACTCTCAGCCTCAGAGGAAGGCAATGACAAATTTTCCTCTGAAGAAATCTTGACAACAAAACTCATATGATGGGTTCTGTCCTGTTTTGGCAGCTTTCCAAGGCTTCCCAGCTATCCAATCAAGCCAATAGTAGGAACTAGCAAACAACATTTATTAGTCAGTCTGAGTTCATAGCAAGGTTAGAATAACCAAGTCTAAATTTACAAAGAACCCAGAGAAGGTATTTCTAAGAGCAAAATCTGTAGCCCAGGCAAAGCTCCAAAAAAAAAAGGCTGTCACCACCAATGGAATTAGTAGGCAGCAGCAGCCTCCTACCTTCCTGGCCTCTGGTTATATAGGCTCAGCATTCTACCCAGCTGTGGCCTAATTAACAGACTCTTCCAATATAAACACTGCCAGAAGGCTGGGCTCTTCCTTTTCTACCTGCACTATCTGCTATAAGTACTGTTCCTCTCATGTCTCTCAGGTGTGGCTGTTCGGAAGGGTCCTGGGGCATGGGCATGACAGGATTGCCAGGAGTCAATTTCAAGGCATATAACAAGGGCAGGGGGAGGGGAACGTGACCCCTGGCTACACGTGCAGCGCCCCCCCGGCTCCCACCACCATTTTCCCTCAATGTGAAACTTTGCACCCTTAGAAGTCCTTACTCTGTAGACATAAAAAACTTTCTCCCTTCTGCAGGAACTTCAGATCTCAAGCAGGGTTGCCAGAGTAAAAACTAGAGAGGCCTTCTGTACTTTTGATGACTGAGTAGAAGAGGGAATTTCAGCAGGTGTTGCTTGTTATCTGGGCGCATGACAAACAACACCTGCTGAAATTCCCTCTTGTGCACACCCTTTAAAGATACAGAAGCCATCTCCACTTTCCAGGCTAGCAACCCTATGCTATCAATTCAGCTAACTGGCTGTACTTGATGTTGTTACATGCCTTCAAGTTAAATTCAGCTTATGGCAAGCCTAGCACAGGTTTTCTTGCCAAGATTTATGGCGAGGTTTGCCCTTGCCTTCTTTTGAAGGCTGAGAGAGCATGAAGCCCTCAGGATCACCCAGAGAGTTTCTATGCCTGAGTGGAGATTCCAGTTCTGGTGTCTGGGAGTCCTAGGCTATTTCTGCACTACACTATTATAGTGCTATTATTCCAATTACAACATCCCATGGGATCCTGGGTTTTGCAATTTAGGGAGGGGCATTTAGCATTCTCAGCCAGAGAGCTCTTTGGCCTCAGTAAACTACAACTCAAAGAATTCCACAGGATGTTGAAAGTGGAATAATAGCACTATAACAATGTAGTGCAGAAATGGCCTTAGTTCAACACTCAAACCAATACACCACACTTGCTAAAGATAATGATCTCCAGGATTTAAAATCAGCTTAGGTAATGTATTGCTGTAGGATGTAAAGGCTACCCTAAAGGTTTTTTTGAAAGCACTGAATACATGGATGAAGCGTAGCCCTCTGATCAAGGAGAATTAGTCAGGACGCTTTCACAGAATCTACAAGGGCATTATTTTTAATTCTTCATTTACATCTACTGCGTTTCTATGCCATTTCTTGGTCGCTGTACTGAACAAGCCGACAATTTAAAAATGCCTCAAATTTTTAAAAAAGTTAAAACGCCAAAAAGCAAAACGAAAGAGACTTCTTTCACTCTATCTCTCCGAAAACATTCAGCCATCCCGGGCGTATGTCGATCTCTCCCTCAGATCTCCATGAGGCCGTGCGCAGCGCTACAGGAATTTTCCACTGCTCCCGTCTCCCTGCTCCGCCTCCCTCCCATCATGCAATGCGCCTTTGCCAAGATGGCTGCCTCCTTGCGACCGGTGGCAGTTCAGCTCTCCATGCGCGCTTGCCTTCAGGTGCTGGCAGGGAAGGGGGGTTGATGTTGAGGGGGGTATTTGTTTTTCCCCAGGCGAAGGAGAGGAGTGGTGTGTGCTTCGCTGTTACTGCTGAGTACTTTTACCTGCCTCTGTTTCTTGTCTATAACCTTCAAAAGAATGGTTCTTCAGTCTGTAATTTAAGGCTAAGATACATGGCCAGGGACGGCCAGTCTCACCTTCTGCCCTCCCCCCGTTTGACTAGAGACCATTTGTGTACCAGACTGTTATAGTGCTATAATTCCACTTTCAACATCCTGTGGAATTCTGGGGTTTGTAGTTTACTGAGGCCAAAGAGTTCTCTGGTTGAGGATTCTAAACGCTCCTCCCTAAATGGCAAACCCCAGGATTCCAGAGGACGTTGAAAGTGGAATAATAGCACTTTAACAGTCTAGCGTGGAAATAGCCAGAGAGGAAAAGAGTGAAGCAGGCTGCAGAAAGAAGAAGTCATGCCAGGCTAATCTTATCTCTTTTTATGATAGAGTTACTAGCTTGATAGATGAAGGGAATGCTGTGGATGTAGCATATCTCGATTTCAGTAAGGCCTTTGACAAAGTTCCCCATGACATTCTTGCAAAGAAGCTAGTAAAATGTGGGCTGGACAGGGCTACTGTTAGTTGGATTTGTAATTGGTTGACTAGATACCCAAAGGGTGATCACGAATGGCTGCTATTGATCCTGGAGAGAAGGACTAGTGGGGTGCCACAGGGTTCTGTCCTGGACCCAGTGCTAGTCCCTAACATTTGTATCAATGACTTGGATGAAGGAATAGAGGGCATGGGGATCAATTTGCAGATGATACCAAATTGGGAGGGGTTTGCTAATACGCAAGGACAGGATCAAAATTCTGACCTGGATAGATTGGAGAGCTGGGCCAAGGCGAACAAAATGAAATTCAGCTGCAGAGAAGTGTAGGTCTACACTTAGGTAGGAAAGATGGAATACAGAAATATAGGATGGGGTACACCCCCATCTTGAATACTGTGTCCAGTTCTGGGCACCCCAATTCAAGAAGGATATTGACAAGCTGGAGCAAGTCCAGAGGAGGGCGACCAAAGTGGTGAGAGGCCTGGAAGCCATGCCCTATGAGGACAGACTTAGAGAGCTGGGTATGTTTAGTCTGCAGAAGAGAAGGTTAAGAGGGGATGTGATGGCCATGTTTAAATATTTGAAGGGATGCCACGTAGAGGAAGGAGAGGGCTTGTTTTCTGCTGCTCCAGAGACCAGGACAAGGAGCAATGGATTCAAGCTGCAGGAAAGGAGATTCCACCTGAACCTCTGGAAGAACTTCCTGACAGTCAGGGCTGTCCGGCAGTGGAATGTGCTGCCTCGGAGTGTAGTGGAGTCTCCTTCCTTGGAGGTTTTTAAGCAGAGGCTGGATGGCCATCTGTCGGGATTGCTTTCAGGGTGTTCCTGCATGGCAGGGGGTTGGACTGGATGGCCTGTGTGGTCTCTTCCAACTCTAGATTTCTATGATTCTATGATTCTAAAAAACTATTTTGAGAAAAGGTGGAGATTTAGAGGGGGTGTGAGTGAGTGGGAACATTCATGTGCATATTTGTTAGATTTACTTTCTTCAAGTGGCAGAAAATATCTGGATGAGATGCCATTTCTGCACTACACTGTTATACTGCTGTTATTCCACTTTCAACATCCTATGGAATCCTGAGGTTTGCAGTTTAGGGAGGGGCCTTTAGAATTATCAGCCAGAGAGCTCTTTGGCCTCAGTAAACTACAAACTCCAGAATTCCACAGGATATTGAAAGTGGAATAATAACACTATAATGCTGTAGTGCAAAAATGGCCTGTGTTGTGAAGTTTGTTTTGAATTGGAAAGGCATGTATCTTAAGAGTGTCACAAATGTAATAATTACGGTTGGTAGAAATGTAGACAGAAATGGAGCAGGGAGGAGAGAAGAAACTTAGTGGCATCTCTCTCCTTTTTGTGATAAAAACAGACTAACACGGCTATTTCATTGAATTTTATAGAAGGAACATTGACCCTGTCATGAAGTATGTATTTGCGTGTCTGATCCAAGAGTATCGCTCTATTGTTAGTGTGCACAGGTACTGCTTTGGTTTTATATGTAGTTTGGTGAAAGTTTATATGTACTTGCATGTGTGTCTTTCTGGTTGTGGAGAAAAGAATAATATGTATGTGTGTGAGTTCTTCTGGAATTGGGTTTTTGTTTGCATTTCTTATAGATATCCCTTCTGAAACCAAAGGGAAGTGTAGGTTTTTATGTGTATGCACATTTACACTCTTAATTTATTTTGGCTAGGTAATGTTTTTTCTTTGCCTCTTTCATCTATTACTTGGAAAGCAGGAGTATGCATTGATTTTTGCTACTGAAGGAATTTTGCAGGGGAAAAGGATTCTAGCTTTGTTGTAAAGACTAAGAAAGAAGTTGCATAACTGTACTTGTTTTAAATAGGAAGGAATGTTTTGTCCATGGATCTGTGTGCTTCTGTAAAGATTGACATGAACTGAATTCATATTCAATAGTAGGGGATACTGGTCTGCTGTGTGTACTTGGTTGCAATGAATTCATCTCAACTTTGGAAGCACATAAATAGTTCACCACCTAAGGTCTGACTGAGTTCTAATTCATTTACTAGACTGCTACTCTTATTGTTCCATAGGGCGCTGAGTGTCTGTTGAATCCTGCCCGCTTGACTCCATCTTGTCTTGTGATCCCAGTGAGAACAAAAAGACGCCATTTCATCCCCCCTTCTGTCAGTGCAAAGTATGCCACACCAGAAGACCAGAAAAAACATGCCAGGGCTGCAGGGTTGGTGATACCTCATGAACCAATTATACGACCTATGAATATTGCCTGCACAGGTAGGTGGTTGTGACCATTTGTCTAATCAGAAAGAGGTAGAATGGGCTTGACTGCATGGAGTAGAGCCGTGTGAATCTTGAAGGCAAATACAAAGTGGATATTGACATAGGGCGGTTCCACACTACACTGTTATAGTGCTATTATTCCACTTTTAGCATCCTATGGAATCCTGGGGTTTGCAGTTTATGGAGAGGCCTTTAGAATTCTCAGCCAGAGAGCTCTTTGGCCTCAGTAAACTACAAACCCCAGAATTCAACACGATGTTGAAAGTGGAATAATAGCACTGTAACAGTGTAGTATAGAAAGGCCCTTACTGTTCTTACATGTTCCTGTGATGCTGTTTGAATTGTCCTTGGTATAGCATAGCCATTCTTTTAGCAGATAGATGGCTTTTAATGGATCAGAATTCTTTAATTATAGTTTTTGCATGCAAGATGTGACTTTTTCCCAGAGTGAGAGTTGGTTTATTATCTGCAATGTGGGCTGGATAGAAACTTCCTTTCTTTCATGGGATTAGCTGTTTAAATTTTTGCTTAACTTATTTCTATAATGCTCTTCTGTTAAAGAGAAAAAAATCTCCAGAATGGTTTTTGCCTCAGTCATTGCAGATACTTTTCATAATACTTGATGATTGTAATGTCAAATGATGATGCCTGTGTCTATCCCTGAGGTATCACCATTCTTCCTGATGGTGAGCCCAGGTGTTTGTGTGTATAACTCAAAAATAAGAATAACTGGGGAAATCCAGCTAGCAGAAGAACAAGACACTGTAAATGGTAATTAAAATGTTTCTTTTTAAATCTGCAACAATTGCTTGTCTAAAATCAAAGTAATAGGAGAAAGAGTGGTGAGCATTTTTGACGTTTTGTGAAAGTGTTGCAGGCGCTGTCACAAAATACCTGCCACAATTGCAGCTAAGTACCCATTTTACAAAAGGAAAACTGCTAGAGCAAAAGTACATATTATTTACCTAAGAAATAATAAGAAATGGTAGAGAAGAGACTCAACTACAAACAGAAACACATCTTGAAAGGCTGTGGTTTTCCTTGCTCTCTCCTGGCAATATCCAGTTAGAAATGTTCTCTGAGAGAGCAGTTCAGGTGGCCACTACCAGCCCAGAAAAGGTAGAAGATAATTCTAATTGGGTACTGTTCACAGAGTGAAATATTAATTTCAACTATGCTCTTTCCTCTCCTCTGGGTCAGATGATGCATCAGGATGGTAGGAAGATTTGAGCAGACACTTGTTGGGGAGAGTGAAAGGAAACTGGGAATGTCGACAGTTACCATTAATCATCTAGCAGCAAGGAAACCAAAAAGCTTGGCAAGCATCCAAAGAGGTTTCTTCAGGCACATTGGTGCCTATTAATTGGATGGGGAGGTTAAGGCCATTACCATTCGCCCTACCAGGTGGCTGAGTACCTAACATGAAATGAGATTGCTCAAGAATACTGAAAAGTGAGGAACTCCTAGCCTCCAGAAGAACAAGACACCCTGCATTGTCTTGAAACAAGACAAGATAGCAAGATACCAGCTTGGGGCAGGCAACCCTGTAGAAGACAGTGTATTCTCTGTCCCTTCCTTATTCTTTAACAAACCCACCCTTTTGAGAGAAATCTGAATGACAGTACAAGGCTCCTGGCTGGAGTCCAGAAAAGAAAGAGTCTTCTGAGTGAGGAGTGAAGATGCTGGAGATGCACTGTATTGCAGGTTCCATTTGTTACAGACAATGCCCCATGATGCCTGAAATGCAGTCTTTTTCAGTGAAGTCATTCATACACGCAGCACAGCAAGATGGTAGGATCATGAGATAATGAAATGAACTGTTGCCCTTCATCGTAAAGGCAAAGTGTTCCACACTCTTACGTATTAAAAACTCCTTGCAAATTAGATAGTTAGCAACAAACCTAAGTTGCCAAGAAAAGAGGTTCTAGTCCAAGGATGGACAAAGTTCATTCTGTGGGCTGCATATCACTCCCAGAGCAAGTGCGTATCCCCATTTTCCCAATATTGGCTGACTAGTTTTTGTATTTCTATATCCCATATCTTCAGTATCAGATAATCTCAGGCTAGCATTAGGGGGCTGAAGCTGCTTGTGAGGGCCACTAAGTGTGCATCTTGAACCTGGACTTCATATACCCCAGTTCATTGGACTATGTTTTATCTTCTTGAGACATCTTTCTTTAGTAAAGGATTTCTGAACTACTTGCTGTGTTTCCTGCACCGCCACTGGCTCAGTTATTCATTTGAAATCCCAGCCTCCTTTCTCAGCCTGTTTAATTTGAACTGTTAAGTTTTTAGTGCAGGCACTCTTAAATGTATTAGTACTGGCTTGAGAATGCATACATGGATTAGTAGGTAAGTGAGAAATAATGAATTAATTATTGTTCAAGGGTTTTTGAAATTAATCTTACTTTAGGGTTTTTTGTTTTGTTTTTTGTATCTTTATATTTTTAGTTTTAAAATAACTTTTTGCCGTATCTGATTGCTTTTTGTTTTGGTTACACAGCTGGCATCTTCGACCCTTATGTTCCTCCTGAAGGGGATGCACGCATATCATCTTTGTCAAAGGAAGGACTGAAGCAAAGGGCAGAGCAGGTCAAGCAGACTGCAGCTTCACAGCTGGCGTAAGTACCATTCTCTTTGTGGAAGCCATGCAGTCCATGGCCCATCTGGCCATTCCATGACACTGTGTTTTTCTTTTCAAGCATCTGCTGTTTGTGTTGCAGGATTCCAGCAGACAGTGGTTTTTAAGCATTTATGTAGATCATAAAGGCTGCTCAGTCCCCAAAAGCTTAGAGCAATTATAGTTGATGTATATTATTCTGGGAGGGCACATTGTATTATTGTTCTGGAACGCCACCCCTTGGGATTGTAGCTTAGGTGGGTCCTCATATGAATGCCTTTAAAGAGTATAAGCGCATGGGGGAGAATGCGTGGTTTGGCTGATTCTGTATGCATATTGCTCTTCCATAGGCAAGAGATTTTTCTTCTTTTCTTCAGCAACAAGAAGTACACTGAAATGATGAGATTTCCCCTACCTATATTCTAAAGTGGTACAGACCTGGAGTTACAGTATGCTTTTTCAGAATGTGTTGATTGGGCCTTACAAATACCTCAGTGCCTTGAAGAACATAGGTTTGATGTGAGTGGGAAAGCTTTTATTAAGAGCATAATCAAAGATCTGTTTCTTCCCACAATGACGCTGTCTTCAGCTGTGGTATACTGTTGCTGACCATAGAGATTTAGGCCTTACATATCACAGTTAAGCTCTTGATTGGAACTAGGTTGGCTGCAGTTACCCAGAGGACCTTTTCTTCTATTGCTCCCAAGTTATGGAATGACCTGCTGGAGGAGATCCGGCATATTACCAGTCCTGTCAGCTTTAAAAAGCAGTCAAGACTGATCTCTTCCGACAGGCCTTCCAAGACTAGCATTTCCATCGCCTCCCATCAATTGTCTTGCTGCTTTGCTAATAGTAATTGATGGACTGTCAATTGCTGTGTGTTTTAAGGGGTTGGTTTAGGAGGGTTGGTGGGTGAGGAGGATTGGGTATGTTTTTAATGTATTTTAATGTATAATGTATTTTATGTTGTTTGCTGCCTCGATCCATGTGGAGAGACAGGATAGAAATAAAAATTATTATTATTATTATTATTGGTTGGCCAGTTTGCCTTCGAGGGTTCTAAACTTCTAAAAAGCCGTTTAAACCTAGAGGTGGTCACTGTATCTTGGGACAACAAATTGAATGAATCTGAAGCAGACAAATTGTGGTCTTTCATTTAGGCTGCCACTCTGGTACCTAAAGATCTTCCTAGGGATAGTGTGGCATTTTTAATTAGTTTGTTGCACTTCCAGTAGACAGATAGTCACTAGTGGAGGCAGGCCTACTCAATGTTCAGGAGACAGGGTCAGTTCATGCTTCTGGTGCAGAGGTTGCATTGCTTTAAGGGAGAAAAAAGCAAGAAATTGATTGGAGGGGCTTCTTTTCTGGATGCTTTTCTTTCCACAATTGCATCAGGACAAAGTGAGCTAAATGTCAAAGTTAAGCTGTGCAGAGTTTCATTGCAGTGTTATATACATAATCTTCATATATCTGAAGAGAAACTGTTGAGAGCACTACATTGTTGTGTGCTCTCTCCCTTGCTCTTTTGTATCATAACTTTTCTCTCCCTCAGGTTTGTCTTGTTCTTGCCTTTTCAGAATCCGAAAGATCAAAGATTATGATCCTGATTTCAGCACCAAAACTTTTGCAGAGAAAGCCCAGGATATATTTATTGAAGCTCACAATAATTTGATAAAGTAAGGTACCTCAAGATATTTCAGTGGGTTCTTACTGTTGCTTCCACCCTGACTCATGCCAATTACGTAGTAGCAAACAACTTTATTAGTTCCAGAGGGCTAGATACATTTCATTGGAGTAGTGTAGACTGATGTAAAAGATTTCACTGAACTCTTAACTGAGTGCAAGAGACTTCTGCTAACCTGTGATACTTCAATATGTTGGCTTATGAATGGCAAAAATACCAAGCACTGATGTGTGTGTTTGTGCCATTCGTGAAAATTTTCTAATGCCTTTCATCATACCTAAGTATGTTTAGGGAGCCAACTCAAGACTACTCAGTACTTAGCAGGCTTGCATATATGTTGAAGCTGATTAGAAAGATTAGGGGTCCAAATTCAGTTAACTAGGGGTGACTGTATCTTTACTTCCTGCAACCATCCTTGCAGAGAATTCAATAACAAGTGTGGGAAGGCCATTTGTCCCCATACTCTAGTGTTCACAGAGAATTTAGGGAAGAGAGGAGTACGAATTTCCTTTCCTGTTGTGGTTTTGAACAAGCAGCCAGGAAAATCAGAAGTGCTGCTTCTGACTGCTCCAGAGGACAGAATGTATGTCTCCCTAGAAGTTGTAAGACTGCAACTTCCACCTTCTTTCACAACTTGCCATGTTGGCTAGGGCTGATGGGAGTTGCAGTTGAATAACATTTGGCCATACATTCCCCACCCACTGCTCTAGCGCATGGAGACAACTTGGTGAAGAAATCAGTGATGACCGCTAGGGCAACATTAGTAGAGTCTCTGTTTAATGGTGTCTACAAATCATTATAGACTGATAATAACTGTTAGATAATTGTTCAAGCAACATTTGTAGTGATAACTTCCAAGGCAACCTTTGTAGACCTTCCATTTTGTGGCATGCAAAAATAAATAAATAATGCCTCAGGCTTTCTGCCGCATTTGAACTTGTTGTGCCAAAAGGTTAGTTACACTAATCACGTAAACTCCTTCTGAGAAACCCAGTGTTGATCAGCTTACTTCACACAATCACAGGTTCTGGTTAGCTCACATTAAGGAACTGGGAATAAATAATATGATGTTGAATATGCATAGTTACTGTGCTTTAAAATGGGAGTAAGTAGTAAGGTAGTTTCTTTAGAGTGCCACTGTTTGTAGAAGCTCTTGAGTTTTAAGGTCTCACCTGTTTATGTGAGTGGTAATGTGCTTTTTGTTGTTGTTTTTTGCTGCTACCAACAGAATGCTTTTTGTTTCCACAAGGAAAAATATCTTGACAGAGCTGATCTGTGTAGCCATCTTGGTAACTTAATTTTTTCCCCCAATCCTTTACAGCTTTAACAAACAGAAGCTGCACTCTTTAGTGACTGAACGCTGTTATCCGGTAAATATCTGTGACAAGATTAGAAAATGTTTTGCTAGGAAGTTGGTGATTCCCTCAGAAATGTTGACATGTCATGGCATTCCTACACATGCTTGGCATCTGCATAACCTCTTCAGAGTATCTCTGCAGTGCTATTTCAGGTCATGGCAGATTGAACCACCAGATGGTGGGATGTAGTGTCACTCATCCATGCTCTGCACAATACAAGTTTAATCACTACACGGATCTATGGAGCAATCTTAGTTTTTGTCACATTGTTTGTCCATTTAGCCCAGGCATGAGAGACAGAGAGCTGGGTTGCTATAGGCTTGCATTTTCCCACTGAAGTTTCCTTTGCACTGTAGGAGACAATAGATTTTACTCTGTGGGCTTCAAAGACAGTCCTGGTGTTAAGGAAGAGACGTTTCTTGGTATGTTATAGAGATTTATTACATTTGTGGAAGCAGGGATATATTTAAAAAATAGATCCTTCACCTATGTCCAAAGGCCATATGCCCTGCAGAAATCATGTTCCCAAACCAAAAGATGCTTTGGTTTTATGTTACTTACATTTAGCATTCTTAAAGTTGAAACACTTGAAAGAATAAAATACCAAGAGAGGAGGGGCAAGGATGACAGAAGTATATAATGCTAGCTGCTAATGCATGTTATCCAAATAATGAAGAAGGGCAGGACACGCTGCAGCTATACTCACTAGCCTGACTCATGGCAAACCAGCCCTAGTTCTAATCTAACTGACTGAAAGTTTCTTCTGATCTTAGAACATCTCAGCAGTTGATGTAGTTGAGGCTCAGCTCTCCATGACATTGCATTAGGCTGTTGGTTAACTTGATTCTTGTATCACTTATTTCTTAATAGTATTAAATTTCTGGAACTCTTAAATTCCCCCCCCCAGCTGGTTTTATTTTCTATAGTTTTCTTCCTAGTTCTTTGCATCCTGTACCAGCTGTCCAGGTACTCATCTGCTTTGGGAATGGGAAATAGTAGCGAGATTTTACGGGGATATATTGACTATTTGAGGGCTAAAATCATATAATCTTCCTTAATGCTAAACATGGGTGTTGAATTATTAGGAAATGGTTCGAGGAAACAGATATAAGACTATCCGGTGGAGTTTTTTGGAGTCTCTGGAGCCCCCTCGGGTGGTCCAGGTACGGTGCCCCACTATGGTGAGCAAAGACAACCTGTATGGACAAGTCACAGTTCGAATGCACAGTCGGCAGGTACGTGTACGCAGCTGCCCCACCCTGGATGAGATGTTTTCTGCCTACCACTGTGTAACACCATAAAACTTGTTTTAATCTTTTTCTTGGCAGACTCTTGCTATCTATGACCGGTTTGGGAGACTGATGCATGGTGGGGAGCAGGTACCAAAGGATGTTCTGGAATATCTCGTTTTTGAGAGGCATCTGGTCAACCCATATGGTCAGTGGAGACTGCATGGCAAGATTGTTCCAGCTTGGGCTCCTCCCAGAGATCCTATCATCAAGGTATTTTATCTAAGCATGCTGCTCCAGCATCATGACCCACACTGTCTG
Source organism: Ctenosaura bakeri (assembly GCA_948474755.1). Lineage (NCBI taxonomy): Eukaryota > Metazoa > Chordata > Lepidosauria > Squamata > Iguanidae > Ctenosaura > Ctenosaura bakeri. The sequence continues at coordinate 250,001 of CAOLHI010000699.1, forward strand.
CCATTTGTAAAAGAATCCTTGTGTACATGTATGCAAGCAGTCTGCCCCACCCAAGTGTTGGCATTTTTCTTGTTTCATTTCTCTGTAAGACCTTTTTTTTTTTTTTTGCTTTGAAGATAACTTTGTAGATTCTGTCTTGGTTAGAAAAGGAGGAGCTTGCCCAAATTTCCCTGCAAGAGCCAAAGCCTGGAAGTTTTCTTTTAGAAAATTAGAATCTCCTCCTCCTAGAATCTCCTAGCCGGCATAACTAATGGCCAGGCAACCTGTGAGGTTCTGGAAATAAGCTTTTTTGACCTCTCTGGCAATGTAGAGATTTGAAGCTGGGGTTTTCCTGTGCCTAAAGGCAATGACACCAACTGCATCTTATATTTGAAGGTGCCCTTCTAGTGTTGAATTGTGTAAGAGTGACTCAATTTAGCTGTAGAAAGGGGTCTGTTTTAGCTGAAGGTGTGGGTTCACATCCTTACCTTTTCCAGAATGTTTATAATCCTTGGGCAAGTGAAAATCTTTTATCTGTTTCCCGATCTAAGTAGTTCTCAGATTGGTAAAATATAAACAAAATCGTTGTGAATAAATTTCCAAAGAAAGAGGCTGCATTTACCCTAGCTGGATCCAAATACTTTCTTATGTTCTTCAGAGCCAAAGTTTGCCTCACAATCTGGCCTCATTGAGAAGTGAAAGCCAAAGTGGAGATATGCAGATGACAGGGTGGCACTTTGCAGGTAGAAACGGGTATAGCCCTGACTTGCAGTGTTGAAAAGAATGTAGCTGAAAAGGAGAAAAATGTTTTTTGCTTCAGGAATTGAGCTGTACAGGTGCATGTTTGCCTTGCATCCTTGTGGCTCTTACTGCAAATCTTTATTTTCTTCTTTATAAATGGACTGGTTGCTGTTAAGTATTGAATGGTGAAGTGCTACACATGTAGAGACAATACTGTGTGGGATGCCACTTGGTGCTACTGAGATGGGTTTCAGCATCAGCCAGCATGTTTCAACACTTGTAGCTTTTTTCCTTCTCTCTGCTCATTCATCCCTCCAAGAGGACTTATAGAGGAGACAGTTCTTAACATCACTGCTTTTCTCTCCCTTACTCTGAGTGCCTCTTCGTGGATTGGGAGGGCAAAACATTTGTTCTCTTGTCCTTAGGCTACAAAGGCTATTTTGGATGAGAAAAAGCAGAATCAGTTTTGGGGATAAAATGGAAGAGTATGGATTGAAAAAATACTCTCCTCCCATCAAGCCTGATAGGTTCATCATAATGAACTGTGTCATCTTTGGAAAAGGATGGGCTAAACTAATTTTTGTTTTCCTTGTTATTTTTCCCCTGTCCTTTACAGACTGTTATGATCCCAGGACCAAAACTGGATCCGTCACAAGAATATGAAGAAATCATACTTCCCCAAGGTGTACCAACCCCCACAGACACAGTGGTACAAATAATGCCAAAAGAATGAGCCACAAGGGACAGATTTTGATATCCTGGGTATGGTAGCTGCTGTTGAATTGAATGCTGCCAGTCTTAGAAGCTTTTCTGTTTTCTTGACTCTATTCCAGTCTTTTAAATAGTGATCCACAGGTTTTTCCATATTCAAGTCTGTTCATGAGAACTTTTTTTTTAAAGCTCCAAGTACTTGAAGATGGTATGGGACATTGAACAAACTGCTGACCACTAGAGGTGCTGTATCTTTCAGGCTTCTGGGGGTTTTCCTTGTAAAATTACTTGCTTCTGGTTAAAAAGACCTTTTACTTATTGATCAGTAAATAAATAGACTTGAAAGCACTATTTTCAATTCTTTAAAAGAGAATAATAATAAAAAAACTTGTTTCTCAAGGCTGCCTGTGAGGTACATCCCTAATGCCAGTGAGGCTGGAGTTGCTGCTTGGGATTTGGGTAATGATAATTATAATTCTGAACATTTTGATGCTGTAAGGTTGAAACCTGGCAGTGAAAGTGGAACTTATATAGACTGCATCTCCCACAATTGCCAGTTCTAGTCATCATCTGTGTTGGAAGCTGCAGGCCATAAATTATCTGGAGAACCACAGTTTCCCATGCCTGCTCTAGATAGAGGACTTCTCCAGACATTTGGTTTATGGTGCAGGACAAGTGGAATAACTGCATGAGATTCAACAGTCTTTCTGTAATGAAATCCTTCCATGTAAGGAATATTGTAATTTTCCATCAGGCAAACCATGATGTGTTGCCATCAACTGCTAAATCATGGCTGTTCTGCTCCACTGTCTCACCATTAGAGCCAATGAGATTTGATATGCTATCAAACATTGTGGAAGAGGATTAGGGATTCCTTTTGGATAGTTTCCATATCAGTACTCCATGTTAGCCATATTAGTCTGTTGGAGTTAAAATGAACCCTCAGAAATTATGCAAATTACACAGACTGCAATTTGTTACATTCAGTTTTTTATGTTTAGCACAGTCCATCCACATATTGCTAGTCTTTGGTGGGGTCCTGCCTCCTGGAAATCTGGTTCAGTAATCTCTCTAGCTCATTACCTGTGTGAGGGAAAGGGAATAGGTATCTCTTCAGATGTTATTGGTTATAGCTTCCCCAATACTAACCAGCACTGAGGGGTTATGGTAGTAGCTTCAATCCACTATCTGCGGGAGAGGGGGGAGCAATTGTCTACCTATCTAAAGCCTATGTATTTTCAAGAACATTCTTGCAACCACCAGGCCTAAAGATTTACCTAATTTAATTGGTAAAAGTTGAAGTTCTGTACTTACTATCACATCTGGGTTTCTGTTGAATCTGTTGTGGCCAAGGAACAGCTATAGGCATTAAATGTCTTTACTCTGAAACATGTCTGTGCTACAAATTCACTGCAGGATCCTAAGCAATTTATTTTTGCTGTGCCTTAGCTCTTTGTCTGCATTATACAGATAATACCTACATATTGCGATGGCAGGGCCATTGTAAGGGTTACTAGGGTAATCCTACAAAAGCCACAGAACAGTGATATCTGTGTTGGGCCAACTAATACATCATTCAAGCTTTTGAAGCTTCACTGGCTTCTTCATCAGGCAAAGATGTTAAAAGATCACACTGGAGAAGAAAAGTAATGATTGTAGAGTCACAGGCCTACATTTTGTCTCAGTTGTTACTTCTGTTGTCAGTTAAGATGCTCTAGAAGAATACTAATGCAGTCAGAGGCCACTTCCCTTCCTGGTCATTGGGGGAGCCTGTGCTTTGCTCTGGTTATAATACCTTTGGAGGACCATACCATGTCAGTTGTAAAGTAACTGAAGAAGTCTTTCCTGTGATGTCCAGTGTCTGATGTATCCCATAAAAGAATATAGCAGCCAAAGCATACTGTTGAATTCTTCCATAAAGGGACAATTAATAGGCCTGTCAGGTAGATTGGGTTGATGAAATGGAATTAATTCTGTGGTCCAGTTTAGGTGCACAACTGCTTGAAATGTAAAATGTAAACAAGTTTGACCATTGATACCATTTCCGAATATTGAAGAAGTATAGCAATCAAGAAACTAGGAGCTTCATTATGAGAAAGTTTCATTTATCTCATATAGTTTGTGAAAGAGGCCTGCACCAAAGCATATAACAATTGCAACCCTCTGTCTTAATTTTCTTCCACTTGGAGAAGATGGCTGGACTAGTGGTGTTGGTCTAAGCTGCTTTTATTCTGGTTTACTTTGAAATTCTCTGGTGCAACATTGAATAACTAACATGCAGAGAAAACCTTTAATTTATTTACACTGTAATCTCAGTGGGTTCTTGGATGTCCAAGTAAATACATTTAGAATTGGTTTAGCACATTAATGTGGTTTGAAGGTTGTGTTAGTGAATGTTCTTCTTATGTTGGCATTAGATCATTCATTGCAAAAAATCATCCACCCATGCTAAAGAATCAGCTGCACTCATCCTGCCAATATATAGATAAGTCTTTTATTTATGTATTTACATTTATTACAGAATAAACTAAGCTTGTTTTATGCTCAGCATTGAGACAAACAGGTGACTTCACTACATTAGCAGTACTTCCTAAAAGTGCAATAGACACAGATTACAGGAGTAAGTGGGCTCCAGAATGCAAATATACAGACCCAAGCTTTATCATAAAGCAGAACATTTTTTTTTCTGCTCTCAGTTTCTCCTTGGATAATGTATGGGAGCAGAGGAGGCTACAGATGCTCAGTGGAATATCTCTTGAGAGAAAAATACTCTGTAATATTCTGGAAGGGCTGAGGAACCTGTGAATGGAATGCTAATGTTGAATGGGCTCATCTTTTGATGTGTACACTCATTTGTCTCTGAACCCTTTGATCTTCACTAGGTGGCTTGTGGGCCCAGACAATTCTCTTCATCCCACTATGGGAGTTTGAATTTGCTTTCTTCTAAAGAGGAGACACTTTTAGATTCAAGGATCATTCAGGAACACCCAGGATATTCTCTGACTATAGATAGTGGTTTGGTTTATTTACCTGAAAAATATGCCTGCACTGGTATTTCAGGGCCTTGGCTAAGGAACAGATTTATGCATCTTGAACATTGGAAGCCACCTTATACCAAATCACACCAGTGATTTGTGATCTGTGGCAGAGGCAAGGAACCTCAGACTCTGGGGCCAAGGAGAGTGAGTTTCTTTAGATGTTCCCCTCCACTGTATTAAGGCTTAATTACGGTACCAGCAGTAAGATTTAAGCTTAAATGTGCTGATATTCTTGGTCCCACCCTTTTGTCCAGTCCCCTTCATTACTATGCAGTCTCCACAAAATTTTCCACTTGAATTCAGCATTGGGCCCCCATTCTTGGTTTACAGCAGGGTGGAAATAATGAAGACATAAGCCAAACCTGGTGATACAATATTCTGTATAACTTCCTTCTTGTTGTTTCTTTAGGAAATGCACAAAACAGCTCACACAGGGACCTAGACATTAATTCTCCAATCCAAGTGGTAAACAGACTATGGTCTCCCTCAGTTTCACAGTGGTCATCTGTTGCCTTTAGATAGTCCTCAGGGAAATTCTTATGACAGGTTTAAAAAAGCCTCATCTTTCAAAATACAGTATACTTGCACCTGAATGCACACATACAAAAATATTTCCTCATGATAAGGAATTGCAGGGAAGTGTTCAGTGTGTTCTAATCAGAGCTTGGAAAAGTTACACTGGTGGCAGTATAAGTTCTAGAATTCCTCAGCCAGAATAGGTTTCTGAAAGCTGTAATCCAAAAAGCAGTGAATCCAAATTGTGTACACACACTATTTTTGTAAGGCACCTGCTTTGCATGCAGAAGGTCCTAGGTTTAATCCCTCCCATTTCCAGGTTGGGCTGGGAAAGACTCCTGTCTAAACTTCTGAAGAGCTTTTACTAGTAAGATGTGCTAGAACAATACTACTGATTAGATATAGGTTGAGGAAGGTACAGCCTAAAAGTTGTCTGTGACTGCCAAGGCCCCTGCAATTTGATTGTCTCCTGTTGCTTTTGACTGAAAATGTCCCGCATCCCCAGTAGGTAGGTGAATTTTACCACACATGGTTGATATATTGGGACTTTTAGCTTATCAGGAACAAGGATACCATCTGTCTGCCCATCCCCTTCAGCTTGCCTGTTATTTTTAGTTTAGCTGTAGTCTTTATGCACAGTAGCTGCTAGCAAGGATGGAATTTTTCTAGTCAAGTTTTATTACATACCATACTGTTGTAATTCAAACTTTGGGTGGTGGTGGATTGGTCTTGAATGGGCAATGAAGGCCTATTAGCCTGACAAGCTTCCGGTGGAGACGAGAACTACTGTAGTAGAATTGGTTCTTCGAGGGGGACTGTCCTGATCAGCATCTATGCTTCAAAGTCTCCCACTTAACCCCCACAAAGGGATCCATGACGGACACATCAACATGGAAAGCATTTCCTCAGAAAGTAGAAAGTCTGAAATTCACTCCTTTAGATGAACATTACAGCCTTCTATGTGTCAGGTAATAACAGCAACAACAACAACAAAATCTGATGCTGTCCTGGAAAGAAATGTTGAAATATCTTCAGAATGGAGAAAACAGTGATTTGGGGAAACACTAGAAACTGAAAGTAATATTCAGACATTTTTGAGACAATTCAAACAATAACATTTTGCAGTTCCAAAGCCAATCTGAAAACCAGGACAAGAGAAGGCAAGAGGTTTGGGATGGACTAGCTAAAATAACCTGAATAATTTCACCTCTCCCATATAAAGAATACAGAAGATGTGCTGTTAACTGAACTAATAAGTAACACTTTGGAGGAGTGTCTTGCCCAGGCCTTGTAAATAATCACTGAACATCTTGTTCTTTTTCCCAGCGTATTTCAACTTCTATTTGAGATCCCATTTTAAATGAAAAGTCAGCAAAATCTATGTGATTATGGAAGTTCCCTTGTTAATTAATTTTTTGTTCTCTTTTGATTTGATTTCATCCTGCCTTGCTTAAAGCCACTTTTGGGTTGCTTTTTACATCCAAACGCTGCTGTTAGGAATGAGAAGTAGAGGCTGGGGTCAGACACAAGGCAGGGGTCTATATGCTACGTGTTTACGCACACAGAATAGAACATGCAGAGCTTTGCAGCTAGTCTGGTGTTTCTGCAAATGAAGGCAGGAAGGTAGAGCTTTTCTCTGATAATCACAGTCCACCTCTCTTACCAATGTTTTAGCATGTTCCAAATATTAGTGCACTTCTCTGTTAGATGTTTTGTTTGTGTTTATATCCAAACCACAGGCTATCATCCTGCATGGCACATAAGCAAGTTCTTATTTGTGTTCAGTTCAGTCACAGTCCCAAGGACAGATATCTGATTTGGCTTTGCTAGGGCCCTCTGCTTTGTCAGTCTGTGACTTCTCTGTTTTGCTTTTAGGTTGAGACTCAGAAGTGGGGCTGGTACCTTCAACCTCCCACGGACACACTTCTGAGAAAGTTTTGCTGGTTTCAGCAGTCTCTCTTTTGGTTGATGACGGTCCTTCTTCCCAAGGGCAGACATCGGCTATTGTACTTTCACTTCTGTCTTTTGAGGAAACACCCACCAGTGGGCTGCTCCCCATGCTTAAACCTTTGGGTGGCATGGTGTCTGGGAGGCTGCGACATAAAGGCTTGTGTGCAGGCAGGCCCTCCTGTTTGGTCTGGGATATTTTCATGCTGACTGTTGGCACCTCAGTCCTACCAACATGTGTTGTGTTCCTTTCCTCTTTACCAGGCATCACTGTTCCCACTTCCCATGGGCAAATCTCTTCTTTAGGTGATGCTTCTGAGTGATCTATTTCCCAAGGGCAGACCTGTGCCCTTGTGCTTTCAGTGCTGTCAGACTTCTTTGACAGAGCACTAATAGAAGGGCTTGTCTTTGACATTTCAGCAGCAGCTGAGCTCTCCCATGGGCAGATAGATTCTCGAGGACTGCTAGCTCTCTCTGGGGCTTTGGATGTTTTTCCAGGGCCTGCTGAATCCACTTCTGTAGCCCCTTTATCAATGCCGGTTCTGTCCTTACTCAGTGTCCCTTTTCCTAGAGGAATCCTAACTGCCTCCCAAAGACACACCTCAGCTTTGTCAATAGCTGTAATTTCTTGGGCTTCCCATGGACAGATTTCAGCTTTCAGACTTTCAACACTGTCAGATTTCACAGAGCCAACCTTGGACAGATCTAAACTTTTACTCATGGGTTTGATTGACAGCTCCTCATTACTCTTCTGAGTACAAGCTAGGCTAGGATGGCTATGAGTCTTCTCGACCTTTTTAGATGAGGTTTCTCCTTCCACTTTCATCACTCCTATTTTGCTCTTTGAGGTCTTTTTTCTTAATGATCCATCATCTGCTTTTGTGGGGCATTCCTCTTCCTCAATTTCCCAAGGACATACCTCTGCCCTCAAGCTTTCAATACTGTCTGATTTCTTGGAACCAGCTTTGGACAAGGTTGGACTTGGACTGCTTGGCAGTTCCATGCTTTCCCAAGGACAAACAGACTCGCGGGAGCTGCTCACTTTCTCCTCTGTCTTCAAAGGTTTTGTCATTGGCATGGTCCTTGTTTCCTTGCTAGAAACCCTTCCCCTATCCATTTTTGAAGACTCCCTCTCTGATGATCCTTCAGCTTTAGTTTCTGTTTGAAGTTCCTGGAATTCCCATGGACAAACTTCTACCTTCAGACTCTCAACACTCTCAGATTTTTTGGAACTCACCTGCAACAGGTCTAGACTTCGGGTACTTTTGGCAGGTGGTTTGTCAAACTCCATACTCTTCCAGACTAAGGCAGGCTCTTGCTGGCTTTTTGACTTCTCTATTTTCTTAAATGTTTCTCTCTCAGCTTTCTTTGAATCTGGACTTCTCAAAGGTACTTGGCCTTTCTTGCCTTTCAAAGCTTCAACAGGGCTTTGTCTCAACTTCCCTTTTTCAAAGGGGGCTGTGGCTGCTGTCCATGGGCATATGTCTACTCCAGTGGTCTCTTCCTCTTCTTCCATGGTTTCCCATGGACAAACCTCTGCCCTTAGACTTTCAGCACTATCAGATTTTCTTGATGCAGCTTTGGAGAGGGCTGGGCTTTGACCAGCTGATCTCACTGAGGATTCCTCAAGCTCCATGCTCTCCCATGGACAGATATCCTCACGTGACCTGCTCAACTTCTCCATTGCTTCAGAGATGCTCATTGGAGAAGTACTCCGGCTGTCCTCCTCTTTGGAACTCCTGCCATCATCATCCCTTTTTGAAACACTTTCTTCAACCTCCCAGGGGCAAACCTCTGCCTTTAAGCTCTCAGCACTGTCAGATTTCTTTGAAGGGATTTTAGACCATTCAGGTTTAGCAGAGAGTTCACTAACACTGTCCCAGGGGCACACAGGTTCTGGAGGGCTGGTCATCCTCTCTGTTTTTTTAGAAGAGCCTGCTTGCTTCACTAGGGACTTCCTCTGGCTTTCAATAGCTCTAGCAGCTTTCAGTGATGGTTTCTTTCTCACTGGGCTTTCAGGCACTTCCCATGGGCATACATCTGCCTTAGAGCTAGATTCACCTGCCTGACTTTCCCAAGGACACACTTCTGTCTTGAAGCTCTCAGTACTACCAGATTTTTTAGCACTGACTTTGGATAGGCTTGGACTCTTAGCGCTGAGGCCAGATGACAAATCATCTGTGTCCCTGGTCTCCCAAGGGCAAATAGATTCTCGGAGACTGCCTACCTTCTCTGGAGATTTAGACACAGTATCTCCAGTATTCTTTGTTGCTCCCTCTATTTCTTGTCTTGTGATTCTTTCAGTTGAAGGAGCTGGAATCACTTCCCAGGGGCAGATTTCTGCTGCTTTAGTGCTGATTTCAGTGTCCTCAGTTTCCCAAGGACAAATAGCAGACCGTTGGCTTTCCACACTATCTGATGTCTTTGATCTGCCTTTGGACAAATAGATGCTCTGGAGCTTAGGCTTAAATGAATCCTCACTGCCTATGCTTTCCCATGGACAGACTGATTCCCTTTTACCATTGCTTGCTTTCTCTGGTGCTGCATCTCTGACATCTTTCTTCTCTTCTTTGGAGAGTTCACTTGCGTCCTTTTCCAATCCTCTTTTCAGTGTTAGGGTGTCATCATTTTCCCAGGGACATATGGTTACTTTAAGATCTGGTTCCTCTTGCATTTCCCAAGGAGCAATTTCTGCTTTTTTACTTTGGAAATTGTCAGGCTTCTTCAAGTGTATGTCACTCACTTTTAAAGGCTGTGAACCAGGCTTTAGTGTAGCATCGTCTGATTTAGTGTCCTCCCAGGGGCAGACAGAATCATGCTTTATGCTGTACTCTGATGTTTTAGGAAGATGTGATGCTCTTATTGAGATACCTTTGGAAGGTCTTCCTTCAGCCTGCTTCATCCCTGTATCCTGTGTGGGTGAAGCCACCTCCCAAGGGCACACTTCTGCTTTTTCTGTTTCCCAGGGGCAGACTTCCATCTTTTTACTGTCCCCACTGCTTGATGCCTTCGAAACTGCTTTGAAGAGTTCTGGTGTCACGCTCTTGGAAGGTCCTCCTTCAGCTTGCTTCATCCTTTTTTCCAATGTTGGAGAAGCCACTTCCCAAGGACACACTTCTGCTGTTTCTGTTTCCCAAGGACAGACTTCCACTTTTTTACCGTCCCCACTGCTTGATGCCTTCAAAACTGCTTTGGGGAGTTCTGGTGTCATGCTCTTGGAAGGTCCTCCTTCCTCCTGCTTTGTCCCTTTTTTCAATGTAGGTGAAGCCACATCCCAAGGACACACTTCTGCTGTCTCCGATTCCCAAAGACAGACCTCCATTTTTTTACTGTCTCCACTGCTTGATGCCTTCAAAACTGCTTTCGGGAGTTCTGCTATTTTAACAGCAGGTTTTGCAGAGGAATCTTCAACACCTGCATTTTCCCAAGGGCAAACAGAGCCTTGATAGCTGCTCTTGTTATCTTTGCTCTCTGATAATGGACTTCTGAGCTTTCTGCCTTCAGCACTTCTGGAGTCCTCTATTGAATCTTCTTTCAGTTTCTCTGGTAGTGTATCGCTTGCTTCCCAAGGGCATGTTGTTGCTTTGAAATTTGCTTTGTTGTTGGATTCCCTCTGAGCTGTTGCAGTTTTAATGCCTGTTCTTCCTAGCAATTCCATGGTCTCCCATGGGCAAATGGAGTCTTCCTGGCTTTTCTTCACTGCTTCTGCTTTGGAAGCAGTGCTTTTTTCCTCTGTGGAAGATCCTGCACTATCCTCCTCAGGCATCTTTTTATTTGATGGAGGTTCTTCTACCTCCCATGGGCAGACCTGTGTTTTAACTCTGACCTCCTCCGATGCTGGGGGAATAGCTTTGCTGCTCCCAGTACTCCTGAGTTTCTTTTCATCTGCATATGATACTTCTGAGCTCTTTTTAATCTCTTTTGATGGTTCCTTGATGTCCTTCAAATCATGCTGGGCGCTTGCCTTCTCTTCAGTTTCACTTGGATAAGCCTTTGTTGAAGATGTCTCTCTTTTGTCTCCATCAGAAGGCTTTACTTTTTTTCCTTTTATGGCCTCATCCTGTGACAAGGCACTTCTGACTCCCCAGGACTGCGTGTCACTTCTAGTGCTGGCTGTGACCTCCTCTACTTCCCAAGGGCATGCCTCTGCTTTCTTGTCATCTGTCTTTAAGATTTCCAGAGAAACATCTGAGGTTTTATCCTCTCTCTTTTGGTCTTCATCTATAGTCTCCCAGGGGCACACAGATTCTCGCTGGCTCTTAGTTTGTTCCAGCCTGATACTGGTACTGATACTTCTTGCCCTGTCCTGGCCATGGCCAACTGGGCTCTCCTCCCAAGGGCACACTTCAGGTGTCTTGCTTTGTGAACTCAGGTGTGCCTCTTCCTCTTCCTCCTCATCCCAAGGGCAGATGGTTGCTTGTTTACTAACTATTTTTGCTTTGGGAGTCCTGGATATTCCTTGTTGCCCTGGTGATCCTCTATCAGGCATCAAAGCTGCTTCTACCAGTTTAGGCTTTTCAGTCTTTCCATCCATGTCTTTTTCACTTTTTCTTTGGTTTTCCTCGCTATCCTTTCTTGCTTTTATGGCTGTCTTTATCCTTGACCGGTTGAATGCTTTTATGGCCAGACTTAAGCTTTTCACGGAACTTTTGGGGAGTGAGATTTGAGGACTTGGGGGCTGTTTCTCAGGAGAGCTCTTTTGGCTGTCTGACTCACTTGTGTCTGTGTCTTTCTTCTTTGGAGGAGGCATTTCCATGACTTCCCAGGGGCAGACTTCTGCAGCAATGGAGGCCAGCCTGGTTAGTCCTGTTGAGGGAAAAATTGGCATGCTGTCTTCAGGCTCCCTGGTCCTTTCCATCTTAGTCTTTTCAGGAGATTTCTCTGTTTCTCTTGGACTTATGTTTGCCAGAATTGGACTATCTTTAGAGTCTGTTTTGAGGGACTGGGAAGATGACTGTGCTTGGTCCCAATGAACAGCATCTTTCTTTTCAAGGCTGTGAACCAAACTTTGCTGTCTGATGGGTGGTTCAGGTGGTATCTTCTTGCTGGCATGGTGTCTTCTCCCAATCAATTCAGAGGTGTTGATGCTAACACTCCTGATGGTAGCATATGTGACATGCTTTTGGGACCTGCTTTCTGCGGGTGTTGATGGAGCTGTTGCAGATTCCCATGGGCACACAATGTCTTTGCTGTCATGGCTGTCTTCCAGAAGAGAGCTCACAGTTCCTTCTGAGGTGTCATCCATCTGTGTATGTTTCGCTGCTACCTCTGAGGCAACATCAGTAACCTCAGTATGTCCAGAGACCTCACTTCCTGTTGTAGAATCTTCTACAGCTGCTCTCCTCTCTTGTGCTAGTTTACTGCTGTCTTCTAAGCAGGCCCTGCTAGTTAGAAGCAGCGCCTTTTCTTTGGCACTGGTGACAACACTGAGGGATTTCTGCAGAGGAGAAGGCTTGGGGTGCAGAGGTTTCCTTTCCGACATCAGGTTGTGAGCACTGGCTGACTTGTAGACGAGGGGGACTGAGTCTTCAAGAGAGTCGCTGTTGGATCTTTCTGAGGCTTTCTTGGCTAGTTTTTTCCTCATCATTGAGTCCAGCAAAGGAGCTTCTTTGCAACTGTTGTGCCTGGAAGGCAAGCTGTTTTCCTTGGCATCCCGTGTGTGATCATAAGTGCTGTGGGACTTCTTCAGCGATGAGCCCATCTTTTCTTTGGAAGAGGTGTCATCTCTCAGTTTCATGCTTGAGCTGCCAGTGTCCAAGTGCCTCCTTTTGTAGGAGCCAGCATGACTCCTTGTGCCTCCACCAACAGACCCGTCTTTCTCCTCTTTGCTAGACTGCCGGGACACAGACTCGGGGATCTCAGTGATACGCCTCATGAGGGAGCGGCCAAGGCCCCTCTTTGAACTTCTCTTCTTCTGAAGGTGAGGGTTGTTGGCCGTCATCTTCTTGGTCTTGTGAACCTCCAGTTGTGTGTAAAGCTTTTTCAGTTCATCCTACATGTTATGTGTAGTGAGGAAGGGAGAGGTGCAATGAAGGGGAGGGAACACAGATAAGGAGGGGAGGAAGAAGAAAAGAAAAATGCTTACTCAGTCAGAAGCATAATGACAATGGCTGTGTTATGAAGTGGACTGAATGACGACACTACCAGGTTATGAGTGCACAACTTTCTCAATGCTTGGTCTATATTCTTAGAATGGCCCTTTGCTTTAGGATCAACTAAACATTACAAGCCATGTGTGTCCTCCACTGTGGGCTGCTGCTGCAATGGAACAGCAGCTCCATCTTAGCTCCATGGGAGATCCAGTTAGCCCCCTCCCTGCTCCCTTTCTGCAGCAGATTAAGACTTTTTTTTTAATTCAGGCTGGCCTTTGACTGATTTTAATTGTATGGCAGAAAGGTATTCAAAGCACTATGCTCTCCTTTTTATGTTGCATGTTTTAATAATGCTTTAAGTGTATTTTAAAACATATTGTAAGCCATTTTTAACTATGTGCTTTTAACAGAACTGAGGTTTAAGTGGTTTTTATCTTTTGTAATAATACCTTTTTAGCTAAACTTTTATTTTAAATTTTGTAAGCTGCTCTGAGTTCTTTCACAGAAGAAGGGCAGGGTATAAACAGAAAGAGAGAGATGTAAGTGGAAGTTATGCCATGGGAAAAAGGCAGGGCTCCTTCCAGAGGTATAGCTGCAGTATATTGTCCTTCCAAATAAGAATTCTCCTCCTCCCAATGCAATTTTGTTTCAATCCCCAAATTTATAGCATTTACAGTATCTTAAAATTTCAGTTGAGTATTTAGAAATACATTTGAGGCATCCAAAGTAAAGCAGCAGGCTTTGTTACCAAGTTACCAAGGGCGTGAGAATGCAGCAAATATCAGAGTTGGAGGTATAAACAGTTTCATTCTCTCACTCCCTCTACAACACTAGAAATTTGGGGACTGAAGAAATGTTTCATGGGGGAGGGTCATGTTTTTTACTTTGGGGAGCCAAGACCCTCATTTTACCCTGACTGATCCAATACATTTTGCTACCTAAGTCAGAGGAGTAAATAAAGAGCAGTAAATGGTCCTCAGACCTATTCATGTCCATGTCTATCTGGTGATATTCAAGTTAATTGTATTCTGAAATTGTTTTAGATCATCATTATTACCTATCCAAACATAAGATCTCATCTAAATACTTTGCCCTCAAAATGAGTTTTTCCTCATTATAGTAATTGTTAAGATTAATTATTACTCTTTCAAACTCTTCCATGGAAAGATTTGCTGTTTCTAGTGCCACGGGGCACTCCATGGATACCCACTTAATTTGCCAATAATATTGTTGTTCAAACTTAAAAGTTTTTGTTTATTTGTTAATGCTATTTCTGCTAGGAAAAGCAGAAAATGTGTTAGGGGCTTGTCTAATATTTCTCCTCTCTAAAGCAGATTGTATAATTTCTAGGGCTTCATCCTGAGGTATACTAGTAGATAATGCTCTTACATCCATAGTCCCTAACATGTCTCTTCTAACTTTAAAGGTGTTAATGTTTTTATGAAGTCTGTGGAATCTCTGATATATGATGAAAGATTGGGCATAAAGGGTTTCAGAAAAAATGGTCCACAAATTGTGATATTGGTTCTAAAATTGAAACACATCCTGATATTGTGGGTCTCCCTGAGGTAGATTTCATGGCTTTATGTATCCGGCTGATCCAATGCATTTTGCTGCCTAAAGCAGAGCAGTAAATGAGGAGCAATTAATGCTCTTCATACATTTCCACGTCTAGATCTATTTGGTGCCTAAGGCCAGCCAAATTATTTCAGCATGAGACAGAAAATGAACAGGTTGCTTACCTGTAACTGTGGTTCTTCGAGTGGTCATCTGTGCCATCATACACTAGGAGCTTTAGCGCCTGCGCGGTAGCGTTCGGAAACTTCTAGAGCTTGTTCGCTTGGCGGGAACCCCTCCCCCACGCCGGTACTGCGCATGCTCCTCCCGCCGAGCAACGGTCTCTCCTCAGTTCTGTCGTCCGCCGTAGAACCTACAGGGACCTGAGAAAGAGGGGAGGAAGGGCGGGTGTGTATGATGGCACAGATGACCACTCGAAGAACCACAGTTACAGGTAAGCAACCTGTTCTTCTTCTTCGTGGTCTCTGTGCCTTCATACACTAGGAGACTGTGTAGCTTACCGGTCGGACGGCGGGTCAGGTCCTACAGCACGGAAGCCAACACCTCACGTCCAAACCGGGCATCTCTGCGCGACCGGCAGTCGAGCCTGTAGTGGCGCACGAAGGTCGATGGTTGGGACCAGGTCGCCACACGGCAGAGTTCATGCAGGTCAACTCCTCGCAGGAGGGCCGCAGAAGTAGCCACAGCTCTGGTGGAGTGGGCTCGAAGCAGGACTGGCGGAGGCTTCCTCGCGAGCTCATACGCCAGTTCAATAGTCCTCACCACCCACTTGGAGAAGCGCTGGGTGGACACTTTTAGGCCCCTCCGACGTCACCCATAGCAAACAAAGAGATGCGGCGTCTGTCGGAAGGAAGCAGTCCTGTCCTTGTAGAAAGCCAATGCCCGACGCACGTCCAGGGAGTGGAGGGACCGCTCCAACGGTGTCGTCGGGTTCGGGAAGAAGGCAGGCAGGATGATGTCCTGGTTGAGATGGAAACTGGACACCACCTTTGGCAGGAACGAGATGTCAGGTCTCAGGACCACCTTGTCCCTGTGGAAGACCGTGAAGGGCTCATCGGAACGAAGAGCTGTGATCTCACCCGCTCGCCTCGCTGAGGTCACCGCTACCAGGAAGGCAGTTTTCATTGTCAGAAGCCTGTCATCCGAGGTCGCCATTGGCTCGAAGGGCGGCTTCGTCAGCTGCGAGAGCACCAGCGAGAGGGACCACGGCGGTAGCGGTGGCGATACCGGCGGGTAGAGATGATGAAGTCCTTTCAGGAACCGCTTAACGGTATCGTTCCTGAAGAAGGCCGAGGCAGCAGATCGTGGCGGTTGGTATGCCACGATCGCGGAGAGATACACCTTCAGGGATGGAAACGCCAGGCCCTGTTGCCGGAGGTGCAGGAGGAAGTGCAGGACGGTCGAGAGCCCCGCGGGCGATACCGGCTCACTCCTCTCGTTAGCGAAGGTCAGGAAGCGTCGCCACTTGTATTGATAGTTGCGACGGGTGGATTCCTTCCTGGCCGCGACGAGGACGGTACCGAGCACGGGATTGTCTAGTGCGATATCCTCCAGGCATGGAGGGCCAGGCGTGGCAGGTCCGGATGGAGGACTCGGCCGCCGGAGTGGGAGAGCAGGTCCGGTGTCGGTGGCAACCGGAGCAGGTCGTCTCGCGCGGCTTGTAGCAGGGGTGCGAACCAATGTTGCCTCGGCCAGTACGGGGCTACCAGGATCGCGTCGGCTCGGTCGGCGAGGATCTTCGATATCGTCCGGCCGAGCAGCGGGAACGGCGGGAACGCGTAGAGGAGTTCCCCGGTCCACGGAAACTGGAAAGCGTCCCCGATGGAGGCACGATCGTGGCCCGCTCTGGAACAGAATCGGCGACACTTCGCGTTTTCCCTGGTCGCGAAGAGGTCGATCGATGGTTCGCCCCAGCGGTCCCGAATCAGTCTAACGCCTCTCCGGAGAGAGACCATTCGTGATGGGATGAGGTGTCCCTGCTGAGGGCGTCTGCCGTGGTGTTCTCCTGCCCGGCCAGGTGAACCGCCACGGGATGCGTGTGCAGGCGAATGCACCATTCCCACAGGTCGAGCGCGATGTCGAGCAGGGTCGTGGAATGAGTCCCACCTTGTCTGTTGATGTAGCAGACGGCGGTGGTGTTGTCCGTCAGAATCAGGACCGTGCGCCCCGCCACGGCATGGCGGAACGCCCGTAGGGCTTTCCAGACGGCGAGCAGCTCCAGCGCGTTGATATGGAGAGCGGTCTCGTCGTCGGTCCATCTGTCGCGGACTCTGAGATCGCCGCAGTGGGCACCCCATCCATACAGGGAGGCGTCGGTCGTTACCGTCACCTTCGGTGTCGGCTGTTGGAAAGGCATCCCTGACATGAGATTGCGTCGCGACTGCCACCATCGGAGGGATGAGCGGACGTCTCCCGGCAGCTGCAGTCGGAGTGTCTGTTCGTCTCGCAGGGGGTCGAATATGCGGACGAACCAGTGTTGAAGAGGTCTTGCTCTCAGCCTGGCGAGATATGTCACAGCGGTCGTCGCAGCCATGTAGCCCAAGAGCTGCTGGACGCTTCTCGCAGATAACGTCGGGGCCGTACGAGCGTGAGCGGCGGCCCGGATCAAGGTTTGTGCTCGAGACTCTGGTAGGTACGCCCTGGCGGAGGTAGAGTCGAGCGTCGCCCCGATGAAGTCCAAGATCCTCGCCGGCTCGAGGTGGGACTTCTTCGGATTCACTCGTAGACCAAGGCGGGTCAGGAGTGACAACGTCATGTGGACGTCGTGGTAAAGTCTCTGTTTGCAGGACGCCACCAACAGCCAATCGTCGAGGTAGGGGAAGACGGAAGCGCCCTTCGTCCGCAGGTAGGATACCACCGGGGCCATGCACTTGGTGAAGACCCTTGGGGCAGTCGAGAGTCCGAACGGCAGCACCTTGTACTGGTAACAGGTGTCGTCGACTGCGAAGCGGAGGTACCGTCTGTGCTGCGGGCGAATGGCGATATGGAAGTATGCGTCTCGGAGATCGATGGAGGCGAACCAGTCCCCTCGATGTAGGAAGGGTAGGATCGACGGTATCGTGACCATCTTGAACCTTTTGGGGCGGATGTAGTAGTTCACCCCTCTGAGGTCTAGGATCGGCCGGAGGGTACCGTCGGCTTTCGGTACCGTGAAGTACCTGGAGAAGAAGCCGGTGGTCTTGGCCTCTTGCGGGAGCTGCTCGATCGCCCCTTTCTGGAGGAGGGATTGGATCTCTTCCAGGAGGGCCGGACTCGACGGCGTGGAGTAGTAAACGCCGCGAGGAGGAATATCGAGAAACTCGATGGCGTAGCCAAGACGGACGATGGAAAGCACCCAAGAGTCCGTAGTGACAAACTGCCACTCCGCTAGGTGTCGAGCGAGAGTCGGTCGGTCTCCGAGCGCTGATGGTAGGCTGAAGAGTGGGTGTTGGTGGGTCCTGCCAGGCACGTCAAAACCGAGACTTTGTCTCGGAGGAGGACTTCTTCGACGAAGGCGGGCGCCGCCTAATCGTGCGTCTGGCCGATGAGCCGGAGGACGGTCTCGACTGTCCAGACTGGGCCGACGCTGGAACGACGAGGTGGAAGATCGTCGCCAGGATGGGCGGAAGGTGGAGGCCCTGCGGGTCTGCGTGGCCGGCTGCAGCCCGATCTTTTTTGCGGTCAGTCTCGCCTTGACGAGATTGTCCAAAGCTTCGTCTGTGGACGAATTGAATAGGCCTTCACCGTCGAAGGGGAGATCTTCAATCCTCCTTCTGGTGTCCTCCTGGATGTCGGCCGGTCGAAGCCAAGCATGGCGGCGGAGGCCGACGGATCCCGCCATGACCCGGGAGGCGATCTCCACTGCGTGCCGGGAGGAGGCCATCTGGTGCCGAGCGATGGAGATAGCCTCGTTGAAGATCACGGAGGAGGCTTGGCGGATGTCCTCCGGTACCGCTTCCATCGCTGGTTGCAGGCGATCGAGCACTTTCTTCAGGTATGCCGCGAGGCAAGCCTGAGTGTTGGACAGCCTGATCTGCAAGGAGGCAGCTGAATAGAACCTCCTTGCGTAGGCGTCCAACTTCCTGCCCTCTTTGTCCGGCGGGGTGGTGTGTTGCCTGCCGGAGCCCTTCGTCTGCGCGGACTCGACGACCACAGAGTTCGGTGCAGGGTGATTAAATAGATAACCGGCGTTATCCTTCTGCACCCTGTAGAGGTGTTCTAACCGCTGCGGTATCGGCTGAGCCGAGGCCGGTCTATCCCAGGCGGCCTTCACCAGTCTGGATACCCGGGGCAGGAGAGGCAGCGGGGCCGTGGAAGGTCGCTTCTCCTCGAAAACGGAGAAGGCTGGATCGTCATCCTCCGGCTCCGCATCGGCGATCTTAAGGCCGAGGGTAGTGGCCATGCGGAGCAGCATCGCAGAGAACTGGTGGACGTCCTCTGGAGCAGAATCTGGGATCGGGTCCCCGAATCCCAACGGAGGAGACTCCTGGGAGGCCGCCTCAGACACCTCAGACTCCGCACTCGAGTCGTACGACTCCGAGCTCGGTGAGTCCTCTCGCCGCTCGCTCTCCGGCTCCTTCGTAGTCGCCGCAGGTGTTGCCTTCCTAGGCTTCTCCGCAGCCGGGGCGGTGGTAGCAGCAGCGTCCCGCTTGGGATGGCTGACCACTGACTTCACCCTCTTGGTGGTGACCGGGGTAGTCTGGCAGGCTGACGTCGTCGTAGCCCGCTCAGTCACCACCGACTCCGTAGGGCGCGTCGCCGTTGCCGTGACCCTAGGAGGTGGCGATATCGCCCGATACCGTGGTGAAGGCTCCCTCGCCCTATGATATCGAGGGGAGGGAGAGCGGCTGAAGGAGCGGCGGTCCGACGGAGATCGGCTTCGGCGTCGACGGTACCGAGCCTCGTCCCCTCTAGGCGAGCGCGATTCGCGCTGTCGACGAGGTGACCGGGACCTCCGGAAGGTCTCCCAATGACTCGGGCCACGATGGTACCGATCCCGGTACGATGGCGAATGCGACCGATAGGAGGCCGGGCGCTCTCTCCATTCAGATTCCTCGCGTACCTGGCCACGTAGGACGCCGAGGTGTATCTGGAGGCAGACGAGCGAGGTTGTTCCTCTCTTGTCTCCCTCGGAGGCGGCGAGGCCACCGGACGCTCGGAAGAGCGGGACCGGGACCTGAAGGAGGTCGAACGCCGCTCCGGAGAAGCAGAGGGCTCTCTCTGCTGCAGGTCGGCCGACCTGCGACGGCTAAGAGGGCGGTGGCGCTCCTCCACCAGGGTTGGAGGGTCTGCCACAGGCGAGTCCGGGCGCTGTTGGGGAACGTCCTCGATCTCATCCTCCGAGAGGTCGACGGACTCGCCTCGCCCTTTGGAAGGCTGCTGAGTAGGAGGAGGAGTAGGAGGTTGAGCGTCCCC
Organism: Ctenosaura bakeri; assembly: GCA_948474755.1. Taxonomy (NCBI): domain Eukaryota; kingdom Metazoa; phylum Chordata; class Lepidosauria; order Squamata; family Iguanidae; genus Ctenosaura; species Ctenosaura bakeri. The sequence continues at coordinate 269,997 of CAOLHI010000699.1, forward strand.
AGCCGGGGAGCGCTTCTTTTCCTTCTTCTTCTTCTTCTTCTCCTTCTCCTTGCCCTTGCCTCCGTCCGGAGCAGGGCGCTTTTTTGCAGGCGTCTCCGTAAGGGGAGCCTCAGCCTTCCTCGCCGTCGAGGATCCTTTCGCTGACTTGGCAGCCGCCGACAGCTTCGGGATCCTCGGAACGCCGAGATCGGCGTTTTCGCCGGTACCGAGCCCGATACCGACGAGGTGGACGGAACGGCAGCCGCCGATACCGTCGATGGCGTGGTCGTCTTCTTGTCGGCCATCTTGGAAGTGGAGGTCTCGTCTATCGCCCGCAGAGACTGTTCCCAACAATAAGATTTGAGTCTCGCGGAGCGGTTGCGAAGAGTTTGGGGAAGAAAATCCCTGCAAATTGGGCAAGTCCGGATGTTGTGGGACTCGCCCAAACAGAAGAGACACTCCTTATGGCCGTCGTTGAGGGCAACCTTGCGGCCGCAGGACACGCACTTCTTAAAGAGCGCGGACATAAGACGAAGAAACGCCAAACTCCGAAATCCAAAAAGACGAAAACCGAAGGGGGAGTCCGAAAGAGAGGTCAAAGACAGTCCGAAAGTCCGTAAAACCGTGAAAAACAGCAAGCCAAGCACGACGTGAGAGGAACAAACTAAAGAACCTTCCGTACGCGGCGGCGGACGAGAAAGAACTGAGGAGAGACCGTTGCTCGGCGGGAGGAGCATGCGCAGTACCGGCGTGGGGGAGGGGTTCCCGCCAAGCGAACAAGCTCTAGAAGTTTCCGAACGCTACCGCGCAGGCGCTAAAGCTCCTAGTGTATGAAGGCACAGAGACCACGAAGAAGAACCCACCATTGCCTTTTCTCAAACCTGGCAGTAAGAATACAATTGCAACAAAACAAATAGCTAAGCATTTGCTACACTTTCATGATACTCAAGATCTTTTGCATCAGGGAACCCTCCCACTCCACCTAATGGTAGGAATGGTCCTAGAAAGAAAGCAAAGAAACTGGAAGGGCAGATTCGCTTAGTTCTAGGTTAAGAGCACTTGGAGTGTTTTCTATCATTTGCAGGAGAAGGAATTCTGGTTCAGGAAAGGGATGGAACTTCACAGTTCATGATGGGCTGTTGGATTTGAAGACATTGCCTTTACCAGTGTTGAATTTACGTCCAAGCTAAGTAAGCTACAGCTTAGGTTGAGGTAGGCAAAGTACAGTTGCCTACAAAAATGTTACGCAACTGTAATTTAGTACATTCTTTACTGTAAGCTATACTGACTTTCTTTATTGCAGGCTTAGGTCCTGCAAAGTTGCACATAGTAGATTATTTTTTTCCCTAACGTATGGAGCTTTGAAATATCTTAGGGTTTCAGCATGTCCTAATTTTGCCCTGGCCTTGACATACAGCAGAGAGTGAAAGTGAGTCTTAGACTGAGACATTCCATTCCTATGTGTTTTGAGTCACAACTCTTTACAGTCACTCATCTGCAAGCGTGCTGTGCCCATACGACCTCTTGCTACAGCAGCAGCAGCAAAAAGAGGTTGATGGATCATATAGATAAATGGGGATCAAAAGCAAGATTTGCCCTCTCATTTTGCCATCTGTGAAGCAAACATGCTGGAGCTCAGGGTCCACGTGAGGGAAGTGAGGCCCAGTAGTTTAAGCTTCCTTGTAGTGAGTCTGCCTATTAGTCCACCTAGCCCAGTGTTATCTATTCTGTCTGGGAGCAGTTCTCCAGTTTTGATAGGGCCCTGAATTCCAAACCCCACCTGGGGATTTCAGAAAATGAGCCTGCACCCTCCTCCACATCAAACATATGCTCTGCCACTGACCTATGTCTCTCCCCCTCCCACACCACATAAGGCCTCCATAGATAGCAGAAGTCGTCAGGTACATGAACACAAGACATGCTGTTAATGGCTTAGTTGCTTCTGTTCTCACCCCACGTCTATTGTCTCCCCACAACCAGCACCCAGGGAGAGAAGAAATGAGACTCAATCACACAATGAACTGTCTGTGGACCAACATCTCCACCCCACCCACTTTCATGATTTGAATTAATGTAAGGTAGTGGAGGTCAGATGGTTTTGTTTTTGTTTGGCTTCAGGAGAAAGACTGCAAAAGGCAACTCTTACTCTGCACAGTTTCTGGCATAGCTAGCGTCAAAAGAAGGTCCTGAGTGTTCCACCCACCCGAATGTCATCGGGGTCAAGGCTGTGTTCGCTCCATGCCGATGTGATGCTGCTGTTCAGGTAGGAGCCTGAGTGCCTCATGTCCAGCTCATCTTCATATACCTCGGCAGCAATCTCCTCTCTCAGCGGTGACCCAGCGTGCAAGAACTATGTGGGCGAGATGGAATGGAGGATGCTGAATTTCCTTTGGTATTATCTTATAGGCAATGTTCATTTTAAACTTCTACCATACACAGAAATGACAGCAGCTTGGAAGGAAATGGTAGAAGCCTGGGAAGATGACCAAAAGATAGCTGTTCTGCAAAAATAGGCTTTGAGAATCTAGCATTAATGGAGAGATAGTCAGCAAGCTTGAGAGATATATCATGGCCATAGTCATGACATACAGCTTATGACTTGTGTGTGTATGTGTATCTCTTCAAATCACCTCCTGACTTATGGCGAGCCCATGAAATTCAAAGGGTTTTCTTAGGCAAGGAATGCTGAGAGGTGGTTTTGCCAGTTACTACTTTTGAAATATAACCTACAGCACTTGATATTTGTTAGTGGGCTCCTATCCAGATACTAACCAGGACTGACTTTACTTAGCTTCCAAGATCATATAGGATCTGGTACCTTTAAAGTATTTAGGGACTTATGACACGTAGTTTCCATTGAGTAGTTATATGAGCTATAATAGATGTTCATGTTTCCTCATGTTTCCTTCCTTTATAGAAGGCTATAGGAAGACATCTTACCCTGACTTTGTAGCATCCATACAAAGAATGAGCATTTGTAGTATAAAAATTATGTCCTTAACACTGCTTTTAAACATGTTGTTTCCTATCTTTGTTTCCATGTATTTTACATGGTTACTGATTCCTGTATGAGTTTTTAAAATTGAATGAAATAAAATGTCAGCCTGCTCCCTCTCAAAGGCTTACTAGAACAACAAGTACATGGATACCTATTTATATCTCTCCCACTCCACCTATGACCTATCATTTGAGATCATTCAGTTAATTCGCCAACAGTGTTTGGCCCTGTTAAACAGGAGATAGGACCTCTTCATGCAATGCCTGTTTGCCTTATGGAATTCCATAGGACGTTGAAACAGCCATTGATGCAGAATAATTTAATAAGACATAATGGTCTGTCCCTGGGTGTTAGGTACAGATAGGCCAGTCTATGTCTGTTTTGCTTGTATCCAATCATAATTATTTATATTCTTTATTCTATATCAACCTATATTTTTAAAAAGTGCACACATTTTACTCTCAAATACACATTTTTGTACACATTTTAACTTAGAATATACATTTGTATGCATTTTTGTGCAATTGCATGTCCAATCCCTTGCAGGTTAAGGGGTCCCAGTGAGAATGCTATGTTATAGGATCCTGAAAGCTCTGGAACCAGCATTTAACATCATGAGAATTTTGTTCAGTCAGTGTTCTACACACATACAAGAGGAAGGTTAATAATTATGTCCTTTGAAATCATCAAGATGAAATAGCACATAAAACTTGTCATGAATTTCAAACAACAATGAGATGTTCATGATTTCTAAAGCCTGTCCTGTTATAGGATAGGAGTTGAGAGAGGAAGGGAGAGGAAAGAGAACTGGCTCTAATTTTCTTTTAGGATCCTGTTCAGCTCATACCTTTGGGATGAAAAGAAGTGCCAGTGTCATGGTGGTGGTGACGTGTGTGTGAATAAAAAAGAGCAGGAGTGTCCAGTCAGGATGCAAAGAAGGTACCATTAAAAACCTAAAGACAAAAATAAATTGGATAGAAAGGGGTGCATTGGAGAAACAATTAGGGGAGTTAGTGAAAACATGTTTTGTTAGGAGGAGGACAGACTAGATTAAAAGAAAAAGTAACAGCAGTCAGTTGAATTCTACTAGAATTAGGGGTCAACTTAATACCTCTATGTTTTACATTTATATTGCATTTTTACTCTAATGAGTTCAAGGTGGCATATATAGCTCTCCTCCTCCTTTCCCCTACTTTATAATTATAAAGCTTGAGCAGGTAGGTCATGCTGAAAGTAATTGGCCCAAGGACACCCAATAGGTTTCATGGTTCAGTAAGGACAAACCTGGAATTCCCAAGTGATCATTTCATGTTTGGTACTTTTGATATTCACTTCAAACACATCATCTCAGCAATCCTTTCAACACCATAAGGTAAGGTAGCATTATCATTTAAACTGCAGAGGGCCTGTGCTGAACTCTGAGGTACTAGCAGTTTGCCTAAGGTGTCCTTGTGATCTCTTCGGAGAGTTAATATTTGAACTTGGGTCTTCCTGATATATGCTTATAGCTCCCATGTGACTTTAAATCATATTGATCTCAGGATCTCAAAGCATAACTGTCTTGGGTCCCACCATTGCAAGAGACATTTGCCATTCCTCACCTGACCACATGAAAGGCAGCAGATGTAATCAGTTCATTGTGGAGGGCGATGCCCATGTAGCGAGGCTCATGGAAGGCAGAAGGGACTGTCCGAGTGGCATAGCAGAGAAAACTTCCCCAGAACAAGAACAGCATCTCAGCTGGATGGCAAAAGAGAGAAGGATGAAACTAGATGAGCAATTCCAGTACAGTTATGTATTTATCCCTAACTTCTTCAGTTCTTCTCGCTCCTCCCAGAAGAGAGAGAAGGGCTGTAATCAAAACCCCTTGATACTGAAAGTGGCTGTTCTTTGGCTTTTTTTTTTTTTTTGGAGGCTGACAGTAGTGACATACTAATCTGAGGAGGAGACTTTGTGCAGGGCAAGAGGTGCTAAACAGGGAGCAAAAACTGCCATTTAAAATGTGGTAGGGAAGAATCAGGTACCTCCTGCCAGGTACTAAAATAGGATCTGTCCAGTTCTTGGAAAGGCAGAGTCAAGTCAAATGCAGGTTAGTACCCCACCCATGTATTCCTCCCAGACCTTACAAAACTCAAGGAACAGCTCACAGTGAAATGTATGTACTGTTACTACCATCTTAGACTGTATTGTGCATGTTGTGGTAGAAGTCTTACTACATACAATGCATGCATTAGAGAGGTGATCCTGGTACCAATAAAGAGTAGGGTTTTGGGTTTTTTTTTATCTTTTAAATCCCTGTCAGAGGATGGCAGTTCAAATGTAAGGAAAAGTTTAAATGTCCAAAACTTGGAGGTGTTGGTTCTGATCTGGATCAATGCCATATGTGCATGGTTCTTGTTGTGTGCCTTCCTGTTGTTTCTGACTTATGGTGACCCTATCACAGGGTTTTCTGGGACTGAGAGTGTGTGATGCACCCAGGGTCATCCACTGGGCTTCCATGGCTGAGCAGGGAATCAAAACATGGTCTCCAGAGTCATAGTCCAATGCCCAAACCTCTCATGTGCATACGTTAGACCAAAAGAAAGAGCATGATCTTAGGCTACATGCTATTTGTTCCATGAACCAATTACCTGGCTCTCCAGAGGTGGTTGGACTGCAACTTCCAGCAAGCTTAGCCAGCTTAGCTAATATGGAAAAGCACTGGGAGTTAAAGTCCAACAGCATCAGGAGAGCCTGATTTGTCATTGCTTTTCTCTAAGGGTGAGTGTGTGACTTCATAGTAGGCTGGGGGGGGGTAGGACCACAAGGAGGTTTAAATCCTATAGATATAGGTGGGTATATTAATGGGTATATTAATCCTCTATTTTGAAAATATGGTGGAAGCTGGGAGATGGCTTTTCTTAAGCAAGAGATAATGTAGTGCATCACTTTTGCACCCATTATCTGTATATTTTGGGATTGAGCCCTGGCTCATACCTCACCATATGGTGAAGTATCAGATGGGACAGGGTGGTGGTATTTGGCCCTTACCCACTACCATCATATAGTCCCAACGGTCATGGTCACAGATGTAAAACTGGAGCCCCCTAGTCGTCTGGGAGCGGACCACTAGTGGAATATTTTTCTCAATGTTCTCCAACATCCCAACAGTCCATGCTGCTAAGAACCAAAGCACCAAGAGGAGGATCAAAGCCAGCATCTTCAGAACCCGCCCACTGGACATATAAGGGACTCGCTGGGCCGTGCGGGACAGAAAGATCTTCAAGACTCTGTGGGGCAAGAAAGACAGAGGATAAGAATAAGGAGACAAAGGATGCTTACAAAAGTCTTTCATAGGCAGGGTATCTAAGACAATCTGGGTGGTCACACAAAATTGACTTGGGTTAACCCAAGAAATGCCTGAGGTGAAAAACAAGATGGCTTCTACTTGCATTTCATGGGAAGCTGACCAGATCAACAGATTAAATTTCCTTTAACACAGGAAATGAGGAAGTACCTTCCATGGCACTTTTGGGCAGGGGATTTACTCAGATGATGGAGAACAGGGTGTGTGGCACACATAGCTCTGCCCTTCAACATTTTGCTGCCACCCCTTGCACATTACCAACTGTCACCTGAAGTGGTCACCACCCATCCACTTCTGCTGTTAGAAATCAAAGTAATTGTCACTAAATGATGGGTTGCCAATTTGTAAATCTGGTTTTCATACAGGGTAAGTTTAGTTGCAAAAGAAGAATCTCCATGTGGAGGATCAGATTGCTTTTGAGTACCAGTATGCTTCCTGATACACACTCTCTCATTTCTTGATTTGGCAATTAATCCTCTGTCATCTCTCTTTTTCAGCTGCTTTTAAAATTTCCCTGTTTCTCTCTCCTCTTTTCAGTTTTCCCTTCATCTTACTTCAGTTGCTGCAAACTGAGCTCAAGGTGCAAAAATAGTTTGCTCTCAATTAAACTCAGCAAAGGGAAGAGGAAAATAGCGGGTAAAATCTTGTCCTCTCTAATACGCTCATGCAAAAGCAAACAGCTGCAGGTTTGTTTGACCATACATGTTCCAGTTTTTATCCATGAAATCCTAGAAGATATGTTGTATTAATACTTGTGTAATCTGGTTTAGTGGTTGTTCCATCTCCCTAGAGAATCACTCCAGCAGAATTTCCAGCACTCTCACAGATGCTGAATCCTATAGTTCCTAGGATTCTGACATTACAATTGAAATGGTAAAATGCCAAGATCCTTATACGGTGTGGTTATAATAGTTGTTTCTCAGTGTCTCTTGGAGTTAATAAAATGGAATAAATTAAATCCAGGATTTGAGTTAATTAATTGTCAGCTGGAACCCTCTATTGCTCATAGTTTAAAGTATTGATCTTCTCCCTTCAAGACTTTCTTACCTGTATAGCTTGAGAGTGATAGTTCCATAAACAATGGCAAAACCCAGCATGCGCACCCAGCGCAGGACAATACAACGGAAGATGCTTGGCTTGAAGTAGAGGATAAACACCTGCATGGGGAGAAAGGGCAGGAAAGGGAACTGAGGTGTGGATACAGTCTTTTTTCTTCCCAAATGATATTGCTTCTGTATGTATCTATTCAAAAGGTATTTGCTTTTCCAATGCAGTTTTTCTAGCCAGTCAGTATTAAGAAGGCATGATTGCAGCTCCTCTTTTTTTAAGTGTAGGGGAAAGGGGGAATTTCATCAGACCAACTTAAAAATAAATCATTACATATAAAGAGATACTTGGAGTTAATTCTGTTTTGGTACAACTAATTATACTACCATGGTGGCATAACAAGAGATACACTCTTTAGGGTTATAATTGTAACTGTTTTCAGTTATTTTAATAGTTTCATGGCATTCATCACTTCACTGCTTAAGGTTGTTTTGTACTATAGGCAAGTGGCTTGCAGTAGCCTGTGTACATGTTTTTAAAAGTAATTCAACCATTCAGGTTTTTTTTAAATAAAAACAATGCAAAGAGTTACTTATGTTTTTAAAATATCATTTTAAAATATCATTTTAAAAACTGTAATGTTTAAAACTGTCATGGTAATTACCAATCTATTTTGGTCCTGGAACTGTAAGTAGTTACTTTTAAAAAATAATTTTTCAGAAAGTAATTCTCAGTAGGAATCTGGTAAGGGAACTGAATCAATACACTGAATTGGCCCAAGTCTCACATATAGGAGGAGAAGAAGGAAGCTCAGATGAAACATTCAGCCTTGGTGGTGGGAGGGGGGCAGTTTTGTCTCTGAATGTTTCACTGGCCAGGTTCTGCAGGGTCTTTCACAAATAGCATTGTAACAATGTCTGTTCCTTATTGTTGACTCCTCAGGATCTGACTCTATGGGCTAATAAATCTTTGGAACATTAAAGCTGTTTTTCCGGGTTTATGTACCCATCAAGGGGTTATGGCTCTATATCCCGCAAAGTGCAGAAATTGGCTTAGGGCACAAAATCTATAATCTCAGGAAGCTGTGTTTTTATTATTATTGGAAACCATTGTAAGCATCTAGCCATTGAGACTCAAAAGGCAAGATTAGAAATGTACTGGCAGCCCTCAGAAATTTCAGGAGGGACAAAGAGCCCAAGGTGAATGTCCTGTGATCAGTGGGGCAGGCTTCAAAGGTCTTTATTGCTCTTTGTCCCTCCATATATCCAGCAGGGGCAGAATGAACTATACACTTTAAAGATAAATATGTAAATCTGGCATATTTGCCTGATTTATATCAAGTCAGGGCCATGTCACTAAGTTTGGTTGCCTAAGAATAAAGAACAAGATGACCTCTCCACACAATATGCAGAAGTGAACCTGTTGTTGGTGTGCCTTAAAGTTGTTTCTTACTTATGGTGACTCTAAGACGACCCTATCATGGGGTTTTCTGGGGGTTGAGACGTGCCCAAGGTCACCCAATGGCTGAGTAGGGAATTGAATTCTGATCTCTAGGATCATAGTTCAGTGCTTGAATCACTACACCATGCTGGCTCTGAGTGAACCAGCCTGGCAGTTAAAACTTATTTCAGCACTGCTGAATGCAGCAGGCTGCATTAGACGGCATAGGAAAGACTTTATGGTATAGATATCTCAGCTCTCCCCACAGGGGAATGATGGGGGATGGTGGGAAGGATGGAGTCCTGCTATTACTGTCCCTCAGCATCTGCCAATGGAGGGGCTTCATTCAGTGCTGGCCTTTGAGCTTATCATAGAATCATAGAAATGTAGAGTTGGAAGAGACCACGGGACCATCCAGTCCAACCCCCTGCCATGCAGGAATACCCTCAAAGCACTCCCGACAGATGGCCATCCAGCCTCTGCTTAAAAACCTCCAAAGAAGGAGACTCCACTACACTCCGAGGCAGCATATTCCACTGCCGGACAGCCCTGACTGTCAGGAAGTTCTTCCAGAGGTTCAAGTGGAATCTCCTTTCCTGCTGCTTGAATCCATTGCTCCTTGTCCTGGTCTCTGGAGCAGCAGAAAACAAGCCCTTTCCCTCCTCTATATGGCATCCCTTCAAATATTTAAACATGGCTATCATGTCCCCTCTTAACGTTCTCTTCTGCAGACTAAACATACCCAGTTCTCTAAGTCTATCCTCACAGGGCATGGCTTCCAGACCCCTCACGATTTTGGGCATGGCTTCCAGACCCCTCCTCTGGACTTGCTCCAGCTTGACCATGTCCTGCTTGAATTGGGGTGCCCAGAACTGGACACAGTATTCAAGATGAGGTCTAACCAAAGCAGAGTAGAGTGGTACCAGTACCTCCCTCGATCTAGACACCATACTCCTATTGATGCAGCCGAGAATTGCATTGGCTTTGTGAGAAGCTTGTGAGAAGGTTGTTTTTGTAGGGAGGAGAGAACAGAATTTGAGTAAGCTTTTTCTCTTTCCCCTTCACCGTCATGGTTAAAGTGTGTTCTGTGTATCCCAGCTTTTTAGAGAAATAATGTGTGAAGCTTTTATTCAGGGCTGATTTTCTCTTCTTCTAATCCTTTCTGGTTTCCCTCTTTTCCCTAAGTTTCAAGTATCTCCTTTCTTACTTTCTCACTTTCATATTATATCTGTAAGGTGTGCACAACATACACATGTTAAAATGGGGGGTAGGGCAGAAATTGGGGCATTGCCCCACCCCCTGACATTTTTGTTCAGTGCCCAAATTTCTAACATTGCAGTAACTTAAAATTTCTATTGAGCATTTAGAAGCAAGAGTTTAGGCTTCCAAAGAAAAAGAGCAACCAAAGTTACCAAGAAACTGCAAACAGATAAATATAAGTTCTAGATGAGATTTTCTTTATTCTCTGCACTATTAGAAATTTGGGCATTGAAGGAAAATTTATGGAAGGGACAGAATTCTTATTTAGAGAAACAAGGCCTTCAATTTGTCCCCTGGCTACAGCCCTGGTTTCAGCTCTGGCTAAAATGGAATTTGTGAGACATTCTTCTGTCTTCCCTCAGAGCTGTTTTTTTCCTGTCTCTAAATCTTGCAAGCTGCTTTCCTTATTCCTCTATATCAGTGTGGGCAAAGCGCATCCCATACGTGTCCCCCTAGGCTCATTTTGTGGCCCTTGGGTCACAACTATTTTTACTCCAAAATGCCCCCAAAGCCCTCTAGGGGGTGTGGAGGGCATTTCCATCATGTTTGGAGGCCCCCATGCCCCCTGGGATCAAGTAGTTTTCTTTCTTTCTTTCTTTCTTTCTTTCTTTCTTTCTTTCTTTCTTTCTTTCTTTCTTTCTTTCTTTCTTTGCAAAATTTTGTGCTCACAAATGCCATCCAGGGGGCACAGGGGCACTTCTGCTATGTTCTGGGCTCACCCAGAGCCAATCTAAGATGAAACAGGGAGTGACTTCAGCTCACTTTCTATTAAAAATAGGCCTCTCCTGGAACTAAAATGACCCAGAAAGGCCCCCAAACATGGCAAAACCATTGTCTTCTGCCCTAGAGGATGTTTGGGGCAAAAAGAGGTTTTGTTTTGTTTTTGTGGGAGCAGGTCCAGCCTTCCATTGTTTCCTGGGAGGGTACCACAGCTCCCTACCCTTCCACAGTTGACCCTTGCCCTCAATTCTTTTCCCTTACCTGCTTCCTGCTTTGCCCCTTTGGGCTGTTGCTTCAGGTACTGACTTGTGGGCTCAGCTTCTAAGTCCATACTTTCCCCTTGGGCTCATATATGGAAACTCCAGTTTGGCCACTTATTGTCCAACCTGTTTATCAATCTCCTTGCCAGAATTCAATGCACTCATCCTCCAGAAACACTGGGGGGTGGGGGTTGTATTGCATCAGATCCCACAAAATTAACAAACCAATGCCAATTCTGTATTTCTAGTGGAATAGCACTGCTGATGTAAACTCAGACAACTTAGCCCATTCTTCTGAATACTGCAAGAAAAGAGTACCTTAAGTCACTTACGGAAGAAATGAAGGTAGGTCCCTCCCCAACATTATAAACCTCAAAAATGCTACTTGGATGAACCCATTATAGAACAAGTTAAAGTATTCAAGTATCTGGGAAGAGCATTTCAATCTGTTGGGACAAGGCCAGCTCTGCAAGACTGACAGAAAAACCCACAGGAAGTATTAGAATCTTTTTGTGATTTTTAAAAATTAATTAATCAAGTATTAATTAAACAAATGTGTATAACATTATTCTTCTGGTGCTTGAAACTGAAGTGCTATGAATCTAAACCCATAGCCTAACTACACTTTGGGATCTAAATGTGGGCTGATACTAATTTAAAACCACTAAAAGTCAGGCAGTTTAAGTTTCTTAGAGATTTTTTTTCCATTTCCAAGGTGCGTTACAAGTGCTGCTCTGTGACTTGAAGCTGGCATTACATCAATTTATACACAAACTTGTCTAAGGACCTGCAGCTACAGTTACACTTAGCTCCTATGGGTTTATTACACTTAGTTCAGATGGATTCACACAAGAGTAGCCAGTTGAGAGCTTTTAATCTAAAGTTAAATCCAACTGGCTGCTTGACTCAACAGCTACTACAGTTACATATGATCAAAGCCAAAGAACTACCGTACTGATAAAATAGTTGCTGGATACTGAACAAGTTGTCTGTAATGACAAAACTGAGTCCTTGGCTCAGCCAGAGTTCATATTTGTCTGTTGTTGTTTTTTCTGATTCCACATTCTCTTATCAACAGCACTTAACATATGCAAAATATAGAAAAGCCTTTTCAAGCACATATTTGAAAACATTTCCATCAGTGGCACTTGAAGACTGTTACAGGAGAATCCCGTTTTGGAATCAGGTATGGTGTCTGTAGAGATGGAAACATTGAAACTGTGGCCCATGTTTTGCTATTTTGTTTCTTGTATAGAAACTTTTGTGGTGAGTTAATTCTGCTTTCATTAGTGTCTCACCCAGGGCATTCTGCTGATTATGTGTGTATGCACCTTCAAGTCACCCACTGATATATGGTGACCATGTGAATTTCATAGTGTTTTCTCAGGTAAGCGATAGTCAGAGGTGGTTTTGACCATTCTTTCCTCTGAAATATAGCTTACAGCACCTGTTTACTGTGTGAATTTTCTCCTTCAGCACTCTGATTCTGTACTCATAATAAAAATTGTTTCAGGGGAGGATTGCTATTTTTAAAATCTGCTATAATCAAGCCTTTACTCTTAAATTTTATTTTATTCTCGAACAAACTTGCTGATTTTATTTGCTTGGATGTCCTTTGCTTATATCATTTATATCTGTTTTAGTATGGGGAATGTATTTTTGATATAAACTTGTGTTAGTACTACTAGTATGTTCTTATGTTGTTTATGTTTGCTGGTATGTGCTGCATTTGTTAAAATTGCAATGGCCACTGGTTTGATGCAAATAAAATTTGCTTTGAACTCAACCCATTTGGGTCTAGCCCAGATACTCACAGGGAAGTACAGCAGGAGTGAGCCAAAGAGTATCGTCTCCAGAAGAAGAACTCCTGAAGCCCGAATCCTCTAGGAAAACAGAGATGAATGTGAAATGGTGGTGCAGCCCAACACAACTAAGAAATGGTAGCTTTGGAGGTGGTGCAGATATTAAAGTCAGGTAGAAAGAAAAGGGGAAATGGGATAGTGGTGATACCTTTTTGAGTCCAAGAAACAAACACTCTAATTTGGCTTTTCCCAAATTGGCACCATCATGCCCTGTTGTACTACAGTACACATCATGTCACTAGCTATGACAGTTGGGGATGATAGGAGTTGTAGACAGCACCTCTGGAGGGTGTAAAATTGGGAAAGTCCATTCTGGTCCCTGCCATGTTTGAAATCCACCTTGTATTACCACTGCTCAGCACTGTCCTTACCTTGCTCTTCCTGAAGTGGTAGGAGACTAGCATACTGAAGAAAACTGCCAGCATACAGAAAGCTTGGAAAGCCAGGACAGCAGCCCTCAACGACCAGTCTTCCTGGATTAGGCATGGTGTGTCATCAGTGCAGGTGGCACATCCTTCCTGACAGGGGCGACACTCCAGCAAATTCCCAGAAGTCATTGTTCCATACTGGGAAGCACGTTCCACTGTTAGTTTTACAAAAGCAATATTAAACATTAATGTTAAAATAGCAGACCTTAGTCCATGATTCCCATGCCTGGTTACATTCTCTGGTTTCATCACACAAGGCAGGTAAATTGCAGTTGCTGCAGGATAATAGCATCTTTGGCTGAGACTTATAACATGATGTTATTTCTCTTCTGTGTTCTGATAGGAGACCTTTTGAAGTTTTCTTTTATTAATACACACACAAAAAGAAACACTTTCCAAGTGGTCTCCACTGTGAGAAAAACAGAACAGGAAGAGGTAAGATGCTATTTTCCTGCTGCAATTGTGATTTACTTGCCTCATGTGATAAAGCCCTCTAATTCACCTATGTCCTGAGAAATTTTTGCAAAGTTTTTAAGGGGGAAAGAAGCTGTAAAAACAAAAACAACTGAATTTTCATGAGTTCAAGCAGTCTCTAGTTTTTTTCTGCGGAGTCAGGCTACATTAGTACCTGTAAATCTGTTCTGGCCAACTCAAGGTCAGAGCTGAAGTTTGCAAGTGAAAGCAATTTCCAGCTGACAAGACAGCAAGGTAAGGTAAGAGTCCACAAGTGCCAGAAAGTTTCACGTTTTTTCCCTCTTGATTGGCTAGTTAAATTGCCAAGGCAAAAGATGTACAAAAGTCCTTATTTGCCCATGCTGGTTGCAGCTCAACAAATGTCACAAATTGCCTACGTTTATCATTTACCCCAATCTCTGAAAGTCACTGTATATTAGTGTATATAATATGTCAAGGAAGTGGTCCCTGAAAGCCTCTCTGTCAGCTCTTTGGGGCTGATTAGGGCTTAGGGATGACAATATACCCTCCCAGCTTGCAGTCCCAAATAATCCTTTGATTGACTTTTTCAAGGTCCCAGTTTCTTTCTTCTCCTCCCACCTTCTGTGTTTGTCCTCAGCTTGCCTCAGTCAGTGGAAACTGAGTTTAAAATGAAAAAGTTGTTTGCTTTCAATTAACTCAGCAGGGAAATGAAGGGGCAGAATCTCACCCTTCCCAGTAGGCTCAGGCTGCAAACTGCTGTAGCCTCTCCTAGCTTGTGTGTTCTTCCTCATTGATAACGTTTGTCATCTTGACCACACTCATGTTGCTTGGCCACAATCTGTGAAATGCTGGAGGATGTGCAGCAACTGGTTTCAGATGAGTCGATAAGTTTCATGGCTAAGTGGAGTGCTGAACTGAGTCTTTATAGTCCTAGTCCAATACTAAAATAACCGCTATACCACATTGGCCCTTGAACACTTTAAAATCTATATCTCACTAGACTTCATCTCCCTGCACCAACATGGAAAATCTCAAAACAACCAAACGATTAAAGAAAATTTATCATATAATACATCACAACTTTCTTTATCCAACTAATATTTGCAGCTCCATGTCACTTCCCCAATAATCCCTTTTTTGCACTATGTTCTATTAAAGATCGACTTTCACTGATGTTTTAAATGGCCTGTAATATTAAATGTGTTCTTATGTCTCATGGGAAGAGGCATTCATTAAATGACTCTTTGGGGCTTTAAGAGGCTCCTCAAATCTTAAATCTTAAAGGTTTCTAGCATGTCAAATATCTTACTTTAAACAGAGAGATCCCACAGGGAATAAGAAAGGGACAAGATATGGCTGCACATTGTTTTTCAGCCCTGAGAGCCACATATAGTATTGCCTCCAGGCCAGGGGCTGCGCATGTACACATGTGTACATGTATATGTCAACATACAAACACTCTCCTATTGTTAAAGATGGGGAAATGGCAAATAGGGTTTTGCCTCTTCAATCCTCCAGCAATTGTCAGAAGCAAGGAAAAGCACTGTTTACTCCTGAAAATCAGCTGGTTGAGGTCCTGGTGGTTTCAGAGGCCACAAAGGGAGCAGCCTAGGGTCATAGGTTACACTTTCTTATTATGAGAACATGGCCAAACATCATATACATGTTGTGTTGTGCACCTTCAAATAATTTCAAACTTATGGCAACTCTAAAGTAAAGCTATTATATGACTTTCTTGGCAACATTTCTTTAGAAGAAGTTTGCCATTGGCTTCCTCTGAGGTGAGAGAGTTACCCCATAGGTTTCTGTAGCCAATTGGGGATTCAAAGCCTGGTCTTCCACTGTCCTAGTCCAACACTCAGACCACTATGCTGCACTGGCTCTCACCATGTACAGAGATGACAAGCAAATAAATAAATAAACTGGGGAAAAAATTCAGTCTCTGACCGTGAAAGTTCTGCAAATCAGCAGTAGAATGCTACTACCTACCAGACTGTTCCTTATTGGTGGTGGCAGAGGAGGAGGAGGAGGCAGCCCTGCTGACCCCATAGAAACCTGGTTTGCAGATACAAAGGTATTTTCCAAGAACAAAGCCCTGGTTTTCCTGTGGGACACACTAAAAGGAAAAATGCACATTTGTAAGTTTATATTCCCTTTTCTCTTCAGGATGTGTTTTGTTACAGTTTAAAGTGACAATACTTTTAGGCTCTACATTATATTTACCAAATAGTTTTGCTGGCTTATCAGTCATTCTTTCCAGTTACCTTTTAATGTCTGTTCAAATGCAGACTGACACCAGGACTTCCAGAATTTTTTTTCCCCTTTCTCAAGTGCTATGGGAATTTAATACACTATGTGAAGTTGGACCAAAAAGCCTATATCTGAAAGGGTAATTCCCAGCCCCACAATGGCTCATTTATTTAAATATTTATATGCTGCACTGTATCGAAGTCTCTCAGGACACAAACAGCTGAACAATTGGAACAAAGTTAAACCATAGCACAATTTTCAAAGATCAGAAACAATTTAAACTGATTCAAAACAAACTTGAAACCATGTTCGCTGAGACACAACTTCAAACCTAATCCTGTTCAAGAGATAACTGTGTTAGCTTGTTTTGGCCAAAAGAGATACAGTAGCATATTTGAGACTAACTGGTTTATAGCATAAGCTTTTGTGGGCTCTAGTCTACTTAGTCAGCTGCATCTAACAGCCTATTCAGACCATGATCCATAAAAAAAGAGCTAACTGTTAACTTAAAGCCAAAATTGAGTCAACATCAGCATCAGCTGGATCTCCAAAGGAAGGCCTTTCTTTATAGAAGCACCACAGCAGAAAGTCATCTCCCATGTCTCCACATAATGCAAGATTGGGTGTTCCAGATGCTGTTAAACTGCAAGTCCCAGGAGCAACTATAAGCATGGCCAATGGTGAGGAATGCTAGAAGTTGCAATTTAGCAACATCTGGAGGGCTACATGATTCCTTCCCCAAAATGTGTATTGTTCCACAATTAAGGTTTCCAGTTCAAGATTGTCCCAGGTCCTGAAGTTTTGGGAACAAAACCTGAGACTTTGGAATAGCCCCCATTGATGTAGTTAAGCATTATGCATTAAGTACCAACCATAGTTGCTCACAGCTTGTCATTCAAATACTCACATACAGAGAACATATTTTCCCATTTGTAAATTAAGGAAGAAAGTTCAGCTAATGGGACTGTTCTCAGATCAAGGTGAAATGAAGGGATTTTTAGGGAATTAGGTGGATGGGATAAGGAACATTTAATCTAATCTACTTGCTTCTAGCCAGAAAGTGGATGCAGAGTAGAGCGGAGTGTTAGGCCTGGTGTTACAATGCCAGGAAAAGGAGGAGAAAGTTATCTAGGTAAATACCTAGAACACCCCTTCCTGGAATATCATAGCAAGATATAGCAACAAATCAATTATGCCTTCCAGATCATAGTAAACTGTTGCTCTCTTAGTTGCACTGGCAACTTGCTCAGTGTCCGTTCCTCTTGTCTGGAGCCAAGCCCACCAAAACTGGAGAATATGCACCCTTGTTTCCCACCTGTAGATGACCCATGAAAATTGGAGACTCAGCGGCAGGCCCTATAAGGTTGGACCTTAGAGACATAGAGGAAGGTATCCTTTGGCATATAATGCTTGGGTAGGTATAAATGGAGAGAGGTGCTCCTTGAAATATCAAGCTCCAAAGTTGTTTAGGGCTTTGAATTTTATCATCTGTCACCTTGAGGTCAGATGGAGGCATATCTGCTTTTTAGATGGTTTAAGTGTCCTGGAGTTTCCCAAGATCTCACTTGTGTTCTTTAACTTATAATCAAAATGTCCCTATCTAAGGGCATCATATCAGAACAATTGTTAAATTGATAGTGACCTCGGCCTGCATAGTGCTTGGATTGGAGAGTGAATGTCTAGGTCTCTATGTGAGACCAGTGAGGGTCCTGAAGGAACAACAAGAGAGAAGTGATATTGTATTGACAGATTTGGCTGACATTATGTCTCCATCATTTTAAACAATTTCAAAATGGCTTTCTTCTAACAAATCTGCACATTCTCAATGGCATCTGGCTCCTACTAGGTCATAACCATGCAGGGTTTGGCAATCAGAGGACTTTATCATAGGGTGGGTTTGTTGCAGAATTGCACTGGTTTGGTTCCTTGTTTGATCTTTCCTTATTGCACAGCGTTGTGACTCTCCTGTTGTTACATTGCATTTCCATCATTATTGTATTGCATCTTTTCATTGACAGGAAAAACCTGTTAATGGCTCCAATATCACTGCTGTTCAACTATTACTTCTTGGTGTGATCAGTTTATTCCACTGCAGTTCCGATATTCCAGCAGTCATGTGGTGTGACTGGGCATGTTTCTCCTCTTTTCCCTGTCCCAATCCTCAAGGAGGGTGAAATCACTCCACTTCTGATGTCCAGGCAAAGAAGACAGGTGCACAGGAACAATTTTTACTCCATTCTCCAGTACATATTTCTTTTTTAATTTGTTTTGCCATAACTGGGCAATTGCGCTGCTGTGGCAGTCACCAGCATGCAACAGTTATTCGATTACCAGCAAAACAAATGAAAAAAAAAAACATACCAGAGAAGGAAATAGCACAATTGTGCCAAAAGGAACAAAAATAAACAGAATCAATGTTGCTTTCTCTCTGTTCTTGGGACATATTTTTTATTATTTGTTTCAACATAACTGCACAATTGAGCTGCCCTAGCAGTCACCAGCATGCTGCAATTGTGCAGTTATGTGCACTTATCTGTGTTGGAGTTTGCCACTTAAACTACCACTTTTCCACCAAGTATCTGGCTCTACCTAAATCTATGCTGCTAACAAATGTGAAGACTTCCACAAATTTAACTGTTACCACCAAGGGTGAGGTCTTTCCATTGTCTCCATCTCTGCCACCAATGTAAGGACCTCTTACTGTCCTACTGCTGTGGTCACCAATTGTGGGGACCTCCTAGATGCTCTCAAGTTACCTATGTGAGATATTATGTAATTTATATCCCCACCAGACACCATACTACTTTATTCATTGCTGCTGCTACCACAGACACTGTGTCTGAATCCCAGCTTTATATGGAGTGTTCCCAGATACCAAAACCATATAAATACAAAAAAACAAAACAAAACCTTTTATGAACCAAAGTTGAACAGTTGAACATAACAAAACAGATTGGTTCTTTAATACCTTTAAAACACATCTCTCATTCCGTCTTATACTCCACTCCTAGCTAACTCAGACTCTTAAACAACACACATTAATTCCTAAACCTGACTGGCTCTCTTAACTCTAATCCTGACTTCACTCACTCCTTTCTTCTTTCTAACTATCCTAACAGGCTAAATCAACTGCCATTCACTGTGGTCTCTTCCAACTCTACATTTCTATGATTCTATGAACCTTATTCAAATCCCTCCAGACATTCCACCAATTACTACTCAGTCTCAAACTTCTCCTTACCTTATTACATTTAATACCAGCTCAGACATAACAAAATTGCCTTAATATACATAGTAAATTAAACATTTTACATCAAACATCCATGAAATCACAATCTATATGCATGTATATTACATTTCCATATGCAAATATATTGAAATTTGTATAATGTGTGCGTATGTGTGTGTGTGATGTGCAAACCACTACTATAGTAGCAGGCCTGCTTTCAGGTTTTTAAAGTTTCTTAGGCAAAAGATTCTTAATGTCTCACTTGAGTGAACTCATTTTCCTTACTGCTGTTGCGCCTGCCAATTTATTTACTCCTTTCTCTGCACCCAATCAGTACTGCATCCAGAACTTGAAAATGTTACTTTTTGAAACTACAGTTCTCAGAATCCCTCAGCCACCTGAGGGGTTATGGGATTTGTAGCCTAGAAAAGTTACTGTCCTAAACTCTGGCCATGCTGCAGAGAAATAGGGGAGAAGATAGGCAGAGAAAGAGAAGCAGAACCAGGAAATTTGTGGTTTTAGTGTAGAGGTCTTTTAGTGGAATATGGACCTTGATAGAGTTGACAGATGACTTGACAGCATGCCTACACACACATGCTCACAGATATCTGATGTCAACCCCTGAGACCTGTCTAGGGAATACTTTGCTCTGGACATTTCAAACATATTCTGTATCTGAGGCTTAGTGCAAAATAAGCACTGAGAGCAAGCCTAGAGATGATACCAATACCTCATCCTTTCATGGCTTCTTTCTGCAGAAAGAGTTAAAAGATTACAATCCAGATTCTTCTTCCCTCAGTGTCAAGCCAACCACTTCTTAACCTCTTGTCAGATTAAATCAGACCCCACTGCCTTGATTCTCACCCAAAGCACTCCTTTTGTGCTTTTTGCAATTCCTCACTAGCCTCCTCATGTTGTCTCCCCCGCCCATCCTTTCTGGACACCAGTGGTTAAATATTTAAACATCGTAATAGCCAAATGCTGGATGGCCAAATCCCCTTTTCATAAAACCTAAATGGATCACTAATGCTGCAGAGCGCACTAATCCCTCAGGGAGCGATCGGTGCCAAAAGAGCTAAAGTGACCATCTCATGAGCAAACCATCAGCAAGCCTCCCAGGGTTTTTAATGCCAAAGGACCTAGAGACCCCCAAACCCCATGTCAGGAGAGCAGACGCTGATGCAGAAGTGGGGCAGAGAGGCCAAAAGAGAAAAAGTGCAAAGATATACCTATACACACAGAACCATCAGGCTGCTCCATCTGTGCACTCAGTGTAGAAATAATGAAATCCTGGTGCTTGCATAGTGGTATTTTTGCTGTTGATGTCTAAATCATGTTTCACAGTTCAAGCCACAATAAAGCCATGAGGCAGAATGCAGGCTGGATGAAGGAGATGGGGTAACAACAGCAAGGGTGTAATAATGTGAAGTGAAATTGCACTCATGTTTCAAAGTGGGTTGAATTCAGTTTTAATGTTTTTAAAAAAGCTGTTTTTAAACATCATGAGACATACATTTTAAATGTTTTTCAAGTCCTTCAGTTGACTTTTAAAGCAGTAACGTAGAGCATCAGCTTCTCAGATTTAGTGCTTATGTATTTTGACAGTTGTTTTTATTTGTTTGCCTTTCTAAAACCATCTAAACCAAACTGCTTCCATAATGGAAAATGTTGAAAAAAAACACACGTAAATCAGGAGAATGTAAAATCAGATTTTCTCCCCCCACCCATGTTTTTACTTTAGCTCCACACAAAATCATTTAACAGATTTTACATGCATTAATCAACTTGTTAGTTAGGCAGATCTCCTAGAATTTCAAATGCATACTTGCAGTAGCATTCCAAAATACATTAAATTGTTTTGCCCCATATTCCTAGAACACTTACTATCCATTTTCCTCATTCAGGTGCCTTGCAGATGCGTACAACTACCCTCAAGTGGGCTGAGGGTGATGGATGGCGATAGTTGACCTATGGGAAAAGCAGGAGGTTGCAGGAGGCTGATTTACCTATTTTGATTCCTTTTACAACCCTTTCCCTATTCCTCTTTTTCCATGAAGTCTTTGACATAGTCCCTCACTTCTCATGCTACTGAAACTAAGGACCTTTTCGCAGGATGTTATTGTCCTGCAATGGGGATGGCAGAAGGATGGGACCACAACCACAGTTATAAAGAACATTGTCGCTGTCCTGCCCTTCTCCCGTCCCCAGGCGGCGCAATCACAGAGTAAATAATTGACGGTTTTGCCCATCAATGACCCATGATCGCACTGCCATCCTACTCTTCCCTGGTGTGCAGAGGTTTGGAAGTGCAGTGGCTGCGCTTCCTGACCCAGAGCAGCCTGGGACAGTACCCGGTTGCACTGTGGCAGGAATTGGCGGGGCCATTGCGCTTCCTGGATTGCAGAGGCAGCTGGTGTGGAGGGGAATGCTCCTATCATGCTCCCTTCCCAGCAGAGCTGATGCTGGGATTCCCACCGGATGCCACTGGGAACAGCTAAGGTGCAAAAAGGGCCTAAGCTGAAATATATATATCTAAATGAACTGAAAACATGGTTTGTCCTTGCCTCCATTTTTCTCTTGCTCTCTGCATTGCTGGTGTGGGAACTTTTGAAGCCCCATTTGGTTGTTAAGCTATTGTGGGAGCAATTGTTTTTACTCTGTAAAAGTTCTGTGCACCTTAATGGTGAGACAAAAGAACTACCAAAGGATAAAATATATTTTAGATTAATTGCTATAAAGTTCAAAAGTATTTGAGGTCCAAATATGAGGTGTGTGGATGAGCTTGCATGGAATGGAAAGAGCTAGAAGGGACAGAAGAGAAATATTTTTATTGACAGCAATGACTGGGTCCCACTGAGACCTTGTGTTGCCTGAGGCAGCAGAGAAAATGGCACCCCACCCTACTCAGATAAGGTGTATAGTCTTCAAGACTGGCCAAGTTACTTAGCACTTGAGGCAAATGAACAAACAAACAACTTCCCACTAGTATCTTGCCCCCTCACTGGTAGTAAAATTACAGTAATAACTAAGTAAATAATTAACAATTTATTGCTTTCTCATGACACACTAAATCTGCTGCCTGAGAAGGTGATTGCCTCAGTTCGTCTTAATGGCACATCCAGCCCTGAGCAGTGGAGAATTTTAACAGTAAGGACAAGTTTAGTTTCTTTATTCATTTACTTTCCCATCCGGAACTGTCTTAAAATACAATCAAATTGGTTTATTTAAAAACACTGAAGTTGCTGATAGTGGAAACAACATCAACTGAAGATGGAACATCAACAGTTTAAGATATGCAGAGGATACCATGCTGCTAGCACAAATACATGAGTGCCTGGGGCCCACAAAAATCTTAATGCAGCCCTGGCTGAGTTGATGGCAATTAACAATAATTTAGTCACTGAAGTTTTGCTTAAACCATCTACATTTACCATTGGAAGGTTCTACAATTTATTACTGCTGAGCTTCTTTGCAGCAACAGAAGCCCTTGCATCTTTATTGTTTGACCATTAAACAAAGACAGAATTTGCAACAGAACATTCTAGGGATGAAGAGGCTCATGTAGGAAGAACATTAATCTGGATCTACCTATGAATGGTAGGGCTCTAAGATGTTAGCTGGACTATAGCATTTTAGATTGTGGATGGAGGGGGATAACATTTTAAAAAGCTGCCTGCGTAAAGTGAACTTCCCGGAAAGTACAAAACCAGCACAGTAGGAAGAGACTTGATATAAAACCTTTCTCACTACTTTCTGGGAAATGGGATAGCATCAAAAATGGAAAGATTCTTGTGAAGGGAAGTACCAAACAGGGAATTTAAAACAGTTTTGGAGCTACGGACTGATGAATGAAAGTCATACGCAGATGCTTTGTGCGCTGTATTTATTTTCTAAATGCAAGATATCCTCCAGAGTGGGTCCAGGTCGTTGATGCACCTTATGAACTGTAAGCTTTCTCTCCTAAATTCAGGGCCTTTCCGCCCTACACTGTTATAGTGCTATTATTCCACTTTCCACATTGTGTAGAATTCTGGGCTTTGTAGTTTACTGAGGCGAAAGAGCTCTCTCCCTAAACTGCCAGCCCCAGGATTCCATAGGATGTTGAAAGTGGAATAATATCACTATAACAGTGTAGTGCGGAAAGTCTGTCAGATGCACAAGTAAAGTGTTTCCTCAATGGTGAAGGAAAAGTGCTGCACAAATGTCCCAAGGGGACATTGTGGCTTCTATGCTGAACTTGGATTGGACTCAGGTGTTTAAGGCACAAATCAAGCGGAGGTGCAGGCGAGAAGTGAGTTACAATGGCTTAGAAAAGGCTTGATAAGACCTTTAAAATAGGGATGGGGGAGAAATTTAGGCTTCCATTCAGGATGGCAGTAGTTCTAGAATGGTCTTAGAAACCGTAATCTTTTAGCAGGTTGCAGGCTGATTTCAGGAGATAGCACATAAGATGAGACTTCCTCTGCCTGTGTTAACACCAGCTTGAATTTCTTCTGAAGCCTCTAGCATAATAATGGGTTTTTCTTACCACAAACCCACTTGCCACATTAGAAAGCTTTGCACACATCTGGGCAAAGGACTGAAAATAGCCTGGGGATATATATGGGCAATGGTAAGTTCTCACTTCACACACTCTAAAACTGCATTGCTCCCTTGTACACTGGAGGTCTCAGAGCATGCACGGTGAAGACTAGCCACACTAGAACTCTTTGTGCGTGGCAAAAATAGTTTACAAAATCAGTCTTGGACTTCACAATCTATTTCACAGGGTCTCCATGCAGTCCACTCAGACTCTGCAGGTATGTTTGCAATAATTTGAAATGGTGTAAAGAAGACAGACCACAAGAACTTGTTTCAGGCTGAAGCCGTGGAAAGAAAGATGTGGGAGAAAGAGGCAAAAACAGGTCTAGAAAAGGGAGTTTGTGTGGGATGAAGAGAGTGTGGAGGAAACTACACCAGATGCAGTTAGGACAGGCAGGCTGAATAGCAGGAATAAAATCCAGGCCCTCACACAATGCAAAGTCAAAAGTGCCTGAGGAAGCGGATATTTAAAGGGCTCCCATGGTTCAGAAAAGAAATGATTTAATTACACACACATAATGATCAGCATGTGTTGCTGGTATTTACCCAGCATGAGAAAAAGAGGATGGAACAGAAATAAGGGCCAAAGATAGATGTGAGCTGTTAATTAAAAATGCTAGACTGTGTTTCCTTTTTTAATTTAAAACAGAAAAAGCCATGTTCAATCAAAAGATTAAGGATTCAAATAAGAACTCACTGTGTTATGATGTGAGTATAAGTGGATCTGCCAAAGGGAAGGGCCATTGGTTGGCTCAACTGACTGATTTGGGGGCTATAGAATGCTGACTGACTGTGGAGAGGGGCACACAAAAATTGGGAGGGAGATAAAATGGAATAAATAGAATACATATTCCACACTGCAACATTTTGTTGCAGATCTTTGTAAGCAACAGCTATGATTTCTAAATGGAACTTCAGTGTTGGATGAGTGAATCCCTCCAGAAGCTGAAAGCAAATCCTAGGGAAGGGCTTCTTCAATATGTCTGGCCAGTAGCTAATGTAGACTGAAATATAGGGTCTCTCGGTCTGAATCTAGTAGGGTTATGTAGGAAGACACTGGTTTGGTAAACCCTGGTGTAAATTCTAGTACACTTGGATTAATACTTTTGGCATTGCCAGATGAAAGAGTAATGCAACACCACTGGAACCTAGCAATGGATCTCAGGAGTCTTCCAAGTTGAATGTTGAGCCTGGCTACACACACAACACTAGCAATAACTTCCCCTCTTCCCTGCTAGATTCCCTGAGTGTGTATATATACCTATGGGTGTAGCTATGGGAGGAGGCAAAATGCTGGCATTTCCCTTTCCCAGTAAGATTTCTGCCCCTGCCTGTGAAATATGCCATCAGTGCCTAAATTTCTAGCACAGCAGTAATTTAAAACTTCAGATGAACTCTTAAAAATACAGTTCAGGCATCCAGAGCAAAGGGGCAGGCAAAGTTACCAAGGGAATGCAAATGCAGCAAATATAACAGTTCCAAATGTAAACGATGTTAACATATCTCAAAGCAATGCTAGAAATTTGAGGGTTCTAGGAAAACTTCATGGTGGGGCAGAGTTCTTATGGGGAGGCAATGCCTTCATCCCCACTCCCCATAGCTACACACCTGCATATGCTTCTTCATTGCCTTTCACAATATTATCACATACCATTTTTAATACTAACATGGCCCCTAGCCTAGGTTTAACAGAGAGAACATTGCTCTTTGAATGCTTGCTAATGGGTTGCTCAAAGGTTTGATAGTAACTGATACTTCCAAGATCTTTTCACCTAACACTTCGTGTAAATCCTGTTTTTGGCTGTAGTTATTTCAGATTTTGCTTTTATGCTTATGTAAACCAAACTAGTACAATCTTGATGCTGAAAAACAAAAAGCTGACTCTAAAATGTATCCCTGCTACTTCTTCGCCATCCTATAAATAATTTTAGTTTGCTTATTGCTGTGTCTAGAGTGCCATTAGATGCATGAGGTTGTTTGTATTAAAAGATAAAGAACTGTTCTGTACCACAGCAGTCCAGATTCTGCTACATTAAGAGTTCAGTGTATAATAATGCAATCAGGGGCTATGCATGGAAGTGAAAGCTTACTGCCTGTTTGCCCAAAATTCTGAGCACACTATTCATCTCTGGAGATTCTCCCCTCCATTGTTCATATGCTTTGAAGGCCATTACCAGAATTCAGCACTAGAGCTTTCTAAATCTGGAGAAATTCTAGAAAAATTTGCAGGTTGATTCCACTGCAAACAACAATAACAAAGATGTAAAAGACTGAGCAGCTGCCATTTGGAACAGATGTGCTCTAGAGTGACAAATAGTTTATAAGGCACTTTTCTAAGCTTATACTTACCATTATGAGAACTAAACATTTCCTTTTTAAAATGAAAACTGAGATGAATACTCTGCTTGTGTGTGTGTTCGTTCAAGTCACCTGTCAACTTATGTCAACCCTATGAATTTCATAGGGTTTTCTTAGACAAGGAATATTCAGAGGTTCCTGCCAGTTCTTTCCTCTGAAATATAGCTTACAGAATCTTGTATTCATTGCTGATCTTCCATCCAAGTACTAACGAGGGCTGACCTTGATTAGCTTCCAAGACAAAACAGGATCTGGTGCCTTTGAGATATTTAGGTGTGATGTAGCTGGTTTAAAATTCTCTGTTTCCATAAAATAAACATAGCTCCAAGAAAAGTTCTGGTTTTCCTTAAACTTTGTTATGTTATAGTGGAAGATCATTCTTCTATCTGCATCACAAATAGTGCTTCTGCACTATTCCTATTTATTCAACAAAGTGTGTGCAGGAGAACTTCCCACTGGATTGTGCATGGGTGGAGTGGGGTAGAGAGTAGAGATGACTAGCTAAAAGTACCATTAGTCCTACTTAGAGCAGACTCATTGAAATGGATGGGATTTTTGAATCACAAATAATGTCCACCCCATTGATTTCAGAGAGTCTGCTCTGGGGTGTGTGCGATATAGGGCCTTTCCTCACTAAACTGTTTATACTGCTATTATTTCACTTTCAACATTCTGTGGAATTCTGGGGTTTGTAGTTTATTGAGGCCAAAGAGCTCTCTGACTGAGAATTCTAAATGCCCCTCCCTAAACTGCAAACCCCATGATTCCATAGGATGTTGAAAGTGGAATAATAGCACTATAGCAGTGTAGTGTGTAAGGGTGAGTAGTGTTTTGAGCATTGGGCTAAGACTCTGGAGAACAGGGTTAGAATCCCCACTCAGGCAGGGAAACCCACTAGATGACTTTGGGCAAGTCACACTCTCTCAAGCTCAGAGGAAGGCCAAGGCAAAACACCTCTGAACAAATCTTGCAGAGAAAACTGTGATAGATTTGCCTTTGTTCTTGTTGTTGTTGTTGCTCTGTATCTTCAAGTTGTTTCTGACTTATGGTGGCCCTAAGAGGTTTGCCTTAGAGACACCATAAGTTGGAAACGACTTGAAGGTACATGACAAATTCCCTGGGGGGAACTAATGTTGTATTTAGACCACCTCTTTTGTTTTTGTCCTGGGTACCAAATTATCTTATGCAGGTCCTGAATAAGATTTTTTAAAAATTCTTCCCTCCCCCATGAAAGGTAGAGTGCACATGCAAATATTGCTGAAGACATGAATTCACCCTGATTTTTTGAAGTTATTAAATATCACATCATCCTCTTTTCTTTACACGCTACTGGGATATGTGTCTGGGACAACTTCCAAGATGTTTTCTGTCAATACCACTAGGTTTGTAGTAGTGACCATAACCACCCATAGGCTGAAAGTGATTGACCAATCCAGGCCTGCTCATTACAGATTGTACTCAGCACTCCTAATGAGGGGCATATATAAACACACACTGTGCAAAAGGTGCTTAAATGCAGATTTGCATGTTAAAACCCTGCTGGGCAGTGAAGGTACAGAGCAGCTGAAGGAGGCAGATGGGTCGACAGAGAGAGAGAGAGATAATACAGGGAGGCCAGAAGGAAAGGGGAAATGAGGCACAGGAGGGATGCTGGAGAGAACCGTGGTGAACAAGGCAGTAGCGGAGGAAGAGAACGGATGCTGGCTGTGAATGGTGCTAACTAGGCAACATAAAGCAGAGCTAGAGAGAAAGGAGGAGAAAAAATGAATGAGTGGGAGCAAAAGAAAAATCCAGACAGACTATCCCTGTGGCTGCAAGGACTAACAAAAATCAGAAGAGTAAAAGCTACAGAGAAAGTGCCTTTCATGCTTTGGACAGAGCTTTCTGTCAGGGAGAAAATGGTACTGCTTGTTGTCATTTAAATCTCTAATGGAAAGTACCTAGTTTTCAATTGGAAGGTATTTTTATGCAGGAATTATAAATTGCAAGAATTGTGTAGAAAGGGAGGATATTCAGAAATTACAGAGGATGAAGCACACGCACCTCATGATGTTTAAAACTATTTCTTCAACTGACAACAACGCACTAAAGTTAACACCCTACACGTTACAACAAATCCCCATATTGCCTTAATGTTCATTTGATTAATTAACACAAATGTTGCAGACATCAGCAAGAAATCACACTTTAAAAATCATGGGTAGCCACAATTGATCCTGGCTGTGTTCCTTTTCAATGTATTTTGCACATTATTGAGTTTTAAAGAATAAATGACTGTTGAATTTTACATATTTTGTAAGCGGTAACATAATATTGAAGAGCTTGGTTAAATATGGTTATTTATTTCCAATGGCAACGTATTATAACATTTAATAGATTTGTGCCTTGTTGATAGAATTCTGCTCAAAATGCTTAGTACACTTTTGGACAAATATGTGGGAAGCCCTTTGGCTTTTATTCTTTTTTTTCATTATTCTTTTTCCTAGTAAAGATTTCTCATAGGCTGATCCAGTGCCACATGGTGATTGTCCCATTCCACCACAAGTCATTGATCTTGCTCACTATCAGTTTCTGTATAATATATAAGCTTTAATCACCATGATCAAAATTCTGTACAGAACTTATAGCGCTGTACTATGTTATGAAAAATGGCTTCAGAGGCCCTATCAAAGGAAGCTTTCCCTAGCACCAATGGGACTGCGTGGAAAATGCAAACACCAATTTCTAAGACATCTTTTTTGCCAGGGCTATGGCAGAGAGAGAAAGAATTAAACTCCCACTCCCCCCATAGTACAGAAGCTGCTCCGGTTTCTTGTGGTGTAATTTTCATATCCTGTCTCCACCCTCTGCATAATAATTGCCTTCCTGTCATTGCCAGTTTTGCCTTTAGGCAGGAATTCTTTGGGAAATACTCCAAGAGATCAGATTTCTGTATCAGATAAGGGCTCTGCCCTGCATCCTAATAAAGGGACAAAAGGGTTATGTGGGTTGGCAAAACACAAAAAAAGGGGTTTCTGTAGTGCAATTCCCAATATGTGGTAGCATTTCTGCAGATTGTAGATCCATCAAGAAGGCCTAAGATATTCCAAAAACATCCATCAAAATCAAATTCCAAAAGTAACATTTGAAAAATTTAAATTCTGGTAACTGGCTGAATGTTGAATTTACAACATTTAATTTCAAGTTCAGCTTGGACTTTAACTACGTTCCCCCACCCCACCCCTTGTTCACTAGTGCGTTGGTGCCCTCCCGCTATTGGTCAGGACCTAATCTATTCCCAAACCATCTTTTTGCGTGCTTGATTATAAACTCTCTGGGAATAGATTGTAACCATTTCTTGTTAAGAAGAGCACCTTAATATCTCTTTCATGTTAGACAGTTACAGTATTTTGACAGCACTTTAACTGCCCTGGGTGCATGTTATGTGATCCTGAGATGTTTAGTTTGATAGAGTATTTAGAATTTTCTCAGCCAGAGAGGTCTATTACTCAATTATGTATTTAAGTCTTTTACCCCAAGTCTCAAGTCAAGTCTCTAGTCTTTACCGTCAAAAGTCAATTCTCAAGTCTGGAAGTCAACTTTATACCCCAACCTATATTCCAGAATTTCTGGACAGAAAAGTCAGTTTTAAGAATTTAAGCCTCCACATTTGTGATTTTGCCATCTGCAGCTTTGATAGCCTCAAGCCCGTTGCCTAACCCATTTGTTTTTCCCCCTCTGAGAAATGCTCCCACACTGTGGGGTTGAGACAGATTGCCATGCAACCAGTAAGCAAAAAGAGATAGAGGTGTTATTCAAAGTCATAAGGTTTCTGGATGAATGTGTTATGTTACTGAACCAAGGGCAGCAAGTCAGTCATTAAAGATATACAAGTCTCAAGTTGAGTCAGTGCCTCGTTTATTGCCGAGTTGAGTCGGAGTCAAGTCACTGAAGCAACTTAAGTGTGACTTAACTATCAACTCAAGTCTACATTATTGCTATTACCACACTAAACTACAAATCTCAGGACTCCATGTGATATAATCATAGCAGTTAAAGAAGAATCATAACATTATAACTGTGTAGTATGAAAACCGCAATAGTATGTGTAGTATGGAGCCACAATAATTAATAAGTGATACATAAAAGCAGTAGCGGGAAGAGGTTTTAAGAGTTACAAAATGCAAGTATTTCTGGGGAAGGACTTCCAGGGGATGGGCAGTATAAAAGATTGCACTGCAAACAATCTAACATTATTCCTTGTCTTAAGCTGAAACCTTACCTGGGTACTGTTGAGGTCACACTGGTGTGTGCTTGCAAACCATCCCTGTCCACTGGCACACTGGTTTATATCAATATTCTGGATTTTGACATCCATCCTCAGGACCCCTCTGAAACAGACAACACAAGGGATTAAGCATGCACTTAATGGAGAGTGGAAGGAAATAGGCAAAAGTTCTACATCTGGTCTTCTGCAGATCCTGGTATCTTGTTGTCACTGCAGATGCCACTGCAGCTGGTTGATATGCATAACTAATGGCTCATGTGAACAGCCTATGCATTGTAATATCTGATAATGGGGACAACCCATAGTGATTCTAGAAAAACTAGCATAGAGGAGTGAAAAGAGAGAAAATTATCCAACCTAATATACTGTCAATGAAAGCTCAAGGATGGAAGCAGCTGCTTTTATGATTCCCTATTTAATTTCTATGCATTATGCAATTAAAAGGCACAGGAATGCTAGCAGGGAAAACAGTGGTGAGTTTCTACAGAATGGGGCCAACCCAAGGAAGGTAGGCTGGCCCTATTCCTTTTAAATTTCTGAAAGGCAGGAAAAACAGTGCTGTTCTGCCTGGCATTCAGTATTTGAAATTACTATTTTAATTGTTTTAGAACTGGATTCTGGGATTGTTTTTACACTGCTTTTAGGTTTTTGAAAAGAGTATTTCAATGTGTTTTTTAAAATATTTTAATTTTGCTATTGTTTTGATTGGTTTTTAACTGTTCATCACCTTGGGAACCCTTGTGAGCTGGGAGGCAATACAGAAATACTAGAAAGAAGGAAAAAGCAAGCAATCTTGACATATTTCCTTGTCATCTCCATCTTATCCCAAACCCTGCCTGTATCGTTCTTTAGAAACTCCAAAATAAAGGTGCCTGTCCATTAGACCAGCAGAGTGAAGCAGAAAATTGGAAGTGTAATTAAACTGATGAAAGGGTAGCAAATAGTTACTTTCTGTGTGCTTTAATATGCTGTTTCAGAGTGTGGTGGAATCACCTTCTTTGTAGGTTTTTAAACAAAGGCAGGATGGCCATTTGCTGGGGGTGCTCTGAGTGTGTGTTCTTGCATGGCAGCAGATTGAACTCGAGTTGTGGTCTCTTCCAACTCTATGACTAAAGTCATTTCTGACTTATGGTGACCCAAGGTGAACTTCTCTCAGGGTTTTGGAAATGTGTGATATACCCAAGGTCCTCTAGCTGGTTTCCATGGCTGAGTGGGGAATCAAACCCTGGTCTCCAGGGTCATAGTCAAATGCTCAAATGACTGCACCACACTGGCTCTTATGGTACTTTTTTACTACTATATGTTTATTTCTATGGATAGGGAGAGGTGCTTTTGTGACTTTATGGCTTGCACACCAAAATAATTGGGCTAGCTTGGGGTGCTGTGCTCCTTGATTTAGGTGGGTCACGGTGGGTACCATTTTCTGTTCTGCCTTGGGCAAGTTTGCTCCCAAAGTGGAGCATATCACTTACACTTAAACCCAGACACTTCACATGTTAAAATGTATATTCTGCTTGGCTCTCAAACCTTAGATCCTGCACCTCGTGTTGAGCTCTAGTTTCAACTAAATCCTGCAAAGGGATGTGGGAGTGCGTTTTCCATGGAAGCAAATATAACTAAGATGCATTAACATGTGTGTGCGCACAGCAGCTGGAGCTTGTTTTGGTGTGGAATCAGGCTTCTGTGCTTGCTTGAACTCTGGAAGAGACAGATCTAAATCAGCCCAAGAGGGTATTGTAGGTCACTGCCTCTTTGTTGATGATTTATGCATACAGGCAAGCAGCCACTGGTCAGCACAGGAGGAAGACTTATCAGATATAGGACACCACGAGACACACAGTCTCAGCACTGTGACTCAGTGGGAAATCCCGGGAAATCCTAAAACAGAAGGGTTTATATGATCCAGAAAGAATGGTCCGGTCAGTGGGTGAGATAGACAGACAGACAGATAGGTATGTGGTTGAAAGGACAGTTAGATGGATTGATAGACCATCTCAATTTGGCCGTTAGTAAATTAGGACTTTAACTAGAATCATTCTTAACATTGGGAGTGGGCTACCTCTTCTTTCTCTCCCTCCCATTAATCCTAAGCATGTTGCACTCACAACAGAATGGAGCACGAAAGTGATGGTATTATGGTATGGGCTTTGCCTTTTTCACTGTTCTCCTACCACCACACAAAAAAAGATATTGTAAATAAACCAAACCAGTACACCTGGGGAAAAGTTTTTGTACGGCTCTGTGGTATTGCCTGCCCCTTCTTGATTCCTGTTGTTGACCCAAAATTGGATATTTATCTTGCCACACAGATATGGTGAGCAAATGGGCTGGGCAAAGAACTCTTCTTCCACTTCAGGTAACCAGGCACTGTATTGTTGTGCAAATCCCATGAGCCCCAGCCAGCCTGGTCAATGGTAAAAGAATGTGGGAGTTGTCGTTCAAAATGGATGAGGAGCATTAGGTGGCCCACTCCTTCAAGAGCTCATAAGGCTAGAATTTGGATATGAGCACTACTACATCCTGTGGTCAAGAACCAGGGTTATTGACTCAATTATTCTCTATGCTGTAGAGGGCCTCTTTGGTCTGGTGGAATCTTTTATAGGCTCATCGTGCTTTTGTTTTTTGAGCAATGAGAGTTAGCTGGGTTTGGTTTCCTTTGGGGACCAGGTCACTGAAAGCAAAGTAGCATTTTGTAACATTTCTGTTTGACATAACACAAAAGGACAGCTTTTGAACCTCCCAAGACTCATCTGGACCTCTGGACAGATCTTCTAAAGACACAGATGTCTCCAACAATGAAATCTCTGAGCACTTTTCCAAGATACGAGTTCTCTAAACAAAACAAAAAAGCATATTTATCCACTGTATGACTTAACTTGAACTACTTGTGCAGTTTAATCTGTTTAATTGATTAAGTTTGTGAATTTTGAATTTATTCTTTTGGGGAAAAACTCTGTTTACTTGTTTGTTTATGAAGTTATAGAACTTAACATACAATAAAATAAATGTTAAAAAATAGTTCAGCTTTAGCATAGGCAGAGTCACATAAGTGAAAATGAAATAAACCCATTTCTCCTCCTTTAGATCTCTCAGGAGACATCCAATGTCCTAAAGTGCTTACAACCCCCACAATCAGTTCTCCTTTTGAGAAGGTCAGAGGAGCCATGCTGAATCTAGATCCAAGACCTATTTCAGCATACGGTCCAACACTGCACAGATGAAGAACAGGAGATGGTCAGCCACACCCACCTCTTAGACAGGAACCTAGTTATTTTCAGGCTAATAGTGCAGATCCTCTAGAGATAATAGGCTTAAAGATAATGAGCCGGACATCTCAGAGCTGAAAGGGGAAATCCGTACCAAATTGTAGTTGTCTTAACTCTGACCCGGAACACCTGGACGTTTCCCTGTTCTTTTCCCCACCTCTCCACAATACAGGACTATTACGGTAGCCACCATCCTTTTGTCACCTAAACACTAAGACCGTTAGCTCTATCTGGACTTCATTGTTTGTGTTGCAATTGTCCTTTGTCTGCTTGGCTGGGAGAGTGATTCACACTCATACCTGCAGGATATTTTTTGGGAATAAAAACTCCTGATTTCAGGCTGTCCAGTGCAGTCTCTTGCCTTTCTGAATGCCACACTGTCCATTTGATTCCTGAATGAGAGCTGTCCTTAGGTTCCTACCTAAGCCGAATCGCTGTGTTCCTCATTGCTCTCTGGACTGGTAATTATCACCTCGCCCCTGAAAGTCCTCTATCACACTTTCTACCCTTTTTCTTTCACCTAGTCCTTGTATGCTTGTGTGAGTGCTTGGATCTTTGCATGCTTGTGTGAATTTCTTTCAATAAAACATATTTTTAGTTTACAATTTAAACACTCTGGCTGGTTCTTTTCTGCAAGAATCCTGTAAAATTAGGTGATACGTTTCGTTAAGTTATCCCCTCTTGCAGGCCTCCTGACTTTGAGCTAATTATTTTCCACTTTTGAACAGAGATACTGGCATCGCTAGCAGGCCTTTGTGGCAGCCATGTTTTGGGGTAACACTAAGACTCCTCCCCTTACCTTGAGGACCAGAGGAGAGGGGCAAGGCTCTGAGATCTTAGAATCCTGACATGGATAGCACAACCCTCCATGAATTTATCTACTTCTCTTTTAAATCCACTTAAGCTGCTGCTATCACTATGTTTCTGTGACAGTGAATTTTGCCTTTTCTGGTCTCATGCTGCAGCCTCTCCTTTTGTTTCTTCCTTCCACAAATACACCTAGATGTCAATTGATCTTTAGCTGTGAGAGTAGAAGGTCTGTTCCTTTTGTTGACTGGCTTCTCACCCTCATTCAGAAGACTTAAGAGGTATGGTCTAACAATAAGTTCCCATGGAAACACATGGTCCAGCTATGGACACTCTTCTGTCACATCCAGATATAGGCTCACAGTAACCCTTGTTGCTAAATATGACAAAATAGTATATTTGAATGAAAGAATAAGATACAACAAAAACATAGGGAAATATGATACCTTGTAATTGCTTCCATCACCTGAAGATTTTACAGGTTAAATGGTAATTTCTAATGTCATCATCATTTTAATAATATTCTCTGCATTGGTACATGAAGGACCATGCATAAATATTAGAACTGGAATAAATATGATGCTATACAATCAGCCCTCCACATTTGTGGGTTTGACTTTCACAGCTTTGATTATTTGCAAGTTTCTTCAATCCTTGCTGCCCATCTTGGGTGCTTCTTTTCCAGGGGAGCCTTCCTTCTCAGCAGCTCAAATAAGGCTGTGCAGCCATTGACAAATCTGCCTCTGATCATCCTCCTCCTCCTCTTCCTCCTCCTCTACCACCACTACCAGCTGCTGCCTAACCAGCTAAGGATGGCTCACAGCCTGATTTCTCAAAATCCCAGTGCCTCACCCCACCCCAGGAAGGAGATGGGTGTGAGAGAGGAAGCATAGGGCCACCATGCCAACTCATCCTCTTTCCCCTCCTTTCTCCAACTTGTTTTGAATGCTGGGTACCCATTCTACCCAGTATGCCTCAGCCCCCTTCATACAGACACACACGCACACAGGCAAGCGCGTGCACGCACACAGACATACAGACACACACACACTTTGATGTTTGCTATTTTCCCACTTTCGCCAGGGTCCAAACCTAGGGAATGTGAAGGACCTACTGTAATTTTGCAATTGTTCATATTGATAATATAGATTTATTGCAGATTATGGGAAATGTGCTTTTTGAACTACAAGTCTCAGAATTCCCTAGATAGCATAGCCATGCTACCTGGGGCTTCTAGGGGTTGGCATCCAACAAGAAAATTTATCAAACTGTGATTTATGTCTATACAGGTTATTTCTGCCTGGATTCTACACCTTTACAACATGCTGTCTACAGTGTTAAGTTGTCTGCCCCAGCAGTGAGGACTAGGGAACTATTAAGTTTGAAAATGAAAGTGGATTTTTGCTGATGTATTCTGCTCCAGCCCACTGATTTCTGCCTTGCAACAGTTCTTTGTTTCAACAGTGCAGGTGCAACCGTACACATTTCTGTGGCTCTATGTGAACCACAGAGAGATCATTTTCATGAATGAATGCAATGGCTTTCATTACTGTTGTTGGTCCCTTGTCAGATTCCTTTGAGTAAAGTTAGCAGGATGGGCTGCCCTGACAAGAGTGTTGATAGCCTGTGAAATTCTGATGATGTGTGTCTCTAGGTAAAGCAGTGATCAAAAGAGATGACTCATCCAGATTCTCCTCCTTCAGCCAGTGGAGAGGAGCAGGGTGTTTATGTGTGCTGAGTACAGCACATTGCAATTTTAAACGAGACAGAGGAAAGTGAAACCCAGGTAGGCACAACAGATAGGACATTTATCAAGTCTCTCCTGGGCTGTCATAATGGTGTCCTATATTCAGCTGGTTGGGGTCACATTGTAATGCGGTAGGATTTCTCTAGTCTAAACTGATATTTATGGTTTCAGATTACCTATCATACTTGCAGTTCTCATCTGAACACAGGTCTATTCTGTTTTATCAAACTCCATCTGAGTATGGTGATGCACTACAATCAGACTTGAGAGATAGCAACATGTATATAGGACCATATTGCCATGAGCTGATGAGAAATTATCTACAGTCTCTTTATCTGTAAACATCTGTATTGTTTGATTATTATTAATATTTATGTCCCTCCATTCTATGAAAGTCAAGACTAAGGTGGCTATTAGCCATGATAAAAACAACAATTAAGAAAATAGTTTGAGGGCAATAGCAAACTATTGATCCTAGGTATAATTTTGTATGGATCAAGAGGAGTCCATAAATTTTAGTTGGGCTAGCTCTCCCTTCTTGCCTCCCCTCCCCACCGCTGTGGTAGAAGATGTATTTTGCATGCAGAAACAGGCATCCTAGCTGGATTTTATGAGTCCAACCTACAGCACACAAATTGGGCGCTCTGCACCAGTTACAAAAGAACATCAGTTTTGCCTAAAACATTTCCATCTTTGAATGGACATTATAGTGTTTTAAATGGAAATACAATACATTTCACCATAGTTGAGAAAATTGTAACCAGATCAGGTGACCTCTTACCTCTGGAATACGGGTGAGAAGCCTTTGCAGATAAAGGATTATTGAACCATGGAAGACCGTGAACAAAAAGATGTATATGGACATAAGATGCCCAACAGACAGAATGTCAACAAGTGAAGTTTTGCCCCACCATTGTATTTCCATACCAGAAAATTTTAACCTGTTTAATTTCTGCCTGTTATACACACACACTATGAGGCAAGGTTATAACATCTGAGGCAATTTATAGCAACTCTGGAAGACAGCAAACAAGTAGAGATATAACAGAAATTAATGCATGGTATGGAGAAATAGGGTTCTTCCTATATCATGATATTACTACCTAGGGTCATTCAGTTAAGTTAAATGGTGGGTGATCCATGGTGAATAAAGCTAAATTCCTTCTTTGCACAATACATAGTTAGACTCTGGAATTTGCCACTGCAAGTTGCAATTACAGCTGTCACTGTAGATGGTTTTAAAATGTGATTAAACTTGTGATTAAGCAAACAAGGGAAGGGTAAGGCTAGCAGTGGGTGCTGGTCATGGTGGCTCTATGCTACCTCCAACATCAGAACCTAGATGCATATTATTGTGCTCATGTCCTGCTTATTAGCTTTCCAGAGGTGTCTGGATGATCACTGTGTGAACAAAGTAATGGACTAGATAGGTCTTTGATCTGATTCAGCAAGGCTCTTCTCATATTCGTAACTTGGCTCAAAAGTGGTCTTGTCTTTCACTTTGCGCTGGGCCTCCAAGAAAATCGGAAATATCATGGGTTTTCCTTGCTGCTGCTTCTTATCTTCCCTATTGCCTGTTGTTAAGTGACCATTTTTCCCTTTGGGCTTCAAAGGGAGTTGGGACCACTGGGAAAGGGGAGCTACTTCAAATTTTCTCCTAAGGCTGGCTCAAAGTGAGAGTGAAACTGGTTCTTTGCCTATTCCCAAGGACTGTGGAGGATTTTAGGTTGGTGCATCATACCTAGCATTCGATATGGGGTCACTTTGTGGTGTCTGGGGAACCTATGTACAGTCAGCCCTCCATATTTGTGGATTCTGTATCTGTGGATTCAAACAACTGTGGTTTGAAAATATTCAATGAAAAAATCCAAAGCAGAAAGTTTGATTTTGCCATTTTATATAAGGGATGCCATTTTATTACACCATTATACATAATGGCTCTTGAGTAACCACAAATGTTGGTGTTCACGGAGATCCTGGAACCAAACCCTTGCGGATACTGAGGCAGTTAAAGTGGAATCATAGCACAATAATTATGTAGTGTGAAAGAGCCCTAGTCTGTGGTGGTTTCTGGTACGTCTGGGTAGTTGGACAAATTCCTGTTCTATGGGTTTCCTCTTTGTTGGTGAACATATATGGGAGCACTGTTCAGGACCTGTCCAGACCATTTTGCTGCCTGAGGCAAAGCAGCAAGTGGTGCCACTCCCCTTAAAGTCCTTGTAATATTTAAAACCAACCATGTCATTTTGGCATCTGAGGCAGAAAATTCTGCAGGCATTCCTAAAAATGCAACAACAATAAACAAATAGTTAACAATTTGCTACTTATTCATACTACACAATTCCTGCCTCTCTCTACCTAGTAGTAGCACTGGCCCTGGCAGCAGTAGGCAGCGGTGCCAACAACGTTCTAGCCACCATTTGGATTTCTTCTATTGCCTCAGAGCAAGGCTATCCTAGGGTATTATGGGAAAATTGGCACTGGAGAATGATGGTCTTTCTGGACCTCAGTGAATCAGTTAAGTGTGTGTGTGTGTGTGTGTGTGTGTAGGGGTTCTTTATGGGAATAAAGTAAGTAGTTGTATAGGACCATGGCATTCTGGGATAAAAGACAATCTTTTTAAAATTAAAATAAGGCATGCCTAGGTTTCAAAGTGAGACCCAGCATGTGTGTTGAACTTCCAAAGTTCAATTCCTTGTTCAGCCATGGAAACCCACACACTCTCAGCCCCCAGAAACCCCCATGATAGGTTTACCTTAGGGTTGCCATAAGTTGGAAATGACTTGAAGGCACACAACAACAACAAGACTTCAAAACAGTCATTTGCCTGATTACCTATCAGTTGTTCCCAAGTGAATAAATAAGGAAGCTCTATGAATCTGGAAGCGTTATCCTTTTCTTTTTGACATGTCACATTAAATGAAGCAGCTAGCTGTTTTAACCTTAAGGTAGTATTGGGGTGCCCTCCCACTTTGTTTTAATCAGAAAATGGCTCTTTCATAGTTAAATTTTCCCCTTCTTCCCCTTCTTCCTTCTGTGGGCCTCACAGAGGACAACAGAGACAAATCTGTAACTATCCCTCTTTAAAACAGGCAGATCTACCCCCACCACCATATGCTATTACTGTTCCTTCCCCAGACTTATCCTATCAACAGGTGATAAATTATCTTTTCTATATAATATTTAAAGTGCTCAGGATTCCATACCAGAGTGGTAGATTCTGAAATATTTAGTGTATAATTGTGGACAAACAAGATTTGTCTTACTCTCCTTATAAGATGTTAAAAGGGGATATGTTTCTACTTGAGGGGCCTGTATGTGTGGTAAGCCTTCCCTCAGGTTTAATTTGAACCCACATGGTTACAGGTGTCAGCCTGAACTCTGTAAAGTCAGCCTCATAAGAAATCTTAAGAACATATTAGATGGGAAGAGCTGCTCATCAGTAGAAAGGATCACCTCAGGATTTGGTGGATTCTTTAACTGAAGGTTTCTAAACAGGTTGGACAACCATCTGTCAGGGATGCTTTAAGCTGTAGATTCCTGCACTGATGGAAGTTGGACTAGTTAGCTTCTGGGGTCCTCCTCAACTCTACAAATCTAAGAATCTGTGGAAAGTAATTTTTAAAAAGGGTGTTTGAGACATGTACAGATTGCTTTTTTCTTGACACAGGTTCTCTTCCCTCAATGTTGGATTCCAAAGAAAGGATCCCTGAGTTTCAGGCAGGAGGAAGCACCTTTTGACTGGACATGGCAAGTTAGTAAAAGGTGATGAAATAATGATAGAGCAGCTGTGTGAAAAGCTACCCTTTTGGTCACCTATGGTGAGTAAGAATCTCTTCTAGACCACTAGCTAGGGAGGTTTTTCAAGCACTGGATTCTTCACTCCTCCACCCCCATCCTTGAAAACTATGTTTAATATTAGTAAGGCTAGTAACAATTGTTAGCCCAGTAGGAAGGGGCTTGGAAGTTTTGTCTTAGGGAAGGGCAGGATAAGATTGTTTCTGAGCAATGCAGATTGCTTTATTTTCACCATTAAACAGCCATGGCTCCAATCACCTGATCTGGAGTAAGAGACTTCCAAATAAGACAGAAGACTCCAGCCCCTCTGTTTTTACAAACTAAGCATTTTAGTGGTTATCTAGAGCAGCAATTTGTAAAACGTCATATTAATGCCCCTGCAGCAGAACAAGAAGAAGAAATCTGAGAACAGGTTTTCTCGATTTGTATGTATTTTATAACTCATCCCTCCTTACTTTGTTTTTAAATGTTTATCATAACTAAGTCAGGAACTGCTTCTCTAAAAATGGGAGGAAATGGTGGCAAGTATAGATATTTTGCTCTCCCATTTGAGCCCAGCAAACAGTAGGTGGCAGTCCCAGAGATGGATCCTGACTCAAGGTTGGGAACACAGAAAATCACAGAGAATGAATGAAAAAGAGTGAAAGGTCTCTGAACATGCACTGAATTCTTTCTCATTGACCTTGAGAACAGCCCATCTATCTCAAAGCCCCTGGATCAGAGAGCTTTGCCCAGTTTTGATCCTCGAAGACTTTTGCTCATGTGTCTTCCTATTTTAAAAACACGTTCTGTCCCTGACCCATATTTTCAGATTTGTAAGGGTAAGCAATGGTTACATTAAGAGAAAGTTTTTTCATCTGATTTGAAGAAACTTTTAGTTGCTGCTGCTATTCTTACTCCCACTGCTTATTATTATACCGTTCCTCTTAATACTGTCAATGCCTAAAGAACTTGACTTATAAGCATCTTACAAATCAGAGTATGTAACTTGTGGCCTTCCAGATGTTGCCAGATTTCAGTTTCCACCATCTACTGCCACTGACTATGATGGGAGTTGCACTTTAACAACATTTGGAGGGCTATAACCTGCCTATTCCAGTTATATTGGCAATTCATCCATTTATATATTAACATCAGAGTTTGGGACAGAAGAGTAATTTCTGCAGTATTATTGCAACTCTTACAAGACCCTGGTGAGTTTTTCAGTGAATTATGACTTTCAGTAATAGACAGACAGATGAACAAGCCCTGTGTTCATTGATAAAGGGGTCTTCCAACCCAACCCCTTGATAAACCATAATGGGCAAGTATTTTGTTCTTCCTAGGGTTTCATCGCATATCCAATCCACTCCCCTTTAGCTGCTTTTCACAAGCTTTTATTTTAAAGTCAGAAGATCAAAACATGGACTGCCTATGTTGCTTAGGCCACAGTTTCACCCCTCATCCCCAGCACCCTTCTCTACTCACTTGAACTCTGGATTCAGGTCAGGTTTGAGACCATAGAAAGAAGAAGAGAGTGTGACCATCCAAGTAGGCAAGAATTTCCCATCCTCACATTCCAGGAAAGGAGGTGACCATTTGATGTGGCCAGTATCCATCACATAGCTATCTCCCTGGCTCCATTTGGGGGTATCTAGGGTCTTGAGATCATTGCTGAGGATTCGCTTGTACAGGAGTGGGGTCCTCTGAAACCGGAAGAAGTTGTACCATTCATTTTCCCAAGTCAGATTTCTCAGGCTCTCTGCAGAGGGTGAGAGGTCCTGGAGTAAGATCTCGTTGTTCTCCTTGGTGGCCTGCAGCATCATCTGAGGCTTGGAAGACACCGGGTGAGCATCGAAGGTCAGCGTGGCTCGATAAACTTGGGAATCTCCTTCCATAACACTTCTGACCAAGGCGTGGTACCATTCAACATCCTCTTTCACACTCGACTCCCGGATGTCATTGGTCTGGAAGACCATGTTGAGGAAATTTGTGGCATGGGTCAGGGTGTCAATAGCACCACGCAAATAGGAACGCAAGGTTGGTGGAGGGCTGGAGGTCTTCCCCATATCCCTCACCTCAAACCTCCGTGTACAGTTGGCTTGTGAGAGGCTCAACATGTCTCCAGAGTACAGGAAGGCCACTGCTGCCTCCAATCCCTCAGAATCTGCCTTATCCAAGTTAGGGGTAGGCACCAAAGTGAAAGCTGAAGCCGAAGAAGATGAGGAGGAAGGCATCCATTCCTTCAT
Organism: Ctenosaura bakeri; assembly: GCA_948474755.1. NCBI lineage: Eukaryota > Metazoa > Chordata > Lepidosauria > Squamata > Iguanidae > Ctenosaura > Ctenosaura bakeri. The sequence continues at coordinate 312,303 of CAOLHI010000699.1, forward strand.
TTTGGGAGTTCTGGCCTTGGGTGGAGCTGATCGTTGATGCTGGAAGATCCCAGCTGCCCAAAAGGCTTTGAGGTGGAAGCACCAGATCAGAAGCCCCAGCAGACAAATCTCCATAGTTCCAAAAAGCTCTAAAAGGCTGCAAAAACAAGGAAGTCATCTGGCAGGGATCATGTCAGCCACAGGGAAGCCCTCTTCAGAAGTCCTGATGCATCTGTTGGTGATTTTGAGATCCTCAGGAGGTGGAAGAAGAAAACCATGGGAAGCCAAGAAGGAGCCAGGCCATCTCCAAGAGAAATGTCCCCAAAAAACATTTGGCACACCTGCCGAAGAGCTTCCTGTCTCCTTTTTATGATTTGTAGGACTTTCTCGCTGTCTCTCACTCTCTGTTTCCCTTTCTCTCTCTCTCACTCTCACTCTCTTTGCCTCTTCCCTCCCTGGTTGATGATGGAGCAGACGTCACCACAATATGAGCAGCTGCTTGCACTGCCCCCCCTTCTTTTCCCCTCCTCAACTACTATTCTATGCTTGGGCTTTTAAATCTCTGCAGATCCACACACACACATCCACACACACAGCGCTCTATCAACAGCCTCACTTGCTAATGCTTGAAATGGAGAAATCCTGTGTAAGGCCAGAGGGAGGGGGAGAGAGAGAGAGAGATTGGAAGGGAACCGTGTCTGTCTCTCTCTGTTTCTGTATCTCACTTTAGTTCCATTAGGGGATATAGGTTTGACAGTGATGCAAGCAACCAAATCCTGCATGGAGTACCATGGCAACGGGAAATTTGTCTTCCCACCTCATCCCTCCCTTTCCTTTCCCTCTCTGCCTTTATTTCCCCCCTCCATTCATCAGCTTGACTAACACCATGATAGTCATTTATAAGGTCACCTACTGCCTACTGATGTTTGTATCATGCTGCTAAATATAATTAACTGTTCAGGTGCCGGGGAAGGGAAAGGAGGAGGAAGGATGAAGAAATTTCAGTCAGGGTGTTCTGCTCTATTACCATCCATGTTTGGATGGATATAAAAGGTGAAAGAGAGGGACAAGCAGCAAGAACGATGGAGAGGACACTGACTCCAAGAAAGGCAGATACAGCTACGGTCTAATTTTGATTCACCATCACCCTTTTCAGTGCCAAGGCCTAGTTCATATGAACTTACAATAAAGAAAAAGAACCCTTGAGCCCATGCAAAGTTAATATTCATTGCTGTTTAATCAGATCATACTCCTCATACATGTGATGTGTCATTTTATTATTTGGAAGTGTCTTTTATGTTATCTGGAATTTTGCTTTATTATTTTCCCCCTCTTGCGGCCACCTTTTTTAATTGAGGGAGAAACATATAATTTTTATCTTCTATATTTGTTTTGCTTATATTTGAACACCAATAGAAAATGAATGCTGTTGATTTACTTTGGTTGCTGATTTTGTTGTTCACTGTGACTTCTTTGCTCTACAGTGAAATACAGTTAACTTGAACTAGAATCACTGGACAGAATGAATTACATTTCCAAGAGGAAGCAGGAGTTAGAAAGAAGAAAGAAGAGGAACATAAACAGAGGGTGATGAGTAGAGTAATAAAGTAGAGGAGAGGTAGTAGAAGAATGAGAAAAGAGGAGCTTAAAATAACACTGATGTGTTTCCACATTTGTGAGTCACCTTGAGTTGACTAACATGGTCCCATATATTTCAACAGATTTACTCTAACGAACTCTGGACCCAACCAGTGGAAAAGAAAGGACTCCCCATCTTCACCCCACATTAGCATTTCAATGTCATTATTCTGCTGTGGACTTTTGCAAACTGTTTCAGATTCAGCACATTTTTTTTTTGCAACTAATAACATGCCTAGATTGGAAGCCTTGTTTTGTTTGCCTCTTCCCACTAGTTCTCACTTGATTGATGGATAAAGTTACATTCCATTTGGTTTTACTTATGTGAGAAGGCAATCCATATAGATTTCTAGCTCTGCAACCACTGAAAGCTGTCAAATCTAGTTTTAGGCTACAACAATCCTATTTTGGAAGTGAATCCCATGGAAACCCAATCAGACACCCTTTTTCTAAGTAAACACACATCAGACTGGGTGAAAGTCATTGTAGGGAAGCCTGTGCTAGAACTGAGCTACTGGAGATCTGCCTACACACTGAAAATCATAACTATTCATGACAATGTTCATGAGCCAAGATGCAAGTCTTTATTAGCATCTGGGTATCCTGATGGTGAGATTCACAAGTCCCCTGATCACTTGCAGAACAGTTCTTTTCAGTCAGGTAGTAATCCAGTCAGGGCACAAATCTGACCAGCTCCTACTGGAAAGAATAAGAGCAACATAAATGTGTGCAACTGTAATAAAATTGTGCCTTATGCAAGCATTCTAGGCAGACAGACATGATATCTTACTGGATATGGTATTTTACTTTTTACTTTTCCTTCCAAAAAAAGGAAAATGAAGAAAATGGCAGATATGTAAAATCAGTTTTTGGAATGACCATGAAAGGAACAGGAGTCCTGCCCTTCTTGTATCTTGTTACCATATGATTCTACTGTCTGGACTGGGATTCCTGATCATTTTCATTAACAAATTGTGATCTGCCAGCACTTGGTGGTTCATACTTTGCATTCCTTCCTTGATTTATAGGAAGGATGGCAAACCTGCCATCTGAAGGCTTCCCGTAGATCTTAATATGTTCAGACTTTGGCCCCCTTTGCAAGTCATACCCACTAAAGTCTCAGCTCTTCCCATTTTGACCCCTGATCCAGCTAAGCTTCATATAAACAAGAAAGGAGTAGTAGTGGATAAGCATGTAAAATGACTGGCTCACATGGTTAGTGAAAAAATGTAAATTATTATGCAAACATTTAATGAAATACTTGATGAAAATAACATCTTGGGTTGTTGTTTTTTAACTAAGGTAAGGGGGTCATCTCCACAGACCAAGCTTTGGAAAAATGCCTCCTCTTTTGCTTTCTCTACTTTGCTGCTTCTTAATTTTATTTTTAGGTAGCCAAGATTAACTAATGAAAGAAATTAAAGTTGGAAGGAGGCAATTATTGTTGGCACTAAAGAAAGATCTGAGGGAGATTTTACTTTCCATGAATACCATGAATCCATACATTTTTCTTTTGACCCATCGCTGCTTCTGGCTAAACAAGCTTTGTAGATTTTTAGTACAGTGTAAAAACTTGCTGTATCTATTTCCCATAGGCAAGCAATGGGGGAGTGTGCCCATACCACAAGCAGCCATCCATTTTCCAAACTGGCCTTCGACTCTCTGAAAAGAACAAAAGCCAAAGATGGTTCTTCCCTCCCCATTCTTTTCATAAAGCTTAACTCTCAATTTACCCAAGCATTCTGGTCCCTGATTGCAAATTGCTTTTAATGATGTGAAAGCAAAGCTTGAATATCCATTCCATTACTCCGAGCCAGCTGCAGAACACTGGCTGGTCCAGGACTCTCCCTTCCCCCACAGTTATGCTTCTATTATACAAAGATGTTGTGCATTATGCTGCTTACCGCATAGCTTTTGGTTCATATCTTCTTTTTGCAAAATACACAATCTCCTATGTAGTATTTGTTTTTATCTAGGATGAGGGAAACCCCAAGGCCTACCCTTTCTCTCCTCAGATCTAAGGTATGTGTGTACATTTGGGAAAAGCAGCATTATTTGAATCCCAGAATTTATGGTAGCTACATTGCATTCAAAAACCAAGTAACATACTTAATTCTGGTGGAAGGCAATATTCACTTGCTCAATATTCTTTAAATAAAAATGACTATTATGTATATTGATATGTCTAGATTTGGGGAGTGAGGGAAGATGGTGGTGATGTTCCCCGTGGTGTTCAAAGCACTTTTATGTATGATGTTCATAGTGATCTGTACAACAACCTTGCAAAATAGGCCAAGAAACTGTTTTTGTCACAGGCTACATTCATGGCCCAGAGACAGCAATAGGCAAGGCCATCCTTTTTCAGTCCTCTTTGCCTACCCACCCAGAGGTTTGCCACTGACAGGACAAATTACTATTTCCAGAGATAAAGCTTCTGAAATTAGGCCAAGAGCTGCAGAATATTAACCAAAGGCTGCATGCAGCTTTAGGCTTGCAGTTTGCCCATGTGAGGCCAGCCCTACCGTTAGATAAAGTGAGGAAGCTGCCTCATGCATCCTGCAGGATGGAGGTGTGCATACTATGAGTTCAGCCATTGCACTCAGGTGTGATGTAGGATGCTATTGTATCATCGTGGCTGATATAAAATTCAGTCATCAGTCCAGTGAACATCTGCATATAGAAAAGCAGTGATATACTATCTTATCCTTCTCCATATGCCTCTCTATCTACTATAAAGTACTATTTGTATTGTTAAAGCACACTTCCCTGAATGCAGTCATGTAGGAACATGGAGGTGGGAAGGCGATTTGCCCCAGGCGGCAATGTTTTTGGAGTGTCCCAGCCCATAGCCACGTCTCCATGTGCCCTGGCCATGCCCTCGCACACCCTGGCCATGCCCCCAAGCACCACAGTCACACCCCCACGCACAGTGGCCATGCCCCTCTTGCCTCCTCTCCACACACTCCAAGCTCCCTCACTACCTGAGTGGTAAATTATTCCAAGGCTGGCAATATTCAATTTAGGTTTAGATGATAAAATACTGGAGATGTTGATGTATTTGCTATATTCACAAAGTAGAAACAGAATATAGCATAGGATCCACCAGAAGTCTACAAGACAGGGCATCCCCCAGGTTGTCCTCTCAGTTCCAGCTAACTTGGATCAGAAATTCATATTTCTGTCTCCTCCTCCCTCTTACATTGCGCTCTACTCTTGTTCAGTATAAAACTTGATGTGATATTAAACGCATCATCTGTCTGTACATCACTATTTGCTTTACAAATATTAGCTATGATGGAGGAAAAAGTAGAATAAAATCCAGATTGGAATAATGGCTGTTTTTCTGTTGAAATCACTCCCCCTCAGCTTCATTCCCAAATATGATATTTCAGCAGTTAGATCTAAAGGGGGCAGATAAGGTAAATAAGAATCTATTTCTTCTTGCGTGGCAGTTCCGATCCAGATTGATATTTTGCTCAATGCCATATTTAGCTTGGCTGTTAATCACTCCTCTGCAGCAGGAGGAGAGCAAAATGAAGGAATTGCCCACCCAAACCAAGAATTCTGTTGTCCAAGATGAAATTTTCCTTCAGTCCCCAAATTTCCAGTATTGCAGAAAGTTAGACACTAAAGGCTGTTCACACCTATATTTGTTGTGTGCATATTCCATTCGTAATTTTGCCTACCCCCTTTCTTTGGATGTCTAAACTGTATTCCTAAATGCCCAACAAAAGTTTTAACTTAATGAAGTGATAGAAATTTTGGGACTTAAGGAAGAGTGCACTGTGAGGTGCAGAATTCTTATGAGGCAATGCTCTCATTTTGCTCCCCACTGAAGTTATAGCCCTGCTGCTGGTTTTGTGAATGAATGACTCATCCAGTGTTGTTAATAACAACACTCCCTCTTACAGGATCCCACAGCAAAACAATTACTCTTGATCATGTACAATTTGAAGACATGGTTTAGAACAAGGAGAAACAGACAAAAATTGTGAAGAGGCTGACATGAGTCTGTGTAACTCATTTTCCAAAATGGCTGCCAACCATCCTCCTAAAGCTGTCGTCTCATGAACCATGGCACCTGTATCTAGAAGGTTGAACTATACATTTGTGAGTGTAACAAAACCCAGGATAGCACCCTGAAAGCTATATAATTTAATCTATTGAAGCTATAAAACAAGTCATGGGAATAAATGTAAAAGACAAAGGTACTCCCTCAAGCCAGCAGGTTTCACCTTAGGCAAAACTGAAGTGACAGACCCATTCAAAATAATCAGGACAGGCTGAATTCACCACATTACTATTTATCCCCATATTGAAGATGTTAGGGTGGGGGAACCGAGGCTTTGAGAGTGCTTTGCCTTAAGGCTAGTTATTGAGTTAATGGCAGAAGCAAGATCTGAATAGGAGATTTCCCTAGTCATAGTTCCATCTCTTAGTAGCTATGCCATACTTGCTCTCATGTTAGAAAGGAAAGTCTTTTAATATTTGTGTAAATTTCTTGATATGATTTTAATCTACTATTATCTCTAAATCTGGGATGACATGAATTGTGTTCATTAAAGTATATGCGGGTATGTGAAGTACAGATGTTTTACAAAATGATGGTTTTTTAAATATATTTTCTATATGTGTGTGTGTGTGTGTGTGTGTGTGTGTGTATAAATATATATATCCCACATTAATGTACATGAGCTTCTAGTTAAGAAAAACAGAGTTGGTTGTCTTGCTGAAAACACTGCACTTTTCAATAAACCATTGTGATTTTAGAAAATTATTAAAGATGTGGGAGCCCCTTTCCTAAATGAGGATCTACAATAAAGGAAAAATAAATAAAAATATTTAGTCTTATGCACATTTCTTTAAGGGTCTGCATTGGTCTTGTAGTGGATCACAGAACTTTCTCCCACTTGTTAATAAGAATTGGGGGCTGGATCCTTGTCAGGCAATGATAGGGCCATGGCTTGAAAGCCATTTCCCTTGATATGCTACAGTCCCAGTCAAGAAACGTCACCCTCACATGGTTATTTGTTAAAGAAAAAACAGCTATGGAAAGACAAACTGTGCAGAAAACAAAGACCAAGAGGGGTGAGGATGGAGATGTAGACAGTGTTGTGTCTTCATTTTAGTTGTTACTAGCGTATATACCTGGAGTTGTCTGGGATTTTATTTTCTCAGAAGTAATACTTGTTACAAATAGCTTAGGAATTACCTTACCCTACCTTAGGAATTAGATGCAGTTAAAATACACAGATTTGAGATCCTGTGTCTCTAATTCCCCAAACTGTCTTGTCCAGGACCTGTAACTTTCCCTCATATTCTCCAATCCAATCTGTATTCAGAGTTGTTAACATACAGAGGTTGGGTTCCTGAAGGAATACACTGGCTTCCTCCTTGCTGCTAGGCCTCATCTCCATAGCAACCAGCCAGGCCCAAGAACTCTCTGGCTGAGAATTCTAAAGGCCTTTCTCTAAACTGCAAACTCCAGGATTCCAATCATATGAGGTCTTCTTGCCTGACACAGCCAATCATATGAGGTCTGCTCTGTCTGACACGGACAAACAGATGAACTTTGACTTTTATTTATTAGATGATTGTACATGGGCTTTGTGAAAATTCAGACTGGAATCTTGGCTACAGATCCTAGATAAATCAAGTTAGCTAGAGTCCTGAAAAGGGGAGGTCTTTCTTTTCCACATGAGGAAAGAAATGCTTGCTATGGTTTAAGCTCTGTAGATGTTCTATTGGGTGGATTACTTTGAGACCTGGGGCATTTCTGCATTGCACTGTTATAGTACTTTTATTCCACTTTCAACAACCTATGGAATCCTGGAATTTGCAGTTTAGGAAAGGGCATTTGGAATTCTCAGCCAGAGAGCTCTTTGGCCTCAGTAAACTACAAACTCCAGAATTCCAGAGGATGCTAAAAGTGGCATAATAGCAGTATAATAGTGCAGTGCAGAAATAACTCTGGCTGTATTTTAAGAGGCCTTGAAGACAGACAGAGCAAACTTGTAAATAACTACTTGCTTGGTTGCTATGGTATGTTCCATGGAGCAAACAGGAAAGCTTTTGTAAATGTGCTTAGCATTTTCCTCTTTTCATGCTGCAACAAATGTTGAATGTAGTTATTATTTTTATTTACATGGATCCCCAGTGTGGCATACAATAAAATCATTAAAACACAATTGATTTGGTTTAAATATAATAAGTAACAATAACCTAGAAACAGAATAAAATAACTGCAAACAGGAAATAAAACAATATATTTAAAGACCAGGGATGGTCTTTAAAAGGGGGCTAATCTGAGAGGAGAAGGGATTCTCATAATATGGGTGCTATAGCCTGCAACTGAGAAGGTCCTGTCTTTTTGTGTCCCAGCCAGCTCTACCTCTGAGAATGAAGGAATGCAAAGAAGGGACTATGATGCTATGAACAATGGGTGAGCAGGATCATAGGATGGAAGAACCTGGAGGAACCTCAAGATAATTTAAACCAATAATGGGCAATTCTGATTGGTATGGAGGCTAATTTTCGCTCTCATGGACCTATAGTGGCTTGCCCTGCGCTGCAAGCAGTCAAAAAATGCAAAGGAAACTGACTTGCAGTTGCAATTCCTGAGTTTTTCCTAGAGTCTAGGATGCTTTTGGTTCTTAAAAGGACTGCTCTTAGAGTTATAGAATCAGAGTTGGAAGGGGCTTCATGGGCCATCTAGTTCAACTTCCTGCTCAATATAGGATCCCCAACTAAAGCATATTCAACAGGTAGCTATCCAGACTGTTTTTGAAAACATTTACCACCTGTCTAAGCAATTGATTCTATTACCAAACTACTATTACTGTCAAGACATTCCTTTTAATGTTCAATTGAACTCTACTCTTCTATAACTTCAAACTATTATACCTGGTTCTACCCTATGAAGCAGCAGAAAACAGGCCTGTCTCTTCCTTTCTGTGACAGAGGGTGGGGTATTTAAAGAATGCAATCACCCCTCTGTCTTTTTTTCTCATTGGGCTGAACATGCCCAGCTCCTGCAACTTTCCTGATATATGTTTTATTCCCCATACCACTTATTGTCCTTCTCTGAACCTGCTCCAACTTGTCTATATCCTCAGCAAAACGAGATGCCCAGAAGTGAACAAAGTATTCTAGATGAGGCCTGACCAGCAGAGTATAGTGGATTATTACTTCCCTCAACTTGGAAGCAATTCTTCTATCAATGCATGCTAAAACAGCATTCACCTTTTTTGTCGCAGCACCATGCTGCTGGCACATGTTCAGTTTTATGATCAACAAGAATTTTGAGGTCCTTTTCACATGAAGCACTGCTGAGCCAGGTATTCCTGATCTAATACCTGTGGCCTAAATGTAGAATTTTGCATTTGTCTCTATTGAATTTCATTTTATTAATTTCTTTCTAATTTTCTAGTTTATCGAGGGACAGCTCAGGACAATTCTGTTCCTATCTTCCAATGTGTTAGCCATCCCTCCCGGTTTTGTGTTATCTGCAATGTGTTAAGAATTCCCTTGACACTATTATCTTAGGTCTTCAAGGAACTGCAATTGATCAAGAGGTGAGGTGGGAATAAGAGACTTTGGATGGCCCATGCAAGCTTAGGAACCACAAAAAACTGAGGGTTTTTTCCTACTCGTTTAGTCAAACAGGTTGCTATCCAGGCTCTGCTTCAAACAAAATGACAAAAAGCCCATCAGCTTCTGAAGAAGTCTGTTCCATTACCAAATGGCTTGTACTATTTGGAAATTATTCTATATATTCAGTCTAAACTTTTTTCCATTTAATTTGAATCTGTCAGTCTAGGTCCTCACCTCTAGAACAACAGCAGACAAATTTGTTACTTTATCTATGTGACAGCAATTTGAAATGTTAGAAGTTATATTGGCTTTCTAATCATTGCCTCTAATCCAGAGATGTGTTCAACTTTTATCTCATAAGACCTGGTCTCCAGGGCCCTCACCACCTTTGTTGCTTTCTTTCTTTTCTGGGCATGTCCCAGATTCTCAGAGCGCAGGAGAAGAAGTGAGAGTCAGCACAAGCCATTTCTGCGCTACACTGTTACAGTGCTATTATTCCACTTTCAACATCCTGTGGAATTCTAGGGTTTGTAGTTTACTGAGGCCAAAAGTGCCTCTCCCTAAACTGCAAACCCCAGGATCCATAGGATGTTGAAAGTAGAATAATAGCACTATAACAGTATAGTGCAGAAATGGCCACAGTGTAATGCTTTGAGTGTGGGACTCACGCCATTTCCGCCCTACACTGTTATAGTGCTATTATTTCAACATCCTGTGGAATTCTGGGGTTTGTAGTTTACTGAGGCCAAAGAGCTCTCTGGCTGAGAATTCTAAATGCCCTTCCCTAAACTGCAAACTCCAGGATTCCAGAGGATGTTGAAAGTGGAATCATAGCACTATAACAGCCTAGTGCGGAAATGACCTGTGACTTTCTGAGGCTCATAGCTAGACCTGGGCGCTGTGGAATGCTGCACCAGTGTAATTCGTGTCTGGGGCCATTACCGCACTAGCCTGTTATAGCGCGATGATTCCACTTTCAACATCCTCTGGAATCCTGGGGTTTGCAGTTTCGGGAGGGGCCGGCCGGGATTCCCCAGGATTCCAGAGGATGTTGAAAGTGGACTCATCGCGCTATAACAGGCTAGTGCGGAAATGGCCTGAGACACAGGTGTGTAGGACATTTTAAAAGGAAATTGGATGGTGCGGGGAAACCGTTTTCTCCCGTTGGAACAAGCCGCCTCCAGGTTCCCAGCCGGAGAAGGATTGTCTTGACTGAGGGGGAGGCTTCCAAGCCCGGGGGCGTGGTTTAACCACAGGGGTGGTGTTGAATAGGCCGGGGGGCGTGGCTTGTCAACATCTGTTTGCCTTGGAGCTGGCGGGGCTGGAACAGCTGGGAGAGAAAGTGTGAGAACGACGGAGGGGGAGGGAGGAGGCGCGCGGAGCGCAGCCAAGCCGCAGCCGTGAACAGCGCCGGTCACATTGGGAACCGCATCATCGGCCGCATCAGCGGAAAGGGAAGTCGGAGGGCGTGCACACCCACTGCTCGGGCGGGCCCGCAAGCGAGCGAGGCGGCGAGCGCGGGGGAAAGCGGGAGCCTCGAGCTTCGGGCAGCCGATCTGGATTCGGGGCCGGCCTCCCCGTCCAGACTGCTTGCCGGAGCCGGCTCGCGTTTTCCTCCATGCAATGCACCGCCTCCCGTAGCGCGATGCAGCGGGCCGGGGGAGGAGGCGGAGGAGCGGCGGCGGCGGCGGCGGCGGCAGCCTCGGCAACAGAGCCAGGAGGCGGCGGCGGCGGCGGCGGCGAGGCGGCGGCGGCGGCCTCGTACCGGGTCCTGAGCCGTTTGCTAGGCTACGGCGGGGCCGAGGCCGGCTCGGCGGGGTTGGCGCTCGGCGGAGCCGTCGGGGAGCCCGCTGCCGTCGCGGCCGGGGATCGCGGGAGGGCCGGCGGCCTGAGGGGCTCGCAGCTCCTGGTCTTCCGCCCCGGCGAAGCGGGGGAGCCGTCGGGGGCGTCCCCGCCCGCCGGTCTGCCCCCGCCGCCGCAGCCGCCGCCCCCGCCGCCGCCCTCGGAGCTGCTGTGCGCTCGGCACCGGTGCGCTCTCCTGGACGCCCCGAAGGGCGAGCCCGGCGGGGGACGGTGCTGGAGCGGCGCGGCCGGCGGCCTCCTCTTCCCGCCGGGGGCCGGCCTCGAGTTGCAGCTGGCCGCCCTGGGGCTCCATCACCAGGCGCCCGCGATGGCCCCGGGAGGGCTGCCGGGCAAGGCCGCCGGCGACTGCCCCTGCCTGCGCCTCCTGCCTGCGCCGCCCCTCGCCCCGCCGCCCGCCCTGCCCCTGCTGCCCCCGGGGGAGGAAACCAGCGACGCCCTGCTCGTGCTGGAAGCCCTGGGCCCCGACGAGGAGGACGACGAGGAGGAGTCGGCGGCGGCAGGGCACGCGGAAGCCTCCAGCCCGGCGGCGGCGGCGGGTGGCCGCTTTCAGCCCCCGGCTTCCCCGCTTCGCCGCCGCCGCCGCCTCCGGCAGGCCCGGTGCCTGCCAGCCGCCCCGGCTCCTCCGCGCCCTCCCGGAAAGGCTCCTTCAAGGTGCGCCTCAGCCGCCTTTTCCGCACCAAAAGCTGCAGCGGACCGTCCGGCAACCCCGCGGCCCCCACGGGTGGGCGTCGCGGCGGGGAAAGGGAGCCCCTGCCAGCCGCGGCCGGCCCTGGGAACGCGGGCACGGCCGGGAGTCTCCCCGATGTGTCTCATCCCGGGTGCCGGGAGCAAGACTCGGGCAGGTAAGAGGGGAAGGGGAGGGGGAGGGGGGAAAGGCGGGCTGGGGGTGAAGGGCGACCCCCGAGGAGGTTTGGTAGAGGAAGTTTCTGGGGGTCCTGTTGAGCCGGGGGTTCTTTGAGACTATGGGGGGGGGAGTCTAAACTGAAGTCTGTCTCCAGGATCCCAAGGAGGAAGGCTGAGCATTGAGTTGAGTTGAGGAAGGGCAGAGTCCTGGGCCATTTCCGCACTAGCCTGTTGTAGCGCGATGATTCCACTTTCAACCTCCTCTGGAATCCTGGGGTTTGCAGTTTCGGGAGGGGCCGTCTGGCCCCTCCCGAAACTGCAAACCCCAGGATTCCAGAGGAGGTTGAAAGTGGAATCATCGCGCTACAACAGGCTAGTGCGGAAATGGCCTAGGTCAGCCTTTCACAACCTAGTGCTCTCCTAGTGCTGCAACTTCCCATTGTCCCCAGCCGCTGACCATGCTGACTGGGGATAATGGAATCTGTGACCTTAAACATTGGGCAGAGGCCCCAGTTGCTGCAGCCCAAGTATTGGCTTTTTGGGGGCAGAAGGTGCAGACCAAGTGATCAGAGATTTGCTGCTTGCCCTCATCTAGTTGGTATTCAAGAGGATCCACTGTTCTGCCTTCTGCAGTCTCAGCAGAGGGTAGAGGAAGACCTCAGATGTGGTCCCTGCCATCTCTGGTTTTGTTGGTGATAGGAAAGAGTTTCTACCTAATTTACTGGTCAATAAGCATTTGGTGGTGAGATGAACCTTTGCTGCAGATGAGTTACTTGGTTTGATCAGTTGTTTTTGGCCTCCAAGCCCTGCATCCCCAGGGGAGGAACTACAGTTAGCCCTCCACATTTGGAGGTTTCACTTTTGTGGATTTGATTATTCACTGATTATTTGCTGTCACTTCTGCTACTTCTCTGTGCCATTTTTAATAGGGACTGTGAACCTCGTGAGACTGAGAAATTATGATCAAGGCTTGTAAGTCCCTATTAAAAATGGTATGGGGCAGCAGTGGAGGTGGAATTAAGCCCCACCAGCCAGCCACTTCTGCTGTGTGAAGGAACAGGAACCCTGACGCCTCAGAGGAACCCATGGTGGGTTGAATATGGTGTTCATACTTTTTGTGTGTGTCAAATATGGTTTGGGAGGGGCTAGAATTATTCACGGTTTTTCCACTTTCATGGGGGTCCTGTGCCCCTAATCCTAGTGAATGTGGAGGGATGACTGTACTGGCATTTAGTAGTCTTACTGTGGAAGTCTGAAGCCTTAGCCTCCTTAAGGTCCAGTTTAGTGAAATAGACTTTAGGATATGAATGAAGGTTTACCATTGCAGATCTGAAAGTTGATCATCTGTGATGGGGAACAGGCGGACGTTGCTGGACTTCAGTTCCCATTAGCCATAGACAACGTAACCAGTGGTGAGAGGTGGTGGGGATTTGCAGCCCAGCAACATCTTGGAGGACTTCACATTCATCATTTCTGTTGTAGCTTCTGGGACTCTTGCACTATACATTTATAACACTGTGATCCTATATCATCTGTCTTGGTTTCATTTTATGGTATTGTGGGATTTTCAGTGTAGAAAGGCACTTAGAATTCTCAGCCAGGGACCTTTAGTTCCTCATCAAACCACAAACCCTAGGATTCCATAGGGTGAAGCCAAGGCCATTGAATTTAAATCATAGACTGTTATTGTGTAGTGTAAAAGGCCTTCTGGTGGAAGATTAAAGGAATCTCACTGGATTCTGTCTGTGACACACTGTGACACCTTTACTGCAGATGGATTATCTGGTTTTGGGGATCTTGTGCATGGATGGGCAGAGGGTAGACGAGGAGCAATTGGTAAATCTCCAGATAAGTTGCAGTGAATCAACAAGGCTTTCTGGTTGCCAGGTGTCTAGTCAAGGTAACAACGGTAAAGTATTGCCACTCTTCAGTTAGGTTTGGTAAATCTCCAGGTAAATTGCAGTAGATCAACAAAGTTTTCTGATTGCCAAGTCTCTAGCCAAGGCAACAACTGTAAAGCATTGCCACTCCTTAGTTAGGTTTCTATTTTTAAATAAATGACCTTGTTTTTTGTATGAAAGACTTGTCACCTTGGTTCCAGTGGTGATCACAAATTGTTGGGATGAGCATATCTCAGAAACACCATATTCCTTAATTTTTGGCATAGATCTTTCAGCTGAGCCACCTTCTGCACCTAGTTTGAGTTGGTAGATTTGAAAAAAAAAAAATCAAACTAGGTTCTGCAGGCCTGAAGTCTCTCCACAGATGTTGATCTAAGGATTCTGTGTGTTTTTGTACAGTTGAAAACCAGGAGATTAACAATGACTAGTGGTTTTACTGCTATTAATTATTACCAAACAATATGGCAAAGGGTGGATTCTCTGATACTGAAGCTCTCTTATACTTAACTTAGGTTGTTTTTTCTCTCTAATTTAATACATTTCTTAGCTGCTTTTTCAAGATGACAGGCTGGTATGGTGGATTCTAGTTGTGACTGGAAGGCATTAAAGCTGAAGGAACTTAATATGGATTTTCCTTTTTGGAGCTGGTTAATGAATTTTATATGGTCCTGGTTAAATGTACTTTTCTACTGTGTTTAAGAGCACATTCTACAGCACTGAAATGTCAGAGCTAGCTCTTGAGTCCTAGGACTTTTGTTTCTGTGAGGGGTGGGGAGAATAGTTTGAGAAGCACTAAATGGCATGGTCTGGCTGTCTCAAATAGAATTTTAAAACACTATCATTTCCTCAGTAATAGTTCTTGCTTTATAGGAGTATGGAGCTGGACAACATTTGGCCCTCCAGATGTTTTGGGCTTCAGCTCACAGAATCTTGAGTCATGGATCATGCTTGCAGGGCCTTCTGGGAATTGAAGTCCAAAACATCTGGAGGGCCAGTGTTGTAAGTATTCTGTCCTGTGAGGATAGGAGAAGCTTCTGCTTGAAACCTTGGAGACCTCTTGCAATTCCTTATAGAGAGTATTGGGTGAGATGGTTCAGTGGGAAGCTGGTTTTGTGTTTTGCATATAAATAAATAAATAAATAAATAAATAAATATGTTCTTGATAAGTGAGGGGGACATGTGTAGGGTCTTTTGCCAATTAGTGTGCCCTGGATGCTTTGGATTATAACACCTGTTGGCCTCAGCCAGTATCATCAGTGGTAAGGGGTGATAGGAGTTGTAGGCCAAAACTTCTGGAGTGCACCGCACTGGGAAACACTGTGGGAACTGAGCTATTCTGTGGCCCTGCAAATATTTTGGACTGCAGCTCCTGTGATGCCTCATATTGGACTGTGCTGGGGAAGATAAATGAGAGTTGCAGTCCAGCAACGTATGGAGTACCACCACCCCTGGTATCTGAGAACCATGATTGCTGGAGATTTTGGGGATTTTGAGAACTGAACCTGTGATTCTCTACTGGGTCTTGAGAATAGTCTGAAAATACGTAATACAACCATAATCCAACTGATGGTCTACTCCTTACATGAAAGAGTACTGACTATAGTGTACACAAGGAAATCCTGTGCACATAGTCTGGAATACTAACAGAAGATAGACAGCTTATTAATATAGCAACCAACCACTTGGGTCATATGCCCTCCAACACAAGGACGATGGATGGTGAGAGATGATAGCAGTAGTTATAAATGCTCTCTGGGGCTGACCTAATAGGGATTAGTGAATACAGCATGATTCTTGATGCCTTTTCAGTAGCAGTAGTTATAAATAATACTGCCCCCTCAAAAAAAGAGATGGAATTTAGTTTTACAGTTTCAATCATTGAATGAATTGTGTATTCTTAGCATCTTTGCCTAAAGTTAATTCATAGGGTGGTAAATTAATTGATTCCATAGGGTTTGGGACTTTCGGTATGCGAGTTGTTTTCATATGGGGTGGGTCACCTTTTTTTTTTTTTTGGTTATATGCTTTCAAGTCAACTCTGGATTATGGTGGGTCTGTTTTAGGGTTTCCTTGGCAAGATTCATTCAGGGTTTTTTTGCCATTGCCATCTTCTGAGGCTGAGACAGTATGACTTGTCCAAAGTCACCCAGTGGGTTTCAGTGGTTGATCAGGGATTGAAACCCTGGTCTCTCAGACTCTTTGTCCTTCACTCAAATCCATATTCATATTAACAAATCTTTGCTAGTTATAGGGTGAACTACTTAAGACATTTTGTAATCTAAAAGAAAGCACAGGTGAGGAATGTCCTTTGTAAGTTACAACAGCATGTAGATTTTCTGTGCATCTATACCATGATGTCGGCAATTATGGCTGAACTGTGAGTTAGTTGCATTGCGTACAATGTGTTTGGTACTTATATTACCTGAATTGTACAGTGTTTTGTCTAGCCTGTGATAGATAGTTAAGGGGAAAATAAAGTAAAATAAAATTGGAAACGCATTTCATTTGGGCTGCTGAAACAGCTATTTTAAAAAAGGAGGGGGACAAAACAGGTTGTCCACTCCAGAAATTTTGCAGTTCACATCCCAGATGCACCAGCAATATGGCCAGTAGCAGAAATTATGGTGGTTGGACATATAAAACATCTGGAGGCCCAAGGGCTCCCCACCCCTTTTCTGGAGGAACTCTGAATAGCAAAAAAAAAAAAAAATATATAGAGTGGCTAATTTGCAGGGCTGCTAAAGTGACAGCTTCCTCCTGAGATGGGAGAATTCTATTATTATGAATGAGACAAGACTTGCAACAAAATTTTGCCAGGATCTCTCTGTTCTTTTTCCCCCATCCCAACACTCTATCTATTCCCTTTTTCTGTCTCGCTATACTTTTCTGTTATCCTCCCACCCCAGATAGGCTGCTCTTGCTATTAGATGCCTTCAGGTCCAATTTATGTGGCTCTGTCGTAGAATTTTCTTGGCAAGATTTATTGAGAAGAGGTGGGCTGTTGCCTCTTCTCAGGCTGAGAGAGTGTGACTTGCCGAAGGTCACCCAGTGAGTTTCCATGGTTTAGCAGGGATTCAAACCTTAGTCTCCCGGAGTGCTTTTCCATCACTCAAACCACTGTACCATGTTAGCTGTACATACTCCACATATACACAACCCACATTCTGTGCCTGCTAAGACCCAGTCTTCTTTGGCCTGTTCTTATGATTCCCCTCTCCTTCCAAGCCTGTTCCTACTACTCTGTTGTGTGAGAGTGGTACCATTTTGGTTAAATTAGCTGCAGTGTTTCCAGCCTGCAATCTGGAAGTAGAAAAAACAACAGGATTCACTCTTGTACCCAATAGAGAAACTTACCTTTCATCATGGAAGGCAAAAAGAGGGCGGCAAAACACAAATAGCAAATTAAAGAGATGGAGTAGACAACTTCCTCTGTGGACAGGTATTTGGGCTCAAAGACTAAATACCCTAGAGACATCAAATCCTGTCTGGTTTTGGAAGCTGAGCAAGGTTGCACCTAGTTAGTGCTTGGATAGGGGACTGCCAAGGACTACCAGATGCTGTATTCTGTATTAGAGAATGACAGTGGCAAAGAACAAAACAGAAAAACCCCTCTGTGTATTCCTTGCCCTAAGAAAACCCTATGAAATTAATGGAGTTGTCATAAGTCTACAGGTGACTTGAAGGTGCACAAGCACACTCATATTTGGGCTTAATAGTACATTAATAAGATTATCATTTTTGAATACTGTCAATTCTGTTAATGTGTTAGCGTATACAGATCAGGAATTACACAGAAATTCTGATTGCTCTTGTTAATCTCAGAGCCATGCCAGGTAAGACATTTTTTAGGACCAATCTTTTTTTTTTCTAGAGTTTTGGGTGAGCTTTTGAGTTCCTGATAATTTTTTATCAAGCTGGTGTTGAAAGAAGAAGGTGGAGAAATGGCTAGGCATGACATTAAAAGCCTGAATGTCTGAAATAAATTAGTCTTTTAGAATTTGGGTTTGTTATTATATTTTAGTTTAGTTTTAGTTACACAGTACATGTATGCTGCTTAGGTTTAGCTTGTTCCTTTTTCTTTTGTTTTGTCTTTCTTTCTAGTTGTGCAGTTGTTTGTATCTCTGTACTAAAATTAATAAATACTAAATTTGAAAAAAGCTTGAAAATCTGTAATTCATGGGTCTATTTGGGAGTTGTTGACCTAGGAAGCTAGGAGCATGGAAATATGGTCAATGCTTTTCTTTGGCTGCTGGCATGGGTGGCCTGTTTCATGTTAAACACAGAAGTAGTTATTAGTCTTCAGGCTATCCTTGGCTTACAGTGACTGTAAGGTGGATCTATCACAGAGTTTTCTTAGCAAGATTTATTTGGAAGAGGTTTGCTATTACCTTCCTCTGAGGTTGAGAACATGTGACTTTACAGTCTGGTGGTGAGGTTAGCCTTGTCACAGGACATAATTAAAGCAATGCCTTTCACAACTTCTTTTGGGTGTTGTGAAAGGGCAGCAAATTGTTAAACATTCATCATCAGTATTGAATTTTTAATGTTAGGAAGAGAAATGTTTTAGGGATTTTTCTGCCTCAGGTGTCAGAATTTATTGGTAGGCTCTAAGTACCAGGTACCTTGACTTACTGTGGGTGAGTGAAGCGGGGTTACCATTTGCTACTCTGCCTCAGGCAGCAGAATGTCTTAGGGTGGAGCACATGGCCAGCAGTGGTTAAAAGGCACTCTGTTGTTGAAGGTGTAAAAAGGTAAGTTGATGTGGCATACTGAGGACTCCTGGATTAGTATTCTTGTTCATACATGAAGCTTATTAAGGCCATTAAGGCTATTATTTCACTTTCAACATCCTATGGAATCCTGGAGTTTGCAGTTTAGGGAAGGGCATTTAGAATTCTCAGCCAGAGAGCTCTTTGGCCTCAGTAAACTACAAACCCCAGAATTCCACAGGATGTTGAAAGTAGAATAATAGCACTATAACAGTGTAGTGTGGAAATGGCCTAGGTGTCCTTTGGCCAGTCACTCTTACAGAGTTCTCACTCAAGTGGTAAATGGTGTGTCTAGGTTCAGACCACTTCAGTTTTAATGGCAGGAGAGGCTCATATTGATGGAAAGCTCCTTAATAATTAAAAAAAAACTTTCCACAGTGCTTAGCTACTAGTTTTCTCTGTGGAAGAATGTGTGTGTGCACTTGTGCATGTTTATCGTGTTGTCTTCCCCTGCAGTGTGAAATTGATACCAAGTTCCAAGAATTGCCACCTGCATGGATTAAAAGTTATTTGCCCAAATACTCAGAAGTTCTTATAAATCAGGATTTTTTTCTCTCTCTCTCCAGGTAGTTTGTGTGTCACTGATAGCTTGTGTTAGTGTGTTGTGGGCAGGAAAGTCAATAAATGTTTTGTGGCCTAGTAGTAACTTCAGATTACAATGCTTGCTACAAGGACAAATTTCTTTTCAGTTCCTTATAATCAGTTTTACTCAGAAAGTGAATTCAGCCTATAAAGAGAAGCATGTTGGGGTGCCAGTGCCCTTGAAAAATGCCACCTTGGAAATGAGGAGTTCCTCACATTCTTTCTGCTACTGAGATTAATAACCTATTTTGTGAAGACTGGGCATTTAGTTGTATTTTGGTCCTTAAACTGCGGAACTGGGAGCCTAATGAAGACACAAACCTCAGAAGCTGAGGCAAGCTTTTTTTTCCTAAATTAAATCAGCAGCACACTTCAATCTTGCAGCCAAAGCGGTTATTTTTAGAGTATGTGTGACATGTGTAAGAGTAAGAATTACACTTGTTCAGTCTCTGTTGGGCATGTGTGAGGGAGCTAGATTATTAGGTTCTTAGTTACTTACTCACATCCTGACTTTCCCTCTGTTTTTGAAGTAGGTTACAAACTAAGTAGCATAAACAGTCCTGTGTCAAAACTTTGGGTCTCCTTGTGCTGTTAACTCCTCCCGTATTATTATTTTTTGTATGGTTTAAAAAATAGGGAGTTGAAAGCAAAGATGGAGGTAGATCTAAGGCTGGGACTTGTAGAGATGTTGGGGGGGAAGGACTGAGACTCTTGAGATTTACAGGCATCCAGAATTGCCTTATTTACAGGCTCATCTCTTTGTTTTTTATAGAAAACCAAGATTGATGCGAACGCAAAGTGCCTTTTCTCCCGTCGCTTTTGGTCCCCTCTTCACAGGTGAGTGGTAAGCCTTATCTCCCACCTCATTTAAAAGAAGCAATGCATGTGTAATGTGTCATTTGAGAGTCTTTAAGTAAAACACAGTACTAATATTGGCTGGAGGAAGCCCTAACTGGCTTTGGAGTGCTTATTTATTCTTTCTTCCTTTTTTTAAAACAGGCATTTAGATATTTTGTGTGTGCATGCATAAAAGCACAGCTCTACTTTTATGTGTGTGAGAGAGGTTATCCAAGGAGTCCTTTAGCACAGTCATTTTCAGCATTTGCTCTTCTGCACATTTGAGCCTTCAGTTCCCAGGAGCCTTGGCCAGCAAGAGCAGAGATTCTGGGAACTGAAGTCAAAAATATTGGGAAGGCCAAAGGTTGAAAGCTACTAGTTTAGGACGGCCTTATCCAATTTGAATTGTTCAGGACTACATACTCCATCCCGCCCAGACAATAGGATCAAGACTGCTATGGAGTTGTTTCAGTTTCACTTAGGGACTAAATCTAGCAGTATGAATGGCTATCCTAAGCTACTGGATTAGACCTCTTTCCTTTAATTCACACAGTATCTTGCCTTTTCTCTGCCTTTTTTAATTACTTGAAACAATTAAAGCAAATGTAGTTGAAATTGATAGCATGCAAAAGTTGAAAAGCAGTTAAGCCATCATAAAACTAGTTAAACTAAAACAACAACAGATAAAAATCTAACACGTTACAGAGGGCCTCTTTCCCCTGAAAAAGCAATTCTCAAAGGCCTGCTAAGAATAAAAAGGGTTTTCACCTGCTTGTGGAAAGATAGTAAGGAAAGTGCTGGCTAGACCCCCTGGGAAGGGAGCTCCAGAGCCCCAGAGTTCTGGGAGCAGCACTGAGAAAAACTGTAACCGGAATACTGACAGCTCTGCCAGCATCTATTCTCTAACCAACTCCCCTGGAGGGTTAATATATGCTTTCTCAATAACTTGGTTGAGAGGACAAAGGCATTAATGCAGGATTAGGTAAGATTACATGAAATCTGCCCAGATGAGAATATACCACTTCTAACCAAAAAGGTGGCTTTTTAATAAACAAGTCAGCAACCCAGTACAGTTGATATTAAGATCAGTGTCATATGGCCTAAATATATAGCCAGGAAAGCGATCTGGCTGTTGGCATTTTGCACCAGTGGCATTCTAAACTTTTTCAAGGATAGCCCCACACAGAGCATATGTTTCACTGTGGCCAGATGCTGAGAGGCAGCCACATCTGATGGTCTCAAGCCTGAACTTCTCGCATTCAAAGTACCCTCTGTGCTGCTGATTCTAATTTTCATTTTTCTTGCCTTTTCCAGGTGAGACAGTGTCACTGGTGGATGTGGATATCTCTCAGCGTGGTCTAACGTCTCCACACCCCCCAACACCGCCACCTCCCCCACGCCGAAGCCTCAGCCTTTTGGGTACAGCTTGATTTCTCCTCTGTTTTTTGGCTAAAACTTTCCCCCAAAGAATTAGCTCTGACTGTCTTTTCAACCTACCACTTTGTCATCTTTTATTTTTGAGAGTTAAGACTCTCTTGGATTTCTCCAAGTTCTTGATTTAAGGTGGATTGGGCAGTATGTGACTTCTAGGAAGCACACAGTTCCCACATAGCTTCCTAAAACCTGTTCTACTGTCTTCCGTTGTACCCCAAATAATGAACTTTTAAGGGCTGGGATTGCCATTAAATGTTATTTCATCCATAGTGGGCTTTAAGGTGAGAAAAATCAGGCTACAGTAGAGCCTAATTTTAAAACCTGAGGCTATGAAAGTGGAAGAATAAGAGTTAAACATAAGTGACTTTTAAATGGGAAAACCCCTTGCTCCAGGCATTAGGGGGCCTGATTTGCCATCTGTGGGGTGAAATTTTCTTAAGGTTTGAAGGCAGATACAACTCACTAAGGTTCTGAGGAAGGTAAACATGGCCCCTAGATATCCCCCATAAGTGGCTCACTTCTGATCAAAGAGACAATTTTATAAGGGAACTACCTTGTGTGTATTCTGTGCTGAAGCATGCCAAAGCTCTTTTTCTCTCCCCACCTCAAATGCTGCACTGCACAATTCAAACTAAGAGCCACATTCTATAGCCCTTGCATGAATTACAGAAATATGCATGTTTTGCACAATTCTATTGCCTGTGTAGAAGGATAAGGAATTCTGAAGGATATTGATGCCTCTTTCCCTTCAAACCTGGAGTTGCTATTCATATTGTTCTCCCTCCCCTCAACAAAAAACAAACAAACAAACAAAATTTTAGCTACTGAGATTCTGCTTAGTACTGTCTGTATTTCTCTTTTTTGTGGACGTGTTCACAGTCAGGTCTAGAAACTTGCTTTTTCTAAAAAAAAGAAAATCGATAGCTGAGGTTCTTGTATTCTGAGGCTGTGTGTTCATACTGGGAAGCAAGTTCATTTATGAAGGTGTGAAGTTGCCTATGGTTAACTATATTTCTTGGGACTGGGATGTATCTATCCCAGGACTGATATGAGGATATAGCATCTACAGTATTACAATGCTGTAACAGTTAGGGACTAGATAACCAAATAGTCAGCTACAGCCTATTTTATATGCTTGTATATGGACTTGCCTTAAATTCAAGGTTTGTTTTAGGTTTAAACTCATTTCCCTGTAGAGCAGCTGTGTCTCTTTGAAGTGATTCTCTCTTCACATGCAGCTGTCTTGGGTTTCACATCTTCCTTTGGAAGAGTTTAAAACTTGAAATCCATTTGAATTTAGCTATTCTTTCGGAATAATAATTATCCTGTATACCCTTTCACCATTTCTGCACGATGATGCTGTCCCATGTTGTCCTGCCGCGATCCTAGCAGCACCTTTGCTGGCATGGCAACATGTTCCCAATGCTCCCCTCCACACTTGGAGGCTGCCTATGGATGGGAACGCAACCGAAATGCACCTTTTTTCTGCAGTGCAGCCAGCCAGCCTCTTTTCCGTGATGCACTGGGGAAGGAAGCACGTAATTGTGCTTCTGCCCCTTCCACATGGCCAGTGATGACAGGAGGATCATGCAGTCGTGGGCCCTTAATGGATTTTTTCCATTAATGGTATAACCCACAATCACAACAGGTAGGAATGCGCTCGCTGCAGGGCTGTGACAACATCATGCAAAAGCATGACTCACAGAGCATTGCCAATGTGTCCCCATCATGGGACAGCAATGCCATGCAGAAATGACCTTTGTCTTCCTTGAATTTCATTTCAGTGTCCCCTTCTGTGTGTGTTTGTGTGTACAGGCAACCAAAGTAGATAGCACCAAACATTGGAATAACATCCTTGGGCCACCTGCCTCAACCTCCAGAAATGTTGGAGTACAACTCCCATCACTCCAGCCTGGAGATGATGGGGTTATGACCCAGCATTTTTGGAGAGGGCTAAGTTGGGAAACTACTGCATTTGAGCAATGCTTCTTAAATTGTCTGATAGGGAAGGACCAACAGTTTATTTGTGCTATGGACCAATACCATATTGGTGCTGATTACCTACAGGTGTTTCTTTCTATCCTGGAAACTCACCATGGCCCAGCAGCCAATAGCTTGTGAACCAGCACTGTTCATGGACCACTGCTTTGAGTAGCACTGTTCTAGAGGATATACAAAGAACATGTTGAACCAGGAAAATAGTCCCCTTCAGCAGCAGCAGCTTCAGCAGGTCCAGAGACCAATTCCAGCCCCCAGAACCTGCTTCATGCTGCACCCTCCCACCACTGTACTGCTTTTTTCAGTCTGCTGATAAGGCTAGGGGAGCTCATGCCATCCTCAGGACACCAATTGCCCAGTTTAGCCTGTTACTGCTAAATGTATGGAATTAACAGTGTTGCGTGTGTCTCTTCCTGTGTTATCAAAAAGTCAGAGCAGAGAAGAGAAGCAGAGTGGTGGCAGCCACTGTACCTCTTGTAACATCCATCTCTACGTGTATATCAAGCCCAGAAATTCTTCCTTTGGGGAGTATTGTTTGTTAGGCCTGCATGATGTGTTACCTGCTAAGCCAGGTGCAAAAAAAACAGCTGTGTGTTTTGGTTTAGCAGGTGATTAATAGCTCCTCCTTGATTCCCTGCTTTAGTTTAGGCAAGCAATGAAAATGGGATGTTGAATGAGCTCCCTGTTGGCTGGTATGCATGTGTGGTGGGCTGCATTTGATTTGGCAGGCCATGTATTGTAGGCACCTGCTTTATTTTAAATACAACAACAGTTTTTAAAATTCCTTCAAGTCTGCATGGCTCCTTTCCATTCAAATGGATCCATCATATCAAGAGCTATGCTTTCCAGGGACATGGATTCTGATACTCTAAAAGTGAACAGATTGCTGTATGAACACCTGTTTCCTTTTTCAGCAATATCAGTATAAATGTGTCTGCTTGTTTATAATATATCCCCATATTTTGATGCCTGTGCGGAGTGATTGCTTATATTATTAAAGCATGAAGAATACTCCTAAGAACAGCTTACAAGCATCCTATCTTCCCTGTGCCAAAGACCTTGCAAAGATGAGACTGTTGCTTTGTTCACATTTTAAAAAAATCTATCCTGAAAGATAGCTTTTAACCATAATACTATAGTATCAAATGCTGTATAATCTGCACATTTAAGAAGTAACTGAGGGTAATTTTTCAACAGGAATATTTATACACACATTTTTGTTACTAATGCAAAAGGCCAAGATGGCTGTTCAGAATGTGAAGAGAAAATCTAGCCAAGGCTATCTTTCTGCCTGGTTGCATTTCATACCTTCTGGACCTTTCAAAAAAAAAAAATTTTTTTTTTGTTCTTCTTTTAGATGATATCAGTGGGACACTGCCTACATCTGTCTTAGTGGGTCCGATGGGGTCTTCGTCCCTCCAGTCTTTTCCTCTGCCTCCACCACCTCCACCGCACGCCCCTGGTCAGTTTAGCTTTGATCCTCCAAGTTTCCAAAGTTTCTTTTATAAAAACTTCCAAGTAGCTGAGCTTCTCAGTTTGATTATTGGATTTTTAGGCACAAGGCAGTGTGCAAGAAATGGGACAGATAGAAAACTGCTCCACATATATTTGTGATAATATATGAACACCCCATTTTTCAAACCTCTCTCGCTTGGTTGAGCTCATCTTTCTGTAGGGAGTCTGTATACACTAGAGTGGCATGCACAGGAGTCCATTGCATCTCTCTCTCTCTCCACCTTACTCATCACAAAGTTTTTAGTAACTTCTGCCTGTCTTCTCTCATATGAAGCAGTGGTTCCTGTAGATGTCTGTTGGATATTTTTGTGAAGCTGTTAAACTGGGAGCAAAATTGTGAGATATCTTAAATTGCAAATGTGTGGAAGCATTGTATATACCTGAAAGTATTTTCTTACTTTCAGTATTTTCTTACTGAATACTTTCAGTATTTTCTTACTGAAACAGAACTGTTCTTGCAAGTAATGTTTCAAGAAACAGCATGAGAGGCTAATTGTTACTCTAACTATTAACATAATTGAATTTATAACCATTGACATAATTATGCAATTGGACATAATTACTAAAAGGTGTAACAAGTTGTAACAAATTATGGGTGGCAAATTTTTAATGAATTAATTTCAATGTGTTGGGAAAACCAGAAATCATGTAGATATATACATGGTATTACATGTCTTATGGCTTAAATACCTTAAAACTACCAGATCCTGTCTGATTTTGGAAATTAAGTAGGGTCAACCCTGTTTAAGAAACTGCCAATTAATACCAGGTGCTGTAGGCTATATTTCAGAGGAAGGAGCTGGCAAAACTCCCTCTGAGTATTTATTCCTTGACTAAGAAAACCTTTTGAAATTCATGGGGTCACCGTAAGTCAGCAGAGAGCTTGGCACATACACACACATATTGTTTATCTTGCCCTCAAAGTAGTTGATGTCTGGCTTTGCTGTTCCTTGTGGTCAAGCCAGGTGCTGCAAAATTGAGGCCCCTCCCCTTCTTGCAATCTTAGCTGTTTTGATCCAGGTTTAATTTGTATTAGTCTTTCTAAATTATCAGGAACTTACAGATGTGTAGTGACTTCCTATCTAAGGAAATTGTATCAGTAGAGACAAAAAGAAAGAAGAATAGATTGAATGAGTAATGCCATGTGGACATGAACTAAGGTTTCTGTTTTTCTACCTGTTATTATCCATTGGAAGTCCTGGAAAGACAGTGTAGTAGAAATCAGATTTGAAAAAGAAATGCTAGAATTGATCCCTGTAGAAAGACAGCAAGGTGTAGTTCTTCTTCTGAAGTTTGCCAGTGTTTGGGTGTGGTCAGCTTCCAGATATGGCTTCAATGGTTGATATTTAAGTAGCATATAATATATACTCACTTGTTTAGCAATATGTTTCCCCTCCCCTTTCTTTTAAAAGCAGCTAT
Organism: Ctenosaura bakeri; assembly: GCA_948474755.1. Taxonomy (NCBI): domain Eukaryota; kingdom Metazoa; phylum Chordata; class Lepidosauria; order Squamata; family Iguanidae; genus Ctenosaura; species Ctenosaura bakeri. The sequence goes on from CAOLHI010000699.1 coordinate 338,674, forward strand.
CATTCAGTGGCTTGATTTATTGTTGCTCTGTTTTAATGAATTCATGACCAGAATCAAAATATAAATTGAATAGAAATACTGTGCCTGTAGCTTTTCTCTCCAAGTTGAGTCTAAGGCATTTTGCTGCCTGAGGCAGAGTAGCAGATAGCTCCCCCTGCCATTGCTAAGATGCATAATACCTAAAGCCAGAGAAGCTGTTTTGGCACAGGACACAAAACATAGCTCAAGTGATCTCTCCCCATCCCATGCAGTTATAGCATATTATATAATATAATAATAAATTAAATAGGCTTCAACTTGATGCTCTTTCAAGGCACTCAAAATCTACTGCTTGTGACAGAGCTGCCTAATTCGACCAAATGGTAGGGCCAGTTCTGGTTCCATCTGTTGGACAAATGAAACACTGTGTCTAGCGTTTCACTTTTGTTTTTCTGCTATTACTGGGATTGCCCAGGTTTTGGCTTCTCCCCCCTTTTCCCCATCCATATTCATTTCCCTGTATAATTGAATACCTTGTCTCTATCCTTTTGAGGTATGTTGATGGCTGTTTTCCCACCACCCTCTATTGAGGTGACATACATTGGGCTACAGAGTAGGGCTAAGTCTTTGGTGACACTTATATTCGGACAGGGTTGGGAAACCTTTGAGTCTCCAGACATTTTGGTCTAGGACACCAGAAATGCTACCCAACATGGCTGATAGCAAGGGATTGTGGGAGTTGTAGACCAAAACTTTGGGGTTCTCCACTGTCCCTTAGACACACAGTGTGCATAGACATCTGCTTGGAAGCATCTTGATTGTCTTCTAGCCAACAGATTAAAAAACTTTGTAGTCTTATATGATTGATATATGTGGACTTTCCCAATATTAGATGCAGATAAAATGCTTATGTTGCTTTTAGAATCATTTTAATATTATTGTATTATTGCTTTTTTTAAAAAAGTCTTTCAGCTGCAGAAAGCTTTGGGGCTTTTTACAGATTTTTTTTTTATAGAACAATATTTTTCAATAGGAAAGAGGTAATATGTTTAATACAGATTGTTGTAAGCATCTGTATAGTGCTTTCTATTATTCAAAAAATGCAGTAGTCTCTGTGCCACTGTTTCTCTTTCCTTCTTCTGAAAGTCTCACTTCTGAGAACCTGAAAGAAAGCATGGGGGGAGGATCAACATAGAATGGGTGTACAGTCCTCCTTCCACTTTAGTGGCTTTGACCTTCACAAATTTGATTATTCGTGAGGTATGCGTGTGCCTTCCCCTCATTCTCCCCTTCCTATTCCCTTGCCTTTTGCCCAGGCATGGTGAAAGAAGGCATGTATGCCCAGGAAAAAGGCAAGGGAATGGGAGGGGGAGCCCTGGAAAGGAATGAGAAGGGGAGTTCAGAGAGGGAAGATGTGCACATGCATTTCCTGGCATGTGTTCTCTCACTTGCTCACTCAGGCAGGGAGGAAGTTATTTGTAGTTTTTCAACTTTCGCAAGGGTTCTACACCCTGAACCTTTGCAAAAGTGGAGGGGCCACTGTAATAATAAAGTTACATTGGGGTGAAGCAACAAAGTTATAGACATAAGAGCTGTATATAGGAAGTTAAGTTATATTATTCTTTAGGACAGTTTCTGTTCAGGTGTTGCTTAAAGACCAGAAGTGGACAGAAGGTAGACAAGGATCTATTGGTAGATCACTGGGTGATCTGCAACAGATCAGGAAGAGTTTCTGACTTTTGGAGGTTGAATTGACCAACAGAAGTCTAATATCCCTCCTAAATCAGACTGCTGGGATTAGGATAGCTTGGAGATATCTTGTGAGAAAGGTTTGTGTAAGAGAGAGGTAGGTAGGTTTTGAGGGTATGTGCTACACTGGGTACTGAAAACACATATCTGGGTGAAGCATGTGCTCAGAGAGACCTTCTTTTACAGTTTTGCATGCTCCTTTCTGAGCCACTTTCTTGTACTGTGGTCTTTTCACACCACACAGTTATAGTGCTATGATTCCACTTTAACTGCTATGGCTGCTTCCTACGGAGTTCTTAGAGTTGCAGTTTCGTAAGGCACTAGAGGGATCTGGCTGAGAAGTCTAAATACCCCTCCACAAATTGCAGATCCCAGGATTCCATGAGGTAGAACTATGAAGTTAAAGTAAAATCATAGTGCTTATAATTGTGTAGTGTGAAAAGGATCTGGGTCTGCTTCGTGGACCTTAAGGTTCTGGTGGAAATGCTCTGAAAATGGAGGATTTTCTTCTGGAAAAGCTGAATGAAACTGACTTTATGTGTATAATAGAAAATAGATTCCTTAAGCCCAAAGTCTGTCCTGCTGTTCTGCAGATCACACTGTGGGGCCTGTACTTCTAGTCATTTGTGTCTACCCTGGGTGGCAGGATGGTTTGGATGATTCCTTGTGCCTTAAGAAAAAAAGAAAGTGTCCCCTCTAGCAGCTGCTACCAAACTCCTTAATTTCTGTTCCTTGATGAGACGTTTCAGTGACTGTTTTTCCTCTTCCTTTGCAGATGCATTTCCCCGGATCATCCCAATCAGAGCACCAGAAGCAGTCCACAGCCAACCTACACAGCACCTTCAGTGCCCCCTCTATCGACCTGACTCGAGCAGTTTTGCAGCAAGTTTGCGGGAGCTAGAAAAAGTAAGCGCTGGGATTGTTCATGTTTAGGAAAGTCATTTGTGGTTCCTTTCTGGGGATGTGTGATGGACATTATGTAAGCTGGAAAGAGAGAAGAGGTTGAAATTAATCTATTTGCATTATATTGGTAGCACTGTATTGCTTGGAATGGGTACTTGGATGCATGATCCTTTTTTGGTCCAGAATAATATGTTTCTTAAAAAGATAACTCACAATGCAGTTGTTAAACAGGGGGGTTAAGAAATATTTTGCAGAGTACGTTCTAAACAAATTTTGGTCTGAAACTGGAGAGTTTTCTTCTGGAAAAGTTAAATGAAGCTGATTATTTGTGTGTAAGTAGTTTCACTGGTACCTTTGCCATCTACAGTGTAACTGACCAAAACATGACAGGGTGTGAATGGACAACTACTTGAATCTCCTTAGTCAGTGCCCAAAATTGGAAAATTCCCTACACTTCCATTTGAACTTGGAATGTATTATGCAAAAACATAAAATTTGTTGAGTGCTTGAATGGTCTAAAAGTTGTCTTTGCCCAATGTAGCTTAGTGCCAGCTCTGACTTTTCTGTGTCAAGCCAGAGAGTAGGTACTAGAACCAGAACATAACACCATGCTCCTAAAATTTTTTTCTCTTGAATCTAGTCAGTTGGAACATTTTCTTACTAATTCTGTTAGTAAGTGGTATCTTGTTGTGATCCACATTCCAATATTGTTGTTGCTTAAAAGATTGTAGTTGAAATCTTTTTATTGAGGTCTGACCTGACTCTCCCCCCACCTTTTTTGGTTTTTGTTTAAAACAGTGTGGTTGGTACTGGGGACCAATGAACTGGGAAGATGCTGAAATGAAGCTAAAAGGGAAACCTGATGGCTCCTTTTTGGTTCGTGATAGCTCTGATCCCCGGTACATTCTGAGCCTCAGCTTTCGATCACAGGGTATTACCCATCACACCCGAATGGAGCACTACAGAGGTGAGCATGGGCACAAGCAGAGACCTAGGAAGTTCCCACTTGCCACATTGAGAAGTTGAATTGTGGAGAGAGGGAATGATTTTGAATTCCCATCTCCCAGCACTAGGCCAGCCCTGCTATTAGGCAGAGTGAATTGGTCACTTCAGGCAGCACATCTGGCACATGATGAAAAGGAAACAAATTAGTTATTTTGCTACCATCTTACTTCTAATACCTGGGATGGGGAGAGGTGCTTGTAGAATTTTAAGCCATATGTGTGAATCTATAACTTGCCTGGCCTTGGGTACTGTGCATCTTGTTTGAATGTGAGGCACCATGTGCTGCTCTGCCTCAGGCAGCAAAATGTCATGTGCTAGGTTTGTCCCCCACTGTCACTATTCTACCCACTAGTCAGAGCTATTTGCCATTATTTTGATGGGTACATTATGTAATCAGCCTGTGCAAAAGCATACTCTTCTACCCACTTCATCTCTCTCATTTCTTGGCTCAGGAACCTTCAGTCTTTGGTGTCACCCCAAGTTTGAGGACCGTTGCCAGTCCGTGGTGGAGTTCATCAAGCGTGCCATCATGCACTCCAAAAATGGGAAGTTTCTGTACTTCTTGCGATCCAGGGTTCCAGGTGTGTGGTAGCACTGAAATAATTTTTCATGGATTTGGCATTAATTAATCCAACATGAAGAATGGGACCTAGCTTTTCTAGGTTCTGTTGCTAAAGACCTTCCAAGTTAACAAGTATAATATACGCAGTAGCAGACAACCTGCATTTCCCAGAATGTTCCAGATGACTGTGATTTTTCTCTGGCATAACAAGACCAAGAAATTCATTTTCTTAGTCTAAGAGGGAACAACCCTTGACTATCAACCTACACCAGGCTGTAGCTTTGTCTTCCTGTCCGGTTTGCAAGAGGCAGTTCAAGCAAAAGGAGGATGATGAGGATAAGCTTGCAGGGCAGAGTGCTTTATGGACACCTGTTGATCTGGATATGGCCCTTTCCAGAGGCAGCTATCCAGATCTAGGCTTTCCTGGAGCTGCTCTGTCACTTTTCCTGTTGAGACTTCTATTCAGCCAGCTTGCCTGTTGAAGTGTTTAAGAGGAATGGGCTTCCGTATCTTCCACTTGCTTCAGTCTCTTTGTTTGAAGGCATTGACAGGTCGGCTTGACCTGAGGTGAAGGAATGCAGTCTTTTTAATTAGGATCTTGGAGAGTGAACCAGAGACCTTCTATATGTATTGGATATGCTTTACTGCTTTTGAAATATTCAGTGAACATTGCCTTATACTGATTCAGAGTGCTAGTTTGGCCAGTGCAGGGATGGTGAAGCTGCTGCTCTGCTAATCTTGGGCTACACCTCCCATCTCTGATCATTATCTATTCTGGACCAGAGGTGATGGGGTATATAGTTCAATAACATCTAAAAAAAAAAAAGCCACAAATTTCTCACCTACTCGGCACTTCCATGGACAGAAGTCTTTTTTTTGCCCTGCTTTCTCAAACAAACTCAACAATAGGGATTTAATAGCCAAGATCTCACACTGCTTCCACACAGTATAAACATCTGCCAGTGAATCAACTGCCTATACCAGATACCACCATAGTGCCATGCATGTGGATAAATGGTCAAGATGCATGGCTGACAACCCATTGTGCAGTTGCAGTGCACACAGGGAGTGTGTAGAGGCAGTGGACATTCACATGCTGTTCTTTGTACTTTAATTCCCATTGCAGTGATTCCAAATGCACAGCTCCACTTACACTCCAGTCAGTTGGATACAACCATGGCACATTGTCCAACAAAATCATGCTACATGTATAGCACAGCTTGTGCCTGTGTATGTCACCAACAGGATGCCAGCCTGTGCATTTCCCACAAGGGAAAAAAGTGGACTTCACTGGGCTACAAATTCTTTCCCAAACTCTGATATAAATGTTTGCCTCCCCATCTCACCCCCCCACTCCCCAATTAGGCGTATCTATCCCTTTTGAAAAAGATGTGCTTCCATAATGTAGGAGGTCAAGGCTGAAGAAGCTTTTGTTGAGGAAACAGAATAAATAATTTCTGGGACTTTTCATCTGGCCGTATCTCTACAATGTGTCCTTGAAGTTCATTACATTGCCTGAAATTTATTAGATGGGTCCCTGTGGATTCTTTGTATAAGCTGAGAGATATTTCATAGTCCCATTAGAATTTCTTTGTATAACACCTATGTTGAGTGTACTTTATAAATGTTTTTGTAATGTATAAGATTGATTGTTAATTGGATTCTGTAATATGTTTGGATTATTTGAGTTATATTTAACAACATTGATGAGATAGTTTGGTATATTTATGGTTATGGTTTGCCTAATTATTTAGGATTATACCTGCAATATTGTAAAAAGTCAAGACTTTATTCTAAAAAGGTAACGGGGGGGGGACTTTTTGGCAGAGTCTCAAGGAACCTGGTTTCTCTTTCATTGGGTGCCTGGGTGCACAGGAAACAATCCTGGGCTGCACTCCAAAACAGCCAGAATACCCAGAACTTCCCTATGAAGCAGGTGTAGAGCCAGAGATGTCTTCATACATTATGCTCCTAACTTGGGGGCGCATGGGGTTACTTTCACACCAGAGGTTAATACAGACCAAGAGAGCAATCTTCCAAATGCAACAATAGCCAGTTCAGGAAGTCAGTTTGAGTGGTTTCTTACGTTTGCTTTGTTCTTGGTTCCTGACAATGGTATATCTCAGTGGTTGCTGTTTCTGTCTCTCTCCAGGCTGCCTTCACTACTTTTATCGTTTATTTAAATCTTGCAGGTCTCCCTCCAACCCCTGTCCAGCTCCTCTATCCAGTCTCTAGGTTCAGCAATGTGAAATCGTTACAGCATCTCTGCCGCTTCCGGATAAGGCAGCTGGTCCGCATTGATCACATTCCAGACCTACCGCTCCCCAAGTAGGTTCTGTTTTGTGTTTTCACTTAAGGAATACTCTGGCTAAAGCAGAGGTTGGAATCATGCAGCCCTTCAGATACTGTTAAATTGCAACTCCCAGCATTCCTCACTATTGGCTACACTGGCTAGAGCTGCTGGGAGTTGCAATCTAACAGCATCTGGAAGGTTGCATGATTCCCAGCCTAGACTAAAGGAATCTGTCTGCTGTTGTTTCATTATTCCCTTTAACAGTGGAATTTTATTACTTTCATATGGTCCTCACCCAGTTATTTGACAGGATAGGGACTAAAGTACTATCAAAAAGTGGAAGTGGTCTATTGTATAATAATAAGTATGAGTACCTGTACTGTATTACAGTATCAGCACATAATGACTTCTATACTGTACAGTACACTGACTGAATGAAAAGATGGCGCCATGTCAATTGAGAGGAGAAAGCACCATGTACTTGGTCATAAAAGCGTTGTACAAAGCACCATCTTTTATTCAGTTTGTATACTGTATACTGTATGAGCTGAGACTGATGCGAATCATCTTACAAAACCAAGAGGACAAGTTGATAGATGGTGGCTTAAGTGAGGGGTGGTAAGGAATGGGAAAAGAGTATCAAGGAGAAATGTAGGTTGTTAGATGCAAAAGAGAACACTGCTACTGTATCTGTTTTGGACAGCTGCAACACTGTCATAGGAAAGTGCTGACATTGCTGAGGAGACTCTGCTGCTGGTGGCAACAGCAGCAGCAGCTACAAGCTTGCAGCCAGTAGCAAAAGCAAGGAAGCAAGCTTCAGCAGCGTTGTGGGAGTGTCTGCTGCCAGAGAAGCAAGTGTACTTCATTGGGGAGCGATCTGTGAGCCCGTGCAAGAGCAGAAGGTTAACAAAGGTGGCTGCTTCTGCTATTCCTGGCTTGATGGTCTTCTCTCAGGAGATACTTCAGTGGCAGCAGCAGAGGCAGCTCCCCCACCCCTACCATCGAGGTGGCATCTGAGAAGTTGGAGAAGTTCTCACTTCTGTCTTGCAACCACTGAATCATTGGACTGAGTGGGCAAGAGAAGCTGACTAGGATGACTTTCATCCACTTTGCCAGAAGGACCTTATGGACTCCTTTGCATCCTTCTGGTTTAGTTGACTGCATATTATAGAAGTCACTCATGGTGTTGTGTGCTTATAATACAGCATTGTACAGGTATTCATCCTTATATTTGTGTTTGTATATCTTGAAAGAATGGATCACGCATCAAATAAATGGGTTCTGGTAGTACAGTTGACCCTCCACATTTGCAAATTTGACTTTCATATATTTTCTTATTTGCGAGTTTCTTCAATTTCTGCCCCCACTACCTCAATCACTTCATTTCTGGGATAACCTTCTCTCTTGGTGGCTTGAATCAGGCCACACAGCCCTTTAAAAGCCTGCCTCTGGTCCTGGTCCTCTGATAGCCACTGCCTGGTCAGCTGAGGATGGCTCACAGCCCAGTTTCTCAGGACCACAAATCCTCTTTCAGTGCCCTCCCACAGATACCTAAGGAATGAGATGGTGATGCTCCCCAGGTGACGAGAGAAGAAGTATAGGGCTACCATGCCAAACCACATCCTTTCCCTCTTCTTTCCATGACCTGATTTGAACACTGGGTGCTCATTCTCCCCACCATGTCTCAGCCTCTTCCCACACACATATTTTGATATTTGCAATTTTTCCACTTTTGTGGTAGTCTTGGGCCCCTAATCCTAGTGAATGTGGGGGGCCAGCTGTAATTTGAAAGTGTCAGAAGAGCAGACTGTTGAAAGAGTGGACTGTTGAAGAGTGGAGGATACCTGTATTCCATTTTCCCTATGTGGAGCTTCTGCCTATTCTTTTCTTCTTCCTCTTCCTCTGCTGCTCCTCCTCCTCCTCCCTCACCCTCTCCTCCTCCTTGTTTTTGCATTTTGGGAAGTCTTTAAAGCCCCGAGAGATTCCCGAGGTCAAAAAAAATTGGTCTGTGAGTCTACCACAGTTGCCCCACTGTGGCCTATGGAATGTGGAGGGTGTCAGTTGAGAGATGGCAAGGGAGTTTGGAAGGAGAAAACAGACCTCTTTATCCCTAAAACAGAAGTGGATAAACTTAGACTCACCAGGTGTTTTGGTCTATAGTTCCCATCAGCCCCATATAATATGGCTGTGGTAAGACTTTGTAGGAGTTGTAGTCCAAAACTATATAAAAAAAAAGCCTAACAGTTTTTAAAACTTTTGTATTATCAGTTTTTAAGATCTATCTTATTTTGTAAATCTTGCTCTAAGCTGCCATAAGTCTCTTTTTTGGGAGAAAAGCAGGATATAAATTAAACAAGGGCACAAATAAAGGTTCTTCACTCTTGTCTTCTAGTATCCTGGAGGTGAGGCTGCATGTTATGGGATTAAATTTTACTTCCTCTGCCATCTTCTGGAGGGAAAGGAAAAGAAAAATATATTTTTTTTACTTTCCTGCTCTCCAGCACTATTGATTATGCCTCTATCTCTTGTGGTCTCGTTTACATACAGAATATTACTAAGTGACTCAAGCATCAAGGGAGAAGCTACCTGTGTAGATCGAGTAGAGCAGATCAGACATCGGAATGCTTGTGTCACTCCCCAAACATTATTCTTTTCCATAGAAACTGAAAGTATGCACTATCAGGTTTAGAATAATCAAATACATGTGGCTACCAAACCTAGCATAGCTGCATTGCAGACAAAAAGCTCCACATCAAATGGCACAGGGGAAAAAATCTTTTTCCAACCACTGATGCATGTACAGTTTGCAGTTCTGGGTAATGGGGAAGTGCCTGAAGCAAACTGCTTGCTTGAGGGAAAACATCTGGTGATTTCCACAAATGAGTAAATGGTGTACATTTTCTTGTGCTGCAAACTGTCTGGAAAAGCCTGAGGCTAGAACAATTGCCTGGGAGCCCCTCCTTCCCGTGCCTGCATTCCAGGACACTTTGAACTGCTGTTGTGTCAGCAGAAGGTTTACAGCTGCACTGTGCCAAAAGGTTATATAGGTTATGCTGAATGTTGACAGTATATTGCTGTAGGGAATGGAGAAAGTGAATTTGGCTGGGGCATGGAGGAAATAAATAGCTTCGTGCCTGGGCACAGTAGGAGCTGTAAAAGAAAGGTGAGGAACCTCTTTCAAATAGGTCCAAATTGAATTTCAGAGGCTGCATTCTAGTGATGAGTGGGGCAAAAGACACAAGGTTAGGACCAGTACATGTTTGCTTAAAGTTCTTATTTGCAGCAGCTAAACTTTAAGAAAGGTGTTTATTTATTTTATTCATTTTATTTATTCATACTTTTCTCTCTCTAATGAGACACAAGGCAGCTAGAAAACAGGCTGTTATAATAACAAAGTTTTATAATGGCAAAAGTTGTTATATGCCTTTAAGTTAACTCTGACTGTCATAGGGCTTTCTTGGCAAGGTTTGTTCAGAGAGAGTTTGCCACTGCTTTCCTCTAAGGCTAAGAGAAAAGATCACCCATTGGGTTTCCATGGCTGATCAGGGATTTGAACCCTGGTCCTCTTAAGTTCTAGTCCAACATTCAAACCACTACAACACACTAACTCTCACCTGGAGAGGACCATCCAAGGACCATAGAGGGAACCATCTAAGGGAGTGTGGTCACCTGGGGATGCTGAGAAGGACCAGATTAGGGGTCCAGGCAGGATGAACATGAACCATGGGGCATTAAGGTTCTCCACCTGCACTGGAAACAGGAAAAGAGATGGCTTGGTTGAAAGCAGCAAACTAGGTGAGGAAGTGCAGTGTTAGAGGAGAGGAGTGCAGGAGCCAGGAGGGCTGGAATCATGTTAAGTATATATTTCAGTTTTCAGACTTTGGATCTCAGAATCACCTAAAAGTTGAGTCTGCAGTGTAGTCTGTTTTCTACATTTTTCCCCATATACAGTAAGCTCTCTTTTGGTACAACCTCTGTATGCAGAAATGCGAGGTTGCACAAAGTGTCTTGTCCCATTATAGGCAATGGACATGGTAGGCATGCACCTGTACTGCTATGGGTGTGCACATGTTATGTCCCTTAACTACAATGGCACGTGATGCTTGCATTTTTTGTTTTACACAGGAGGTCCTGAAATGTAACCCCAGCATATACAGCGGTGCACTGCATGTCAATCTATTTTTCCATTGTTGTCCTTCCTTTAACTTCCTCCTGAAGTTGTGCATTTGCAGTTATAATTCTAATTGGGTTGGCAAGATTTGTGCAGAGAGGAGGGTTTGCCTTTGCCATCTTCTCAGGCTGAGAGAGTATGATTTGCCCAATATCATTCTGGGGGTTCCATGGCTGAGCAGGAATCTGAATCCTGGTCTCCAGGATTGCAGTCCAGTGTTCAAACTACTATACCACACTGGTTCCTAATTTTGCCTACAAGTCTTTAAAAAAAAAAAACAGTAAAGAGAAAACTTAGAATCTTGTTATTTGAAATTAACTTCAGTTCTGGGCCTCTAAAATCTTTCTGGATGTTCCCCTTTGCTTTCTATTTACCCAGGCCTCTTATCTCGTACATCCGCAAGTTTTACTACTATGACCCCCAGGAGGAGGTATATCTCTCCCTGAAAGAGGCTCAGCTTGTCTCCAAACAGAAGCAAGAGGCAGACACTTCAACGTAGTGAGGGGTCCCACCCCTACCTTGCTGCTGTCACCAACGGTAACATACATTTTATTTTGTATAATGACTAGATTTAAAAATAAAAGTGAGACCTGTCCCTTAAACCCTCTGGGTGGGCAGCTCTTTCAGGGTTCCCCATTCTTGGTGTTAGAAGATGTTTGCTCAGTTTCTAGAATGCACTTTCATCTGCTAAGGCTCTTCTGATCTGGAACCCTTTAAATGTCTTTTTCAGCTTGGCCCAACCAGTAAGCATAGTGAGGACAGCTGATTTTTGAGTCATTTTTGTTAGGCAACAGATGGGCAGAGTTAGGTGAGGTTTAAAAGCATGGTTTGAATTTGGGTTCTTTCTGTTAACCGTCGTTAAACTTAACCACAGTTGGTTGGCTTTTGACAACATGGCAAGGTGAGGTTAAAGGAAAACAGAAATAAAAGCTTCTTAACCTTTCTTCACAATAAATGTTGAGCAAGTGAAGCAGGTTTGTACATATTTGCTCATCTTCCCTAGCTTGTATTCTGTCCACCTTTTTACATTTCCCTTTGGGTAACCAGAGAAGAGGACTGAAGCCTAATTGTCTGACCATTGGAAGGTCTTCTCAGAGTCCAATTGTCATACTGGTTTTGGGTGGAGTGGGAAATGGATTCTGGGGAATTGTATTCCCCAAAAGTCACTTTCCCACACACTTCCAATATGCTTTACATGTTCTGTGTAGACTACAGATCTGCATTCCTGTGCTGAAAGCCAAGAATAACATTTACAAAAGAAGTATCTGATGTAGTTTAGTGATATAAACTTACCTGGGTTTTTTATCTCCTTTACCTAGGAATTTGGACACCAGTATCATGCAGCTATAGAGGCTGCATTGGAATGGACTCCTGGCATTTGTTTGCTTCCTGGCTGTCTCTGAGTCTCTGGAGAGGGTCCAGGACACTAGAAAAGAAGCACAGCTGTGCACTAAGTAATGGGAGCCATGATTCCCCCCCCCCCCAAAAAAGAATCTGGTTCCATAAAGATGTTGGAATCTTCTGAAGTTGGACTACAAGCTCCTAGAAGGATGGAGAATGTTATTTTTCTTGTTAAATTTCTATTTTTGGTGCTTCCCCTCCAACCTCTCCCCTTTCTTTTGTGGCATGGGAAAGAACAAGCCAATTTCACATTTGTTTATCTGTTGTATTGGGGGGGTTGGAGTTTGGGTGGGGGGAGTATGTGCAGCAGATTCCTGAGATTTAGATAAGCAAAACTGGGTTGCTAGCTAAGTGATTCTGTTTGGAGAAGGCTGCTTTTGCAAGGCAAGTCTGAGCCCGAGCTGGATAGAGCTGTATACAACATGCAGAATTGGGAGAAGGTGGGAGGCAGAGTGAACAGTAAGCTGTGCTACGGTTCAGGGAAGGCTTGCGGGCAAGGAGCGGTTGAAGCAATGGGAAATTAGCCAGATGAAAAGAGAGAAAAAATGATGTTGCCTTTGTTCAAATGCCTATAGGACACAGGTAACGTTGTGGACCTGTTCTGCTGCAGATGATGTTAGCCAGTTGAATAATGGATAGATATTTTGTTGGCCTTTTCTTCCCCCAATCTCCTAAACCCTGGAATGCCAATCAAGATGGCTTGTACAACATTATTGGTAAATCCATCAGGCAGAGGTAAAATGCACAGTGAGCACCTGAAGCAGATCTTGGTGTTGCAGATCAGGTTTTACCATGTCGCTCCCAAGAACTGGAAGTCAAGATGCCCTACTGGACAAGCAAGAGTGGAGGCTTGATCAGTGGAAAGAAATAGCTCTTGAACTCTCTTAATGAGAGGAAGCAGATTTTTGAAGCACCTTAGCCCCTCCCAGTATGAGAGAGGAAATGAAAGAACAAACACTGGGAGTATGATCTCTCCTCACTTTGCAAAAGGAAAAAAAATTCCTATAAAAGAGAACATCTGTAACTAATCTTATTGAGAAATCTGCTGAATCTGTCAACAAAGAAATGCTGTCTGCAGTCTTAATTGTCTACCACAACAAGACAAAGTTTTTTCATAGCAAAAGAAACCCCCTGCTACACCTACACCCACACACCAAACTGCAATGATTGTGATGTCTGAGAGGTACCTCTCCTTTTTTGTGAGTCCTAAAAGCCTCTTCTATCTCAAGATGAAGGTACTTGACACATTTCTTGGTGGTTTTTTTTAAAACTGTGATATCTTGCTTAGTAAGACAATATCTTTATTATTTATTATTATTAATATATTTGTGAAGCTTTTGCCGTATTCTCTGTCCAAGTAGTTTTATATTGGTTTCAGCTTTCACTTCTATAGGTTTCCATTCTACACACTGGATCAAACAAACTGAGCTTTCAGAGTTGTGGAAACTTGACTTTGGAATTACATTAAGAAGAATTAAATGGATGGCTAGTAGGTTTTTTGCCCCCAGAATTAAATCTTAAAGCAAATATACACAAAAAAACGCCATGACACCATTGGTGGCTGTTGTTTCAAATCACTGGGTTCTAAGGAAGTTAGATATCTTTTCTCTCTGTTTAGTACCATGTGTATTCCAAGCTAGAGTCAGATTTTAGAATCAGGCAGCTCCTTCTCATGCTTATACTTCTTTTGCTGCTGATTTGTTTTGGAAAGCTTGCTTCTGAACTGTTCCTGTATTTACTGCTTGGATGGCCACCCATCTGTGTTCTGTTGTAACCCAAAGAAGCTTCTTTTCCATTGTTCATTTTGGTACGTTTTTCAGATTGTGAAAGGAGTGAATTGGAAATGCACTGAGCTGCTGAAGCTGAGCCCTTCCCTGATGGTTCGTCATCTCCTACCAGTCCCCCTGACAGCTGAGATCATTGTATTAGACATGAGCCAATGAAGGTGTCAGTATCTCCTACAGTGGTGGTAGTGGTGGGGAAAGTTACATTCCTGGAACCTGCTTGATTCATTGTTCTGATACACTGGAGAAAGACATGACCCTCAGCTGAGATATACCTTAGAACTGGAGATATGTATTAAAAGAAGATAATGCTGAGGGTCTTGCTCACTTGAAGTGGAAAGGTTCCATTTCAAGTGAGTGGAATCTTAAATGCACCAAGAAGACCCCCCACATTCCCAGAGTGTGTATTTTGAAATATTAAGAATACACTGGAAAGACCATCCTTTTCATTCTAGCTAGATAGCCTTGAAGCTTGTGTGTGACTGCAAAGGTAGATTTAGATGCACTGGAACTGAGCTCTGACAGCCTGCAAGGGAGTCAGTGTTTGGTGAGTAATTTGGGTTGTGTCCAAGTTGTTGAAAGTTCTCATATTTTTTAAATACCGTTTTTACCATTCTCATCTCCTTTGAAAGGAAAAGCTTGATCCACTATGGACTTTGATATTTGTTTAGTCCTTTCCTACTCTCCACCAGCCAAATACTTTCTTCTTGCTTCAGATAAGATATGGAATCAAACCTGAGGCCTGCACTTGTGTTTTGGATGGAGGAAACATTTCTTAAAATACAATTCAAACACGCACAAAACATGCTCCAGTGACTGAACTGGGGGTCTGTTACCTGCCTCTCATCCTTTTGTCAGAACTGTAGAACTCCATTGATTGACTATTGAATAGCAAAGCCAATTGTATATAAATCATGTTCAGGGAATACGTTGGCTTCCCTGTGCCACTGTTGTATCCCTGTTAAGTCTGTTGTGATGGCTTTCCTGTAAAAGGAGTGTGCGCGCGCACGTGCACATTTTTCCTCCTCTGTGTGGTTGTGTGATAACTTTGCTTTTGAAAATGGATGAATGGTTATGGATGAGCATTATGCAGCAAAAATTAGATCCAGCACTGTAGCTTTTGAGGAGGATGGGTTGTCCTCTGAAGCACTGTTTTGGCATTTTGTGCTTGTAGCATTTGTTATTCTCCATAGTAATTAGCTGGGAAGTGAAAAAGATAGTTAATTCAGAATAAGTTGATGGCTCTTTAGAATCAACTATTCCTATTTGAGTTTTCCAAACCGTATTTTCATTTATTGTATTCATGTTGGGTCTGGGAGTTTCTGTACTTCAAACTAGAGATGGAGAATTGTTGGCTTTCCTGATGTTTTGGATTATAACTCCCATAATCCACTGGGGATTCTGGAGTTGAAGTACAAAGCTGCTGTGGTGGGCCAGAGTTTCCTCACCCCTGTGCTAGACCTTTGACTTTTTACAACAAATGAAGCCCTTCCCTCTCCCCATATCTACAATGGGTAGTAAGGTTAAGTATCTTCTGGCTTGTGATGCTTCTTGATGACTGTAAAATTTGAGGTGGGTAGGGTGCTGTTTGGCTTTAACAGTGCTACTTTGGCTATATGAAGGAATAACGGCACAGCCATAAGTACTTGGTGTAAGCCTCCACTGGTGCCACAGAATTCAATTGGTAAAGAAGACTTTGTTGATTGACCAACAGTGATTGAATTATGATTCAAAAGTGCAGAAAATATCTTATGTTGTCTTATAGAGGCACAGCAGCAGGCATTTGGGGTGCTGGGTTTGTATATCACTCTTTAAACCTGAGATGAGGTTCAGGTACATCTTATAACGGCCTTGCTCTTAATTGCTTTGATATTTTTTTAAAAAATCTAGGTGCTAACTTGAAGCTAAAGAGAGCAGGCCAAGCTTCGTTAATCAGACTGTTTTTTTTTTTTTGAAAAAAATGTTAAAAGGTACTGTCTTTGATTCTTGCCCTCAAACCAAATGTGTAGTATGTTGTGACTCTGCCTCAGCCCATTAGCTTGATATTTCTCAAGAATGATAATGGCTGTGTGTATTGTTGTATTGTTAACGTACGGTAGTAACTTTTATGAGCAGGCTAAAGTGGCTGGATATTGTAGGAAACTCATATACCCATGAGAGGATTTCCAGTGTAGAAAACATGTACTTCCAAAATGTAATGGATTTGAAAAGTTATCCACTAGGGGATAGATGTTATCCACTTAAATGCAGTTGGCATAAATGTAACTTTGGCTTGAAGAAAATGATACAAGAACTGAATCCACCTGTCTTCGTTAATAGAAATAAGTTTTCAAAGTTTCACAGAACTCCACCTCATGTAACTTGGAGATACTGTATGAAGCCACCTTTTGCCTTGAATGAATGTTTCAGCGTTTTCTCATTTGCATTCATATGGCTGTGCAGAGTACAGATAATTACACAAAGGGGTTTGTGGTATGCCTGTTATGACATAGATTCTGTTCCGCCAAGCGCTTTTGAATGTGTTTCCTTTAAAACAAGCAGTCTGGTTAGATAAATTACTGCCCTCATGTTATGGAGAGGAGAATTTGAAAGCGAGAATGAACAACTTGCTCAAGACCTACGCCTGGCGGATTCAAAGAGAGGTCAGAGGCCACCTTTCAGAAAGCTGATTCTCAGTAACCTCACAACTGCCTCCAGCTATTGTATCTGTTGGGCAATGGAGGAGAACCCTCTCCCACAAATCTTACTACTATAGTGTTAAGTTCTAGTCCAGGAAGAGTAGCTAGATTGCTGCACACACACTGCAACATAAAGCTGTGCACAGTTTTACCCTGAACTTCAGACTGAAGCTGTTCTCACTTCATCTTATCCTTGTGGCTTTTGACCTATCCTCTTACCACCCATTGCTTCAACTTGCATATAGCCCATCTGTGATGAGCTACCAGCTACCTGGCAAGCCCCCTGTCTGCATGGGTCCAGGAAAATAACAGTTAGGTCATGAGCATACAAATCTTTTTGGTAGACTACAACTGAGGACTCGTGACCTGTGATAAGCCTGTTGCACTGAAAGTGGTACTGGGTTGACTTAGACCTCCATAGCTTTGTGGAATAGTGAAATTAACTAGACTAGAGCTTGCTGTAATCTGGTCTAGTATATTTTACCTTTTCAAAGGCTACACAAGCCCATTTTTGTGGTACCGTCTATTGTTTCACATCCTAAGCTTTTCTTTGATAGCAATGAACATCTTCAAACAGTTGCAGATTTTTTTCCAGGACATATATGGGCTAGTGTTGATGGAAAGATCTTTTAACAGTAGTGCAAAAGCACATGTGTCTTACTGTATAACAATGTGGATTGTATTTGTGGGACATGTTGTACCTTTTCCAGAACAAAAGTCCAGAACCACCATCCCCTTATCAGAGAAAGTGGGTAGGACAGACAGAACTGAATATGTATACCTCAGTAATAACACTGAAAAGCTACTGTAGGTACACAGCTTTAGTGCCTGTGTGACTTGAAAGGTTGCATATTCCAAGAAAGTTGATTCCATAAGATATCACCTGACTGCACTGTTAAGTCTTTTTTAAGTTGATTTTGCTCAGTTTCAGAGTTCGCTTTGTGTGTTTGTTTGTTTGTGTGTGTGTGTGTGTATTTATTAAAGCAGCTGCTGTAACTTATTTTCAGAACTATAAAAGTATGAAAACAAACAAAAATTCCGACTTGCAGGCCAATCATAAAAGATTTGCGCTTGGCAGGAGAGAGAAGAAAAGATGTTTTATAATGAAAATGAATGCACTTTGGGTGTGCTTAGACATTGGGGGGGCGGGGGTCAGGCTGTTTTATGGACTGGGTTCTGAATGGCCTTGTGTGTATATATTGTATCAATAGGCACGTTTTTGGTTTCTCATTTGGAAGCATTTGTAACTGATGCAGGGTCCTGTCTGTAAAATGGATGTACTGAATAATTTTGCCTCATAGTTGGGGTGGAATGCTTATTCTTTCTTTTTTCCTCCCCTTTTTGGGTAAATTTTGTCAACCATGGGAGAGAACTTTGTCCCTCTCCTGTTTGTATCTCATTTCTATTGTGGGTTGTTTTTTGTTTGTTCTTTTGGCTTATGGGTGGTTGTTTGACAGGGTTGGTGGGGAGAAAGGGGTTTGAAATAAAATACTTAAACAGTCTTTTCTGTTTTCTGTCTTATTTTGGAGGAGACAAAAGTTGACATGGATTAATTAATTAAACTTTATTTGTCAGTACGTCAGGTGTGTAAAATCCTTTGCCTTATTTTCAGTCACAATTACAACCATGACTGGTCTTAGAATTAGACAGGCAGGCACTTCAGACAGACAAAGGTGGAGGACAGCCATAGTGGTCGCCAGCCTTTCCTCCTTAACCTTCAAGCCTTTCACTTGTTTCTGGATGTAGGTCACACAGTTCATCCTGCCTCCCTCTAAACTAGATTGCACCCTTCAGTGGCAGTAAGGGACCCTGTCCCATCCTCCAATAAATATGGCCTGTCAGTAAGTTTCAACAGTACATACAATGGTGAGAGGGAGACATCTTGTATTTTGCTTCAGATAGCAACATGTCTTGAGCTGAGTGTAGTACAAGGGTGGGACAAGTGGGGCCTGTGGGCTGCATGTAACCCCCAGAGCTATTTTGGTGGCCCCCAGGAAGTTAAAAGAAATCCAGTTGTTTATACATTTTTTTTATTTATTTGTTCCAGAATGCCAGCAAACATACTCTATGGGATGTGAAGGACATTTCCACCATATTCAGAAGCCCTCCCAGCTGTCAAACAAAATTTTTAGAATTTTTTTTTCAGACATTGTTCTGCCCCAAAATCTGCTCTAGTGGGTTTGGGGGAAATTTCCACTGTGTTCTGTACTCACACTCGGCCAATTTAGGCTCAAGACAGGCCTTTGAAACAGGAAGCAACTTTCATTCACTTGCTGTTATTAAAAAGGCTTCTCCTGGGGCTAAAATTGTCCAAGAAGGCCCAAACACGTGATGGTAGTACCCCACTTGTCTCCTAGAGGGCATTTGGGTGGGCAAAAATTTATATATATGGGCAAGGAAAGATGATGCCTTCCAAGATTTGCTGGGGGTCTTTATGCAACACCCTATCCTTCCATTTGTCAACCCCTACTGTAGTGCAACTAAGCAAACTAGGACAATATTATTTCTGTATTAGAGAAGAGAGGGCATTGCTTCAGACTTGCTAATAAGCTAATAAGTTTGTGGCTGAGGAGAGATTTGAATTCTCATGCTCTTGACTGTTAGACTGCACTAGCTCACTACTGACCAAAGTCTTATTGCAGGGGCAGAAATTGTGTGGTCCTTAGATGTTGTTGGGTCGTAACCCCCAGGATTCCTCACCATTGGCTGCGCTCATTAAGGATTATAGGACTTGGAGTCCCATGGCAGCTGGAGGGCTGCAGGTGGGCCACACTGTCTTCCATTTGTTATCTGAGACTGTTCTGCCAGTTCCTTCCAGTATCTGTTTAGGTAAGTGGGGAACAGGGATGAGGCATTTTAAGAGAAATTGTTATTGGGTGTCCATTTTCTTATTCAAATGGTTCACGAGTAGTAGTTTTTCTGCTACATATAGTCCTGATGTTTTGATTAAGGGGAAAGTGATTAAAAAAAGAAGAAGAAATATGGAGTTTCAAATACATTCACAGACAATGGCTGGCATCCTGTGAGGGACATACGCCAAATGTAAGTCACACTATACATGTGGGGCAAATTATTTGCCATAGTGCAAGTGGCTGTATTCTGTTGATAGCAATGGAAGCAGAGTTGGACATAGAGCAATGTACAGGTGGAAGATAGGTTCCCAACGGTCATACACTACAAAAGCAAACAAAATCAAAGTGTGCAAGTGTGACCCATCTCCCCACCAGCAATGAGAACTGTGCAAGTAGGTTAGCAACAGAGGGAAAAAAATTACTCCACCCGACCATGCCCAGCCTTCCATCTTTTTTCTATCCTCCAATTGGAAAGCTAATGTAAAAAGTGTCCAGCAGGATCACTAACACAGACTAACTCTTTCATGCCACTGGATAGCTATGAATGATTAGCTATGATGCTAACAAGTGTTCTAAAACCCATCTGCTTGATGGCAGATGCCCATCTCACTACAGAAAAGAAGGCTAAACTTATTTACACAACTTATCAGTGCTTAATGTATCTGTTTGTTCAAGGCCTGGATTTGCACTGGGATTCAGGAGGGGAAGACCTTAGTTTCAGGATTGAAATAGAGGAGCAATGGATTGCTGCTGCCCATGCATAAAGTGTTTCACATTTAATAGTTGCAAATAGCTGCAGAAAAACAGTCAAATGCTTCCAGGCAAAAGGGATCTTGCTTCCTCAGAGAACATTAAAACAACAACAAGGGACACACACAGAAAAGGAATAGCCATTTGGCCATTAAAAGAATCCAAAATACACATTAGTGGTACTTTTATTAGGCCACTCAGAATGAAGAGGAATAACTTTTTTTTATCTGCCACTGTATGGACTGTGGCAGGGGAACACGGATTAAAATACAGCAATAAATAAAACAGATAACACAGCTAAAAATGCAAACACCAATTAAAACTATATAATTAGTTAAAGGAGCATAATGTTTAAAAAAAGCATACATATGTAGTAAATTCATAATTTTAAGAACACACCATTTAAAACCCATTTGGATAGGCCTGATGGAAGAGAATGATCTTTAATGCTGTTTCAAATGCAGATAGCATATCCAGATGTCAGATTTCTTCTGGCATGTGATTCTACAATTTTGGGGCAGCTAAAAAATTCCTCTGGTTAACAGTTGCCAGCCTGGTCCTGGCTAACTGAAGTAAATGCCCCCACCCCCACCCCGAAGACTTGAGTGTATGGGAAAGATTATAGGGGAGAAGGTGACCACATAGATAACCAAACCATGTAGGGCCTTAAAGTAACAACCAACACTTTATACCTTAATTGTCAGCCAATGGAGTGAGTTTAATATCGGTGCAACAATTTCTCCTAAATGCACCAGTAATCAATCTGGCTGCCATGTTTCGTACTAATTGAAGTTTTGTATAATTGAAGTTTCTGAACTTAGTACAAAGGTTGCCCAATGTACAGCACATTGCAGAAGTCCAGCCTTGAGGTTACCAGTATGTGCACTACCATCTTAAGGTCCTCCAGCTCTAGGAAGAGGCCTTGCTGATGTATCAGTAGTGAACTGATAATAAGAGCTCCTGGCTGTCCTATCTGTCTCAGCTGGCATTTGAAGCGATGAATCCAAGAGCACCCCTAAGATGCAAGCACAGTCTTTCAAGGGGAGTGTAAGCCCATCCAGATTCATTGACACACCTCCAACCCCAGGTTAGGACTCTTAACACCTCTGTCTTGTTTGGATTCAGTTTCAGTTTGTCTTTCCTCATCCAGCCCATTACCACCTCCAAGTGTTCATTTAGAGGAGACACACTATCCTTATCTGATTCTTGAAGGCATGGGGAAGTGTTTTTCTGTGTCATAGGCATACTGATAGAACCCTTCCCCATGGCTGCAGATGACTTCTCCCAGTGGTTTCATGTAAATGTTAATAGCATTGGGAAAAGAGTGGCAACTTGTGGTATGTCATACAGCAGCTCCATTTTTGAGGAGCAGCTATCTCCAAGCTTCATCTGGAACCTACCCAAGAGATCGGACTGGAACCATGAAACACAATGACCTAAATTCCTAAACTCCTCAGGTATTCCAGGAGGATACCATAGTTGGTGGTATCAAATGCCACTGTGAGGTCCAAAAGCACCAATAGCAGCACACTCTCTCTGCTGATGCCCAGGTGAATGTCATCCACTAAGGTGACCTATAGCTGTTTCAACTCTGTATCCTGCTCAGAAGCCAGTTTGAAATGGATCTAGAAAAACTGTCTTGATTCCATCTATCAGCAAGGGCTTCAACAGGATCATCAGTGATAGCAGCCATAAAACCTTCTCAGGCTTTCTGGAATCCTAGAATTTCTGGAATCCTGAAGGATCCATTAGTCTTCAAGGGCACACTATCTTAATGGGTCTACCACCTCTGCAGGGACAGACAGTGGCTGTGATGCTAATTCTGACCAGAAAAATGGCAATCTGCTGAAAGAACTGAAAATGTTGCCATCTGTTTGTGTGGGCTGTGATGCCAGTTCATGGATCCCATGAACTCCTGGCAGACTGGACTCAAATGGGATGTTGCGAAGTTGCCGAAAACCAAAAGTAGGGGCAATTCCAACACCAACTCTGAGTCCAGTTCTGTGAGCTCAGCCAGGGAATCTGTCAGGCAGCAGGGTTATCAGTACACTAACAGAATCTCCAGAATACCTGGTCTTTAGTTTCAGGTACATACATTCAGTGTGATTCAGTTCCCTTATTGGTAGGCTGATCGGCTTAAGATGATCTTTATAGACCACAACTACTGTGTCTGTCCCACACTCAGTTTCCCTTACCTGCTGCCTAACACAGTATACTGATAGGAGACCCTAAGCCAGTATTGGGCCATTATCACCTCCAGGCCAAGTTTCTGTAAGGTGTGCTAAGTCAGCTTCCTCATCCATAAGAAAGTCATAGATTATATGTATTTTAATTTTTAACTGGCCTGGCATTATACAGGAACAAGGTGAGATTTTGTGGGTGATTTGGTTCACTCTCCAGGTTCTTCATCACTCTTTATCAGCATTTGAGGGAACACTGCCCTTTCCCAATGTAAATAAAATTAAGAAAAGATACATACCCTCCAACTGTCCCAGTGCGGCAGGAACAGATCTGATTAATCTTCTGTCATCCAACTTTTTCCAGCTGTTTTTAAAATGTCCCAGTTTCTCTCTTCCCCCTTTCCCCCTTTGTCCTTGCCTTGTTTCAATTGCACATTGAATTCAAAGTGGAAACATGGTTTGTGCTCAATTAACTCATCAGCGGGGAGAAGAGAGGACGGCGCAGAATTCTCCCCTTCCCAGTAGACTTAGGCAAGAGCAAACTGCTGCATCCTCTTCTTGCTAGTTTGTTCTTCCTCATTACACCCTTCTTTCCTAGCTAGTGTGTTCTTCATTATTTTTTGTCATTTTGAGCACATTCTGATGTTGTTTGGCCACACATGTCCCAATCTTCATTTGTGAAATATTGGAGGGTACTAGAGTACAAATCCCTGCTCAACCATTGAAAGCCAGCAGATGACTTTGGCAAGTCACACTCTCTCAGCCTCAGGAAGGCAATGGCAATGGCAATGGCAAATCCCCTCTGAACAAATCCTGCCAAGAAAACCCCCGATAGGTTTGCCTTAGCTTCATCATAAATCAGAAGTGACTTGAAGACACACAACAACAACAACAACCTACATGCAGACTGGTTTGTTTGTCTTTCTCCATTCACTGCAGAGCCTTTAGAAAAAAGCTTAAATCTGACTTCAGAGTGAAAAGACAGGTTCCATTGCACCATTGTGCCATCTTGTGTCCCAAAGAGTTATTACATAGATTTTGATTGAACTCACTAGTAATGACTTGTCTCCAATACACCAGTTACTATAATAATACTGTTAGTATGGCCAAACTAGATGTAAACAGAAGAACACTTTGATTCAAGATATTTTAAAATTAAAATATAACTCTTATACATGACTAATTTGATCTAGGTGAATGGATTTTATAACCAGTTTCTTTCAATACTACTTCCCCAGTCACAGGCCATTTCTGCACTACACTGTTATAGTGCTGTTATTCCACTTTCAATTTCCTATAGAATCCTGGGGTTTGCAATTTAGGGAGGGGCATTTAGAATTCTCAGCCAGGGATCCCTTTGGCCTAGTAAACTACAAATGCCAGAATTCCACAGGATATTGACAGTGGAATAATAGCACTATCACAGTGTAGGTTCTGAGACCGTGATGATATATTGCATTATGCTTCTAAGCAATATAGCCTGAGGTACCTGAGCTGGTGTGAAGGCCATCAGATGTTCACTCCAACTGGGCAGGCTGTCCGTATACAATCCAACTTTTGTGAAAGAAGGAAGAGCTCTTAGTTTGGTTTGGAAATAAAATGCTCACACAGGCTCTGCATCCAGACAAAGTCACTTTTCGGAAATGGCTGGAGCCTGCACAGCAGCCCTTACAGGTAGGACTGGCAGATTTAATTGGTACTCCTTTCAGTGGAAGTCTAGGGCAGAAAGACCTCTTCACACATTCTACCAAAGGTGTAATGGGGGGGAGATGAGAGCATTGCCTCCAATAGGAATTCTGCCCCCAAATGAGATTTTCCTTCCATCTCCAAATGTCTAGCATTGCAGTGGCTTGAAATTTCAGTTGAGCATTAAAAAATACAGTTCAGGCATCCAAGGGAAAAAGGAGAAACAAAGTTATCAAAGGAATGCAAACATGGCAAAATAAAAGT
The DNA here is from genome assembly GCA_948474755.1 of Ctenosaura bakeri. Classification (NCBI taxonomy): domain Eukaryota; kingdom Metazoa; phylum Chordata; class Lepidosauria; order Squamata; family Iguanidae; genus Ctenosaura; species Ctenosaura bakeri. Next base: position 362,931 of record CAOLHI010000699.1, read on the forward strand.
TCTAGGTGTGAATGATTTCTGGTGTGTCGCTGCAATACAAGAAATTTGAGAATTGCACACACAAAAAATTAATTGGGGGCAGAAATCCTATTAGGGGGACACCTCACCTTCCCCCTTCCTTAGTAACTATATCCATTTGAATCAATGACAAACCTCAAAATCCACCTGACACAAACCAAAAGCCAGTTCTGTTTTCCTTAAGTGTTTTTGTTCTGTGTTTTCAAACTCTCTTTAAGAGTATCCTGAGTGTGATCTTGACTATGTGCCCTTAACAATGGAACATTGTGAATTGTGCCTAAGCGACTTCTGGGCCAAAGGATTCTGAGTGTGGGAAGAAGCAGAATTCTTACCTTTGTGATATTGAATGAGATTTGTGTCTTCTTACAGCAAACCAAATCCTTTCCTATAACAGGCTCCCCATCTCTCCTTTCAGTACTAAATCAACAGCCTTTAAACTCTATTCCAAGGCTTTGACAGATTAAAGACCCAGAGAAAGACAGAATGAGGCTAGATGGTTTGATCTTCCATGACTCCATATATACATATGCAAGAACTCGTCAGCCACCCAAAAATTCAGAAGCCTCTGCCGTGTGTGGGAGGCTGACAGGAGGAAAAAAGAGTTCAATTATTTAAGATGCTCCTTCCATTGCACACGCTTATTCTTTGTTGGTTTTCTTTTGTTTTGAGTATATCTTCTCTTGGGCCAAGATACAACCCTGTTCCTGTTTTCTGAATGGAGTTTTATGCCCTTGAAAAGATGGAGGGTGCTTGCCAAGTGGCATTAGGCAAGTCTCTCTGCACCCTTTCACACTACACAATTATAGTGTTGTGATTTCACTCTTAACTGTCATGGCTGCATCCTGTGGAATCCTGGGGCTTGTAGTTTGGTCAGGCACTGGAGAACTGTGGCTGAGAATTCTAAATAAATCTCCTTAAACTGCAAATAATAGGCCTGAGTATTCTAAGGGCACCAGATCCCAACTGATCTTAGAAGCTAAGGAGGGTCAGCCTTGGTTAGTCATTGGGTGGGACACAGCCAATGAATACCAGGTGCTGTAGGTTATATTTCAGAGGAAGGAACCGGCAAAACTGACTCTGAGTATTCCTTGTCTAAGAAAACCCTATGAAATTAATGAGGTCACCATAAGTGAACAGGCAATTGGGAGGCACGTAATGCACACACACAAATGGACAGTCCCAAGATCTCATATGATGTTGTTGTAACAGTTAAAGTAGAACGGTAATGGTATAACTGTGTAGTGTGAAAGGATGCTCAGTGCATCCCGGTTCCTCTATCGTGCCGGAGGTCTGTAGCTTAGGAGAGCACATGCTTTAAGAGCAAAAGACCCCAGGTTCAATCTCTGGTATTTCCAGGAAGGGCTAGGAAAGGCTTCGGCCTGAAGCCCCAGAGAGCCACTGCCAGTCAGTCTTGACGGTCTTGGACTAGATTATCGTGGTCTTCCAGATGTTCTTGAGCTGCAGCCCCTAGAATTCCTCACCATTGTCTCTACCTCCTAGGACTCAGAATCCAGACTGCTGGAACTTGCAGTCCAACAGCATCTGGGGGACCACAGCATTCGCACTCCTGCATGAGGAACACCCATGACCTGATTCCCAGGGTGTAGCTACATGTGGGCAAAATGTGGGCATTGCCCCCAAATAAGAATGTTGCCCCCAATGTCCTTGCACTTCACTCTTAAGATTTCTAGAATTGTAGAGAGTGAGACATCGAATATCGTTCATACCTGCAACTCTGATATTTATGGGGTTCACATTCCCCTGGTAACTTTGCCCACCCCTTTTCCTTGAATGTCTAAATGTATTTCAAAATGATTATCTGAAGTTTTAAGTTACTGCAATAGTAGAAATTTGGGTACTGAAGAAAAGATTCATTAAAGTAAAACAGTGGTTCTTAACTGGGGGTCTGCAGAGCTCTCAGAGGGAGTTTGCACAGCCCTCTTGCTGGACACCAACAGCCACAGCAGCAACAGGGACATGGCAGCGGCAGGTGTGTGTGTGTGTGCCCAAACTACTCTCTCATTTGCAAACAAGGGAGCAGTTTGGGCACATGTATACACTTTCCACCATGTTCCTCTGTGCTCACACCCTTTGCTGGGAAAGAAAGGGACACACTGCACGCGTACAATGTTATGATTCCATTTTAACTGCTATAGTAATATCCTATGGAATCCCAGAGTTTGTTGTTTGGGGAAGACAGCAGAGCCCTCTGATCCCTCCATAAACATCCCATAATACCATAGGACAGTGGTTCCTAACCTGTGGTTCACAGACCACCAGGGGGCCACAATAATCTCACAGGGGGTCTGTGAAAGGCCAGAAGAATGTTACAAGCTTTTGTGGTTAAAGGAACAGTTCCTTCCAAATTTCTGGGCTCACTTACAAGCAGATTTTCCAGAACTACAAGCGAGGCTATGAAATTAAGCCAGATATAAGAAGACTTATAAGTGAAATGTAGCACTAGCTTTCTCCCTAATAAATTAAAATGAACAAGTAATATTAAACCATGGTTCAATGTTCAGGTATTGTTGTTGTTTTAAATTTGTATGGAAGCATTCCAATAAAAATATTGTAACAGAAGAGTGTGTACATTTACTTATTTCTCCCTCCTCTCCAAATTTGAAGAGCCTTAATGAACCACTTTAAATAAATATTTGATGCACTTGGGTTTCAAATCTTTGAGTTAAGTCTTAGTAGTCCATGGCAACAAAAGATATTTAAAGGAGGTCTATAGTAAAGAAAAAAGCTAATAACAATTGCCGTAGGATGTTGCCATGGCAGTTAAAGTGGAGTCATAACATTATTACTGTGTAGCGTGAAGGGGCCCTGAAAAGATCCTCACCTGAGACCTCAGAATGCCAAGAGTGGAGACAGATGAATCACCAAGAAGATGTTACTACAGTTTAGGCCTCCTTGGAGATACCCCCAGATATCACTTTGATATCAATAATTTGGCTCTCTTCCACCACCCCTCTCCATGTATTTGTGAGGCCCCCGGACAACACAGAACTAAGCTCAGCCACTAATCACTGGACATTCCATTCTCCACCCAGGCAGGCCAGAAATAGCCAGATCACCGCTTTAGGAGACCTCTCTGCAAACACCCTCATTATGTATGCGCACTGTTTACAAAGGACTCCCTGCCCCGAGCAGGTAACTTGGCAAGCACTCTACATTTGCATACTGGCTAACTCTTTGTCAGTTTGGACTTAACTCAATCATGCTAAATTTTGACCTTTCCCAAGCTTTGTCCCACGCCTGAAACTCATTGTTTTCCCCAAGTATGGCATAGCCTGCAGTTACATTTCTCTCTATAAAAACACCTGATTCCGAGACCATCCTTGGATCGCTCCCGAGTTCCAGACTGCCTTGCTGCCGCTTTGCTTGGCGAGCTTCCCCTCAGCTCCACGTGCTGAGCCACACCGAACCCCAGCATTGCTCTCTTCTTTCTGGGCTTCAGGAACAGGTTAGGTATCACCCAAATCTACTATCCCTCTGAAAATCCCGCTATCGTACTCACACCTTTATTTTTCTTAGCTATCTTTGTGTGTGTGTGTTGCTTACATTGTGTGCCTGTATTTAATAAAGATCATTCATTATTTCCAACACGGTTTGCTTCTTGACTTGGCCTGACCCCGTAAAAATTGGGTTACAAGATCCTGCTGCGTTACCCTGCCTCTCATAGTGCCAACCAGTGCTCTTGACTAATTTCCCCATCTTGTGTAATTGTAAGGTTATTTAGGTGTCCCTCCCGGGACCCCCAGTAAACAGGTTAACAAAGAAGCAAAGTGTTACCAAAAAAAACTTGGAGACACACTTGCGGATGGTATATTCTCTCTTTGTGGAGAATTTATATGTATTCATGACGGTTTAGACACAATATAATTTAAACAGAAATATAATACATCTTAAAATAGTATGGAGGCTTCTGACATTTGCAGATAATCATTCTAGAGATAGTAGACCACTGGGATTGGTGACCCTCCAGATGTTGTTGGACACCAGCTTCCAAGAGCTTGGTCCATTGGCTATACTGCCTGAGTTGGAGTCAGATAAATTCTGGAATGCTGTGTGTAACTTTGTTGTTGTGTGCATTTAAGTCATTTATAACTTAACGGCAACCATAAGGAGAATGTATCACAGGATTTTCTGAGACTAAGGCCATTTCCGCACTAGGCTGTTATAGCTCTATGATTCCGCTTTCAACATCCTATGGAATCCTGGGATTTGCAGTTTCGGGAGGGGCCAGCCAGCCCCTCCCAAAACTGCAAACTCCAGGATTCCATAGGATGTTTAAAGTGAAATCATAGCATTATAACAGTCTAATGCGGAAATGGCCTAAGAGTGTGTAATGAAGCCAAGATCACCCAGCGGGTTTCCATGATTGAGCAGGGAATTGAACCCTGCTCTCCAGGGTCATAGTACAACGCTCAAACCATTCTAGTACTCTGACCCTCTGTAGGTACCTAACCACTGGACTAGATGAACCATTGGTTTCTACCCATATAGAACACTGTAGTATGTATGCCAAGGTTCAGTAGCTTGAGTAGGCATCCTACTTAATCTCCCATCCAGCTTCAACCACAGGAAAATGTTCCTTTGTTTTAATATTGTGGCATCAGAATGCCTTAGACCATTTACTGTTCTTGTGGTGACAGCATAAGCTGGGAGAGAGAATCCACAAAGAGCCTGTTGCAGAAACAGTGAAAATGGCTTTAAAAAGGAGAGACAGAAAGGAGGCAAAAGCAGCTTATTGATTTCTCCTTCCTCATGCCAAGAATGAGTCATGTTCAGAGTTTGGATGATAACGCCCGGGACTCCCAACCCAGCATTTTTGGTTATTTTTTTTTTAGGAATTCTCATTCACAAAGTAACATTCTAATATCAGGCCAGACCGAGGATCATTTTCATGCTCTTCTTCCTTCCCTCCTTTCTTTTTTTCTCTTCTTTCTCATTTGTCCTCCTGTGTCACTTACCAACTCTGTCTGCCTTCCAACGTACACAAAATGCAGGCACTGACTCAGCAGGCAGGGAAGGGGTTATCAAAATTAACTTCCAACTCTGAGCTTTTCAGCACAATAAAGCAGATCACGAGATGCAGTAGCCAAAGCCATCCCAGGCTTGGGAAATGCAGTCTGGTGGGCAGAGCTTTCAAAGGAATGCTTTGTGTTTTCCCCTTCTTGCACTCCCACCCCATCACAACCAGCAGCACCATCATAAATGTACATCCAAGGAAAGGAGGATCTCAGTAACTGTACTGTCTACAGTGCTCCAAACCTAGAGATGCACAGTAAAAATGTGGATGTGCCTTCAAGTTGCCTGTCAATTTATGGTAACTCCATAAATTTTGTAGGGTTTTCTTTGGCAAGGAATAATCAGAGGTGGTTTTGCCAGATCCTTCCTCTGAAAAATAGCCTACTGCATACTAGGTATTCTTTGGCAGTCTCTCATCCAAGTACTAACCAGGGCTGACTCTGCTTAGCTTCCAAGATCAACTGGGATCTGGTGCCTTTAGCTAGCATGCTTGAAACTGTTCAGTTAGATTCAACAGATGCTCTGCTAAAGTAATTCAGATACCCAATTTAGAGCCTATAACTATTCCTACAGACTACAGCTAGGATGGAAACTGTGTGGCTCTCCACATGTTGTTGGAGTGAAACTCTCAGCAACAATAACCAGCCTAGTCAGTGATGAGAAGCGCTGGGAGTTGCAGTTCAGCAACATTTGAAAGTCTACACAGTTCTTATCCCTGGGTGAGAGCATTAACTCTCTCCTTTGATCAAGTCTGATTCTTTGGAATTGCTGGGACCTACTGTCAGGATTTCTGTTCCGTTTCTCTTCAGCACATGCATTGATATCCTGTGTGCAGAATGATTTCTGATTTCTATGTATGGTTGTGAAAACTGGAACAGTGAAGAGAGTTGACAGGAAGAAAATAAACTCATTTGGTACCGGAAAAAGAGTTCTACAGATATCATGGACTGCTAAAAAGACAGTTTAATGGGTCTTAGAGCAAATCAAAGCTGGACTCTCGTTTAGAAAAAAATTACTAAACTAATGCTGTCATATTTTGGACACATCAGCATAACTCATTGGGAAAGACAATAAAGCTTGAGAAAGTGGAAGGCAGTAGGAAAAGAGGAAGACTGCAGTACATGTGGACAGATTCAAGCAAGGAAGCCACGGCCATGAGTTTGCAAGACCTGAGCAGGGCAGTTGGTGACCAGGGATCTTGGAAGTGTCTCACTCATAAGGCTGTCATAAATCAAAGTCTAGTTGATGGCAAATAACAACCGCCATTTCTGCACTAGACCGTTATAGTGCTCTTATTTCACTTTCAACATCCTATGGAATCCTGGGGTTTGCAGTTTAGGGAGGGACCTCAAGTGCCTCTCCCTAAACTGCAAACCCCAGGATTCCATAGGATGTTGAAAGTGGAATAATAGCACTATAACAGTCTAGTGCAGAAATGGCCAACAGCTCATGAGTTGCAGAAGGCATTTTGTTAAAACAGATTATGTGTTGCTTTTTTTTCTGTTTATCTCCTTCTTGGTCTTGGCCCCTGCTCATCTTGAAGGCCCTACACAATTGCAGCACTATGATTCCACTTTTAAGTACCTTATCAACATTCTATGGAATTCTGAGATATGTAATTTGATAGGGCACTAGAGCTCTCTTGCTGAAAGAGCTTCCAGAGTAGTCCTAAACTGAGAAACCATCTTTTGACAGCATCCAGGTACCCATCACCTGAATATTTTGGACTGTTAACATGCCTGTGTTAAATCCATGATTTTTGGCAGGTATTGCCTTAAGGATACTCATAAATAGACCATTTCCACACTATACTGTTATAGTGATATTATTCTACTTTCAACATACTAGGTAAGGGCCTTTAGAATTCTCAGCCAGAGAGCTCTTTGGCCTCAGTAAACTACAGACCCTAGAACTCCACAGGATATTGAAGTGGAATAATAGCACTATCAGAAGTCTAATGCCAATTGAAGCAAGCTGAAGCAAAGTGGGGGAAAGCATCCTTCGGCTGTGCTGATTTGGCAGCAACAGTCCCAATTAATTCTCTGTCATTGCACTTTTTTTCTGCTGCTTTAAAATATCCCACTTCTCCTCTCCCTTTCTCCACAATTTACTTCAATTGTTGCAAACTGAGTTCAAAGACTGAAAGAAATTTTCACTTAATTAACTGGGGGGGGAGGGAAAATGGGGGTGAATCTTTCCCTTCCCCATGGACTCAGACAAAAGGAGACTGCTGCATCTTCTCTTAGTTTGTCTTTTCTTCCTTTTTAATAATTTCCACCGTCTTGATCATGCTCTGATGTTGCTCATCCACATACATGCATCCAACCTCTCATCTGTGAAATGTTGGAGGGTATACCATAACTCACCAGCAAGGCTCACTGTACAAGCTCCATTGATATTAATGGGAGCTGCGTGAGTATTATAGAAAGTGTGAAAAACCAACAGCTGTTGCTTTCCCTTATTGCTCTATCTTGGTACTGGAAAAGAGGGCTTAAGGATAGGGTTGGGGAAACCTGATAACTTTCTACACATCTTAATGGTTGTTTAAAGCATAGCTTCTCTCTCAGGAAAGCAGGTGCGGCCCTTTTAATGCACTGCCCACCTTCTTCCAAATACTTTGTGCCCTTTTAAGGAATATTTCTTCAATTGCTTGGCGGCTGTAGCTTTTCAGTCTGTCCTGAATTCCAGGCCTCTCATTCTCCCCACCCCACCACCAGCACAATACAGCCTCTTTTGTCCACACCCACCCTTCTTGTTCACCAAACTACTGAATCCTGCCCCCCACCCCCATAAAACACGGCTGGCTTGACTTCAGATCTCAGCTTTTAATTTCCCATTAATGTCTAAAAAAGAAGCGACATTTCTACTGCTAGTTCCTTTCTCCTTTCACTCCTCCCGCCACACCACGACCACCACCACCACCGCATCCACTCATTTCCTGGAGTGGTTCAAAGCTCCATACGCTTGGAGACAAAAAGCAGCATTCTTTTTGGGCTCCAATCAAATAAAGAGGCACCATCTGCTTTATGATCTACGCGCCTGCCTCATAATAGCTTCCCTGTTGCATCGCTTCAGCCAGACACTGATCCTTACAGAGTCCCCTTTAAGCAACGTTCTGTGCTTAAGAGACCTGCAGGGGCTAAAGATGGGGATGATAAGTTCAAACCAATCTGTGAAATTCAGTTTTTTTCTGACACCACTTCCTTTTCATTCTCACAGCCTCCAAAGCTTCCTTGTACATCTGGGCTGACCCAAGACATTTTGCTGCCTGAAACAGAGTAATAACCTCCCCAAATAAGTCAAGGTGTACAGTTTCAAAATCTGGGAAAATTATTCTCGGACAGTAGGTAAAACAAAACAAAACAAAATCTCAAGTACCCCTCTCCCTCTCTGACAGTTAAAATACAACAATAACTTTACAATTACTTCCCTTGATCTGGGAGCTATAGTTCTCTTGATGGCCAGTGGGATTATGAGAAATGCTGTGAAGGTGAGAAGCACTAATTTTTACACCCACATTTATGAGGAGGAATAGGGAGGAAAGAGGGCATTGTGCAGATATTTTAAGAGACAGTTTTAAGAGACAGTTCCAAAAATAAGGGTCAGCCAGGGAGAAACTGAGCAGTATTCACAGTGTCTTTCAGATGCTCAAAGGCCCCTCCCTAAACTGCAAACCCCAGGATTCCATAGGATGTTGAATGTGGAATAATAGTGCTATGACAATCTAGTGCGGAAATGGCCTCTCTCTCTCTAAACATGGCCAATCAGGAGTGCTTCTGTGCCAGACCTTGGATATAACATGTCACATAGTTACCTAATGGGTTACCTAATGTGCATTACAAAGTCACATTTCAAAAGTGACATGAATGTAGAAGCCCTTCTTATGCAATTGCTCTCCTTTATTCACAGAATTTCAAGAGGGAGTTTAGACAAAGCTGTTTTCCACTTCTAATCCTCTCATGCTTTCTCACTGCTTCTTCCATCTATTTCTATCCCATTCCTGGGATAGGAAAAATGGAGCAGATGTACAACATATTTTAACTGGTAAATCTAGGGGAGCAGCTGTGTGGGTGCACCTGAGATCCCTTGTTTTTTTACGCGTCTTCTGTTCCCATAACAGCCATATCATTCTGAGTGTGCCACTGTTTTGTGTGTGTATGTACGTGTCTTCGAGTCACCTGTTGACTTATGGCAACCCCATTAATTGCATAGGGTTTTCTTAGGCCAGGAATACTCAGAGGTGCTTTTGCCAGTTCCTTCCTCCGAAACATAGCCTATGGCACCTGGTATTCACTGGCAGTCCATAATCTAATACTTTCCAGCATTTCATGAATGAAAACCAGGACCCAGGTGTTCAAGGAACACCAGGGTATGATCAAGATGGAAAAAGTTAATAATGATGGAGAACATACAATCTAAGAAGGCTGCAGTAGTTTTCTTTTGCCTCAGCCTTCTAGGAAGGATGTGTCTTTTCTCCTCCCTTGTGAGCTGAGTGCAAACTACTTTTGCATTTTGAACTAAGTTTACAGCAATTTAAGTAAGTTGAGGATAAAGGAGGAAAGTGCGAGGAAGAGAGAGAAACGGGGGTATTTTTAAAGCAAATGAAAAGGTGGGAGGACAGAGAATTAATTGGGACTGTCCCTGTCAGACCAAGACAGCTGGAGGGTGTGTGATCTCATCTGATCTCAAAATCTAAGCAGGGTCAGGTCCTGTCAGTACTTGGATGGGAGACCACCTAGAAATACAAGGTACTATTATAGAGGCAATATGAGTATCAGGTGCTAAAGAACACAAGTCATGGCCTTCCTTATAGGTAACTTGTTGACCAGTGAATAAATAGTATCACGAACAAGACAGGCCTTTCCTCTGATCCAGCAAGTTATGTTATTTTTATGCATAGGTTTTCCCAAGTGCTATAATGAGTGCCTTCCACAGGTCCAAGCTTCTGCTGCCCCAGAGTTTTCTGAAGTGGGGCCTTGATGGTCTTTTTTCATGCTTGATCTCCATCTCCTGGGGAAGGACAAAGAAATATCTCCATACCCGGATAGCAGTTCCCATGGCAGGGAGATGGGACTTTCCCAAACATTCTGCTTGCCTGATTTGCTTCTGCTATCTTTTTTTTTTTAGGCACCAGGAATGCAGAGAGGGCATAGTTTTGGGAGCTCATCCACATTGCTCAACAAAGCACAGTCAGGTTTGATCAGCAGACCTAATGTTTTGAATGCCTGCTTGTTTACGGAGCACTGTATTTGTTCATCAGCAGACTGAATAGAAAGAAGACAAGACTTCCACCTAAAAATGCTATCATTGGGGGAGTCTCTCATACAAAATGGGAAGATATCCTTCTCTCTTTATGCATGAAGATGGTGGTGGTAAAGGCAAATGCTAACTGATGAGGACAACAGAAGGTGAATGATGGGGCCCATTGATTACAGCAAGAAAAGTCTTTGACCTAAGCCCCATGGAATGTGCACTGAAGTTAGCCCTTCTACCCACAATGCGAGAGACTGAAAAGGCCTACAAATGGGTGTTCTAAACTAAGGAATGTGTAGGGAACAGGCTGTAGTTGGACTATGCTCAAGAGGTTTCAGGATGGGAAGCAGGCTCCACGATTTGCAGTGCTAGTAGCTATTGAGCTTCACCAGTTGTTCAAACAAATATATTTGAAGAAAGCTTGGTAAAATCTTTTTTTTTCTTTTTTTGGACAACAGTTCCCCCAAATCTCCTAGCCAGCATGGCCATTGAGGATGCTGGGAGCTATAGTCTAAAAAAAAAGTAACTTCCACCACAGCTCTACATTTATACATAACTAGAGTATATACCCGGCATTGCCTGGGATTTGATTTTTTCATAGGTAATACTTGTTAGAAAGATTTGAGATCCTGTGTCTCTAATTCCCCAAACTGTCTTGTCCAGCACCTGTAACTTTTCCCCATATTCCCCAATCCAATCTGTATTCAGAGTTATTAACATACAGAAATTGGGTTCCTGAGGGAATACACTGTCTTTCTCCTTGCTGCTAGACCTCATCCGAATAGCAATCAACCTATTCAAGACAGGCACAGAGCTCTCTAGCTGAGAATTCTAAAGGCCTCTCATTAATCTGCAAACCCCAGGATTCCATAGGATATTGAAAGTGGAATCATAGCACTATAACAGTCTCATGAGGAAATGGCCAGAGATCAGGGGAGGAGCAGAGAAGAGTCCAGCTATTGCTGGATGGACAGCAGTGACGTATCTTCTAGGGATCCTCCAGAGGTCCTAGAGGAGCTCTAGTTGTGCATCCAACTATAGCCAGTAAATGTTGGGGAGGCTGCAGCAGATAAAATGGGGGTGCAAGGGGGGAATTCCAATCTCTGCAAAGATCCTCCCAAAGACCTACACAGGAGTAACTTGGACTTTAGGCCTATGTTAAGTTACTAACAGGATGCCAGTTAGTAATAAATTGTACCATGGGCTTGTGAGGCTTTTTAAATCTAAGCTAATTATTCTCATGGCTGAGAAAGCCCCAGGATACACACAGACCTCCTGCTCTTGACCTTCCCTGATCTATTTTAGAAATATTCCTCCCTCACACACTGGTGCTATGGTAGGAAATCACAGTGAGAAAGGAAAGTGTGTCCAGCCCAGAGCTGTGAAACAGAACATCCTATTTAGGGCTAGAGGAAGAGAGAGTGGAATCTGCAGAACATTAAAATAGTGCAAGCAAGCGATTAGGAGACAGGAAGGAAAAGCATCTCTAGTCAGGGCTAGCTGTGTGTAGTTTACAACACACAGCTGCACATATATACATGTGTGTGTGCGTTCTCTAGCAAGAAAAGGCACAGTTGTGTCCAAAACAGCAGGCACATTGGCATAGGTTACATAATTTAGTTCCCTCCAGCAATACAGTTATGACAGAGGAGGAAAAGACCTTTGTGGACAAGTCAGAAGCCTTAGCTATGCCATTAGAGGGCAGGCTTCTGTTTTTTAAACAGCTGCTCCAGCAGCAGACATTGATCGTCTAAAAAAATCCAGTTAAATGTTCTGAAAAGGAAGGTTTGCCTTCCATCATCATTATCCTCTCCCATACAGAATGCTTTGCAAGCATATGATGCTTATTAATGATAATTAATTCACAATGTAAGTAGTTTCCATCGTTTTATCTACATGGCCCTTGAAACTGCTCCCTGCGGGGTAGTCAATATCATTTCTTGTTTTACAGGTGGCCACCAGAGCTCACACGGGTGACGGTTTAGAGCTTAGATGTTGGTGCCTGGAATCCACAACCGCTGCCTGAGGGAAGTTCTGCTGGGACCTGGTTATGTTTATTTAGTAGTGTCAGAAATGCATTCTGCAGATGCTCAGAGGCACTGTCATTTCTTTAGGGTCTTGAGCAAGAGGGTATTCAGAGCTGACCTGTCCTGCCAGAGGAAAGTGATAAAATGTAATGCCTAATAGCCAGTGTGGCATAGATGGTGAAGTGCAGGAGTGGATGAAATGTGATCTGGGAGGAATTATGTGTGGTTGTTAACATGCACACAGGCTGTTTGTGCAGTCTTGCAATCTTGGACTATCTTTTTATGGACAAAATACCAGTAAGAAGAAAAGGGTGAACTGTCTTAGGAGCCCCCACAAGAGGGGCTATTCCACAGCGGGCCTAAATACCCTGAAGGCACCAGGTCTTGGTTGATCTTGGAAGCTCAGCAGGGTCAACTCTGATTAGTACTTGACTGGGAGACCACTAATGAATACCAAGTGTTGTGGATAGTATTTCAGAGGAAGGAACTGGCAAAACCATCTAGGATTATTACTTGCCTTAGAAAACCCTATGAAACACGTGGGCTTATCATTAGTCAACAGGAAACTTGAAGGCAGGTACTTACACACACAGGCTCTCCTCCATTGTGTTAACATTTTAAAAAACAAAATCATTTTTCAAAACCAGAAATGGACATTAGTCTATTTTTTTCTTTTATCTTCACTTTTTCATTCTTTTTGGTTTTCTGTGCAGCCCCAGGGGTCCTGGGGCAGAAAATTGACTCCTGAACCAGTCACACCTGTCCATCATTGGGGTAGTGGCTAGGGTGGAGGACTTGCAGGATTTGGGTTCTAGTCCTCACAGAGCTATGAAACTCACTTGGTGCCTTTGGGACAATTACTTCCTCTCAAAGTGACCTACCTTACAAGGTTGTTGTGAAGATAAAGTAGGGAGAAAGAGATCCATATATGTTGCCTGGAGCTCATTGGAGAAAGAATATAAACATAAGTTGTGGGGGCGGGATTGCGGTGGTGATGATGATGATGATGACATATTTTCTGTTCCTGATGCAGGATGACCACTAGCTCCTGATGCAGGATGACCACTAGAGTAAGGAAATCCCTGGGCATAAGCTATTTCTCTTAGGCAACATTCTTAATTTTTCTTTCTCTCTGTTCTTTCCACCCTCTCGAATACTCAAAATTGGGCTGAGACATTTTTGCTGCCTGAGTCAGAGTAGCCATTGGTTTCTCCCACCCTTACAGGTGAAGGTGGAAAGCATCCAAAGCTCAGCAGAATTATTTAGGCACAGGAGGCAGGAAATCCTTCTCTGACCCTCCCTGTCTCTAGCAGAAAATATGTAAGAAAAAGCCCCTCTCTAAAGGCCCCTCCCTAAGCTGCAAACTCCAGGATTCCATAGGATGTTGAAAGTGGAATAATAACACTATAACAATCTAGTGTGGAAATGGCCTTCAAAAGGCCAGCTACACGCAGAGCAGCTTTTCCCAGCTGGGAGATCTGTGGCAACTGGGAGTTGGGGAAGGTGAGATAAAAAGCTTTATGTTTTGCTAAGGTATGGTAGGATGGAAAACCATTCCCCCCGCAAACCCTACCGCTCCCATTTCCAGAAAGGCTTGTGCGGGGCCCTTCTTTCTCCCAGTTCTTTGGAGGCCTTTTTGGCGGGAGGGAGGGGAGGGATGCTGTCTATGGGCTGCCTCCCTCAACTCCATACTGGAAAGTGGCCTGTAAGGTGGGGAGAGTGGTCACAATCCGAGGGAAGCAGGTTAACAGGAGGAGGCAGGGGGGCTTAGGCATCTTTGTCTCCAGGAAGGGCTGCTACAGGAGGCCACATAATTTTTTGTGTCTGTAGGGAACATGCATTTTCTTTTCTGCCTTTCCACACTACAATGTTAAAGTGCTATTATTCCACTTTGAAAATCCTGTGGAATTCTGGGGTTTGTACTTTACTGAAGCCAAAGAGCTCTCTGGTTGAGAATTCTAAAGGCCCCTCCCTAAGCTGCAAACCCCAGCATTCCATAGGATGTTTAAAGTGGAATAATAGCACCATAACAGTGTAGTGCAGAAAGGATTTGCAAAAAGTGTAGGGAAGCGGTGACGCGCAAGATGCGAGAGTGCGTGTTGTAAGTGGTGCGACGGTGCTGCCTCGGGCCAGCAGACTTAGGCCGTTTCCGCACTAGCCTGTTATAGCGCGACGATTCCACTTTCAACATCCTCTGGAATCCTGGGGTTTGCAGTTTCGGGAGGGGCCGCCCGGCCCCTCCCGAAACTGCAAACCCCAGGATTCCAGAGGATGTTGAAAGTGGAATCGTCGCGCTATAACAGGCTAGTGCGGAAACGGCCTTATATAGTAGAGGGGAGGGCTTTTTTGGTAACCCCGCCCTCTCCCCCGGTTTTCTAGTCTCTCAATGAAAGGAAGGAGAACAGCTTTTTGTGGGCTGCGCAAGGAAGGGCATCCTCCGAAGCCCAGGCATTTCCCCCACCTCTCTCTAGATTTGCAAAAGGTGTCAGCGGCAGCCGCGAGGGAGGGGGGCGGTGGTGGGAAGAAAGCATTGCATCAGGCGGTGGAGCGCACGGGCGGGGGTTTCTCTCTCTCTGTGCCAGCCCCTCTCTCCATTCCCCAGCGTGCAGAAAGAGACACTCGAGCCTCACATGACCCACTCTGGGCCGCGTCTTTGGATGGCTGCGAGTGGGGAATGAGCAGGGAGGGGCCGCGGGGTGGAGACAGGCAGACAGTGGCGGCGGAGAGGCGGGTCGTGCGCTCTGCAGCTGTGCCCGCTGCTACCAGCCAGCCAGTCCGCCAGCCCCTGCCGGGGAGACTCCCCTTCCCCATGGCTCGGCCCAGGGCCGCCCCTTGGAGAGCGTGAGCGATCCAGGATGGAAGAGGTAAGGGGGTGCCGGTTGGGTTCAGTGGGGAGAGGGCAGAGATCGGGGTCGGTCTTGGGGAGGGCAGCGCCGTGGGAGACCGAGGCGGGCGGCAGGGCGTGGTGATCGCTTGGATCTCTCTTCTGTGGGGAGGAGAGGGCTGTGTTTGCAAGAGGAGGAGCCGGGGAGGAAAAGCGCGGGGGGCTGTGGGGTGACTTTTATCGCGGGTGGGGTCGGCGCGCCTCGATGTGCGTCTTTGCGCGCAGAGAGGCGAGGATGCGCTGGGAGCGCCGCAACTCGAGATGGAATGTGTGGGGCTGATGAAGGAGAGATGCTTGTGGCAAGGCCGGAGTGTGTTTGTGTCTGTGGGGCGAGGATGCGGTCGCCTAGGGCACCGGGGTCTAAGCAGGGCAGGAGACCGAGGGGAGACGGGGGTCTGCGCCGGACGGTGCAGCAGAGAGCGGGGAAGATGCGCAGGTTTGGAGATGCCGGTAGATTTGGCAGGGACTGGGCGGCGGCGGAGGTGGGGGAAATCTTTCAGGAGGGTACCGGGAAATTCCTGGGATTGCAGGGCCGGGCTGTGGTTACGTGGATTCCAAAACTGTTGATGGGAGAGGCTTTGCAGACCGTCTCTGGGAAGAGGCGATTACAGGAGGTGCGGGATGCTGGCTACTTGGGGTGCGGTGAGAAAGGAAGGGGGAATTGGGCGGCAGGCAAAGCGGTTTATGTAGTTCCTTGGTATTGGAGCTATTTTCAGCGGGGACCGATCTCTCTGGCAGTGTAGGGAGAACAGTGACAACAAAGAGCCTTGTGATTCCTAAAACATTATTAGCGCACCTCTCTTCTCGCAGAAGCTTTTATAGACTAGAGTCCACTCCAACAGAGGAATATGGAGGGGAAGAGCGGGCGTGGAGTTTGGGGGTTGTTTTAGGGCAGATTTAGGCAGAGCTGACTAGACATTTGTGGAGGAGGATGGAAGGGAGCCGAGATCTCTGGGGTGGGGTTACAAAGAACTGAGGTGTGTTGCATCAGCTGTTATCATTGAGGGCTTTGTGGCTGCCATGTCAGTACAGGTTGGGGTGAAAAAAATGGGGGTGCAGGTGGCTAACAAGCAAAGATCTGTGGGACGAGAATGAGGGCAGTGCCCATGCTGGAGCAGATGGCTCCATAAGGCAAGGCAAAGGAACCTGTGGCCCTGTTGGGACTCTGGCTTCTACCAGTTTCAGCCAGTGTGGCCAGAGATGATGAGAGTGGCAGCCCAAGGGAGAGGGAGAGGAACAGGTTTTCCCCAACTTTCTTCCCCGCAGGGGCGGTGGCCTCAGCACTCAGGAGTGAGTGGTATTAGGGTACGAGTTTGAGTGGAGTGTAGGCATTGTGTGCTCAGATGCAGGGTTTGGAGAGTGGTGCTTGAGAAGAGAGATCAGGTTGGATTGTGTGGAGTGCAAGAAGATCTTGCACAGGAGGAGATCTAGGTAACAGTGTGAGTGTTGGAATTTAGGGTGTGAGTACAAGGAGCTGAAATTCTTTGCTGAATATGTTCCTGAATGGACAAACTAAAAGATGTATTGGGGCGGCATAGCCTTGAGAAAATTGTCTCTTCACAAAACAAATATTTCTACTTATCATTAGCAATAACAATTAAGTAGGGAGGACTTGTGTACGGGTATACTTCCGTTAATGACGCAGGTGTGTTCCTGGGCATTACTTCTTTAACAGAAAAATGGGTACCAAAAGCAGAAATAACATGGAAAGAGTAGGGGTAGGGTCCTACGTCGCAAAAAAAGAAGAGTACTAGAGTACTTCAACCTGTTTTAGCCAGCTTTTTATTCAAAACTGACGATACTTGCATGTAAAATGAAACAATCAGGTCAGGGAAGGTTTGCGTAAGTAAACAAAAACATTTTGAGCTGACTAGAGACCACTTGAAAGTTTCTTCCAAAACCGTCCAAGAGTGTTTTTTCTTTCTTTCATAAGTCTCCATTTTTCTTACGACTTGCATTTTGGTGGCCAGACATATAGCTCTATCCTTTTTTTAATATGCTGGAGAGAGCTGGTGAGGCAGACTGGTCTGCTCTCCTCTCTTCTATTGTCCAAACGTGATTGGCAAGGGGTTCTGGAGGCAGCTGCTGTTTTCCTTGCCTTTTGCAGGCAAGCACACACGGCTACCATGTGCTAGAATAGAATCTCATTCCAGCTCATCTCAGCTCAAAATTTATTGCACTGTCTAATGCGGATGTGTTGCTGCAACCTTGTACTGAAAGTCTTTGTTTGTGCAGCCCTCCTTCACTATCCTCCCCATGCTGATGCTTCTAAAAAAAATGCTGCTGGACAAAGGACAAGGAGGAAAAGGAGGTTTGGCAGGGCATAAAAAGGCTTGGTAAAAAGGAGCTATTTTGTCAAAGGCTTTCTCAACTGAGGGTATGCCTGTATACTTTTTTATTACACTGCAAATAATAGTGTGTGCAGAAGATGACAAGAATAACCCCATTACTGTGGATTCATCGAATCTTACAGTTTACTTGAGAGTCAGCATTGTCTGATGGTTTGAGTGCTGGATTACAACCCTGGAGACCAGGGTTTAGTTCTCCACTTGACCATGGAAACCCACTGGGTGACCTTGGGTGTGTCACACACTGTCAGCCCCAGAAATTGTGATAGGTTCACCTTAGGGTTGCCATAAGCTACAAATGACTTAAAGACATACAACAACAGTTTACTCACAGAACTGGGAAATGCCTTGTGCAGTAAAAGAAAAGCACTCAACAATTCATACTTTTATAGATGACGTTTTTAATACTGTAGACCTTTATAGAGCCAGTGTGGTGGTGTGGTTAGAGTGTGTCAAACTAGAATTGTGCAGAGCCAGGTTCAAACTCAGCTAGGAAGCTTACCATCGTGAACCTGGTTCTGTCACCAAGTCTTAGGCTAACCCTGCCTTAAAGGGTTGTTGTGAGAGTTAAATGAGGTGGGAGAGAATATATGTTTCCTTGAAGTCTTGAGAGGAAAGAGCTGGAATTTTTATTGTTCCTCTGTGCTGAATTTTAGTGATTGTTGTTTTTTTTAAAATATGTTTTTATTTAAAAAACCTAGGAAAACATAACATTACATACATAACCTAACATTCATAACAAAATAAACATAATAAACATTTTAAAACAAAACATACAAATAATACACATACAACGTATCTTATTACATATCTAGACAAAACATAGGGCACTTCCCCTTTTAGTGAGATACAGTCTTATAATATTCCGAAAAAAAGACTCTACCTCTATAAATCAGAAAGGGAAAAAACAATATTCATTTTAACACCATTAACTTCGCCTTTACTTACATAATGATTATGTAATAATTTAATATTAAATATTTTTTTTTGTTCAATAAGTCCATAAATTTCCACATAGCGTTACTAGTATACTTTCACATCCCTATTCTTTCAAAAATAACCTTATTACTTCAACACATCTTCTCTTGTTTCTGCCTCCCTCCACAATATTACCTAAGGATTATCTTTCATTCTTTTAACAATAAATTATCACTTCCCTACTTGTTCCTTATTTGAGTGATTGTTTTAATTATTGTTTGCAATTTTTCATGGTAAATTGCTGAGTCTAAAGAATAAAGTGGGAGATAAATACAATAAAGACAGACATTTTGAAGAGCTGAAGCAGTCCTGATTTTAATTTGCCTGCAAACTTGTATTTATTTGAGATATATACATGTGATATATTCTGTTTGAAATAAAATAAAATTTTGTAAAATAAAATTTGAAGTTTTAGTCTTACATATATATACATGTATATGTATATAGAGGGGGGGCTTGCAAATAGCATAAGATTTGGAAAAGCAGCTTTTAAATTGTGTTACAGGAAACCTTGGAGTTCTCTGGAATAGTGCTGAGAGTTTTTTCCATGAGAAGGTCTGTAACAGCAGAAATAGATCAGTTTCTTTGAAAACATGCTTGTCCATCTCTTAGTGATCTTCCTCAGCTATAGACATATGATGTGGAATGTTGGGTGTGTTCCAGGTCAGAGTCTTAATTCACAGTGGTCACCCGGGAGGTCAGTGGCCCATGTAAGCGGACTGTGCAACTTGAAAGATATCCATTCTATGTACAGAATTTTGTTGCACATAGGGGTTCCTTTACAAACATTCAGGGCTTCTTCAGTGGGTGGGTCAATGCAGAAGGAGTTGCCTGAAGATGAGAACCTAGGAAACTACTGATTTAGGGTTCTCTCTCTCTCTTGTGTGTGTGTGTATGCCAAGAGTGGGGAAGTAGTGCTTGGAAAACATTGGACGGAGCAAGCTGCTACTTTGATTACTAATTCATCATCAAGACTTAAAAACATCCAGCAAAATCAAAATCCAGTAGCAAAATCTGGAAGAAGAAAAAAGAAACCATGTGTAAACTAGAAGATTGATCACACAAAAATGCTTGTTTTGCTAACTCCCACCCCTAGTATTTTATGCCAGTGCTAGTTTTTAGCACTGAGAAAGGGCCAACCAAAAATCCATAGCTAGGACAAGTGCCTTTTCTAAAGAATTGCAAAGAATTGCAATTAACCTTTGATCGGTTGGCAACTTCTACAGCATGACTATCTGTGGACCTGACTTGTCGGTCATCTCTTGCCTGCATTGCTTTCGTGTTTGCTTCCTTTGGTGCTGGTGCATGAAGAGTTCACTTGTTTTAGCAGCATCAAAGACATAGTCTGTTGCAGCATAAAGAGATATAAAGGAATCCTTTAACACCTTTGAGACAAACTGAGAAAAAAGAAGTGTCTAGCATAAGCTTTCACAGACTCCAGTGGACTTCTTTGGATGCATGGAGTGAAGGAGTAGATTGGAGTCCATAATAGCTTACGCTGGAAATTTCTTTATCTCATTCTCAAAGGTGCTACAGGATACCTTTTGCAGTTGACCCTCCACATTTGCTAGGGTCAAAATGAGTGAGTGTCTGTGGGAAGGGGAGTGCGGCATGGTGGAGGAGGAGGGGACATAGGGTCCAGACCAGGTCAGGGTAAGGAGAAGGAAAGGGGCTGGGTTGGCATGGGAGCCCTTTACTTCCTCTCTCTTGCCCATCTCCTTCCTTTGATGTTTGGGGAGCATTTGGAGAGGGTTTGTGGTACAGAGAAATTGGGGTGTTAGCATCCTTAGCAGGCCAGGCAGTAGCTGGTGGTGGTGGAGGAGGAGAAGCGGGGACTAGTTTTTAAAGGGCTGCGTAGGCCTGATTGGATCCACTAAGAGGGAATGTGCCTCCAGGGAAGAAGCACTTGAAGTGCTCGGGCAGAGGTTGGTGAAACTCACAAATAATCAATGGCATGAAATTTAAACCTGTGAATGGGGGGGGCCAACTGTTTATTTCCCTAAAAGCAGCCTTCCAGACTTTTCATGTCGGTGACACACTTGTTAGACATGCATCATTTCACGACACAGTAAATCAGTAAGTAATTCAATCAGTTGAGGCAGCCCCATCACTGACACCACCCTTCTGAGGGTCTTCCTTGGCCCAGTGCGACCATGGCGGGAGAAGTAGCCCCTCCATCTCTTATGTTCCTGCGACACCTGCACACTGCAGGCGACACAATAGTGTGTCATGACACACAGTTTGGAAAGCTCCGCCCTAGGAGATCTTGGGGAAGTGCACCCCTCACTGGACTTATTCCTGCAAAAACATAAAAAGACTCATTCCCCTCCAAATGTCCCCAAATGCCTTCTAGGGCTCATGGGGGCATTTTTAGCATGTTTTGGGACCTTTCTGATCCATTTTGGGCCTCAAGAGGTTTTTTTTTTCAATAACAGGAAGTAAGTGGAGGTCACTTCCTGTTCTCTCCTTTTCAAAAACTAAAAAAGGGTCTCTCTTTGCCTTACATGGGCCTGGGTCTGATATGATGGAAATACTCCCTATATACCTTGTGGACATTTTAGGGCATTTTTTTGGGGAGGGGGAATGACCTTGATGGGTCCTGTGGACAACAAAAACAGCCTTCAGAGCAGGGTGTGGCTCATGAGCTGCACTTTGCCTTTGCCTGTCTTAAAATCTTAAGGGAAGAAATTTTTCATTCAGCCGAGACTTTCATACAAACAAAACAATGAGATGCTTGCCTGCACTGTTTCTCCCTTCAGATTTCTTTTCCTGATCCTCTGCAGCAAGAGATGTCAGTAGTAATATGTGAGCTCTATGTATGTTCAGAGACATTCTGTTTTAATTTCATGTGTTCTGGGGCTGAGTTGTAGCACTAGAAGGTGATTCTGGGGTTCAGCCTTCAATCAAGTGGTGGCTAAAATAAAATGTTAAAGTGTTCAGTGCTCCTGTTTAGAATGCCAGCCGTGATATTTTGAAAGACTTTCCAATAATTCCTCCCTTTCCCACCCACCCACCCCTAGTATTTTATGCCAGCTGGCCTTCTCAGTCTTTATTGGGACACTCATCACAATCAATTTGTGATTTTCCCTTTTTTTCTTTTGGAGGATGTTGTGGGAAACTATTTTGAAAACCTTGGATTGCTTTCAAGCCTATTGATATCTGCCTCTGGTGCATGTAGCATGCTGGTTTAGCTACAAAAGGAATGGTGGCCAGAGAATGAATTTGCTCTTCGTATACGTAGGATTAAGCTTGAGCTGAAATGACCCTCAAAGATTTCCTTGGCAAATGCAGCTGCTTCTGTCAAAAGCCGTATCTTCACTGCATAGCTATACCACTTCATAACATTGTAGTTGCCCTAACCCTTTCCATAGGAATCTTGGGATCCTTAGACTTCTCTAAAGATCTCGGTTAGAGGGCTTTAGTCCCCCCCCATTTAAATTGCCAAGGCACTCTGAGTGCCTGTTAATACTACAGAATTAAATTCTCCTCTTCTCTGGTTATTTTCTAAGTACTTCAACAGGCTAGAAATCATTGGATTCTTTAGGTTGGAGCCGTGGAAACGAAAGTGGTATGAAATACAGTGTGCAGCTGTGTAGTACAGATTGTCTGCTTGCTGAAATCTATCAAGTTTATCTTTCCCCATTCTGTTCTTATTCTCACTCCAGAGCTGGATCCTTGGGGACAGGGCTACATCTCAGGAGAGGGTTCCATGTCAACCAGCCTCTGATTTCCCTCTCATTGTTTCCTCCTTAGTAAGGAGAACTAGGAGAGGAGGGGTTGCTTTCTATCCAGTTTGCTCAGGGCATTTCCTCCCTACACTGTTATAGTGCTATGATTCCACTTTCAACATCCTATGGAATCCTGGGGTTTGCCGTTTAGGGAGGGGCGTTTAGAATTCTCAGCCAGAGAGCTCTTGGACCTTAGTCAAGTACAAACTCCAGAATTCTACAGGATGTTGAAGGTAGAATAAAAGCACTATAACAGTGTAGGGAGGAAAGGCCCTCAGTTTGTGTGTCCTCTTCATTTTAGGCAGTGCAAGGGACTGGTTCCACTCCAGATAAAGTGAGTTCATGGTAACAGTGAACAAGAGGGGACTCTTGAAGCTTAGCAGTCTCACCCTTTCTCCCCAAATCTAGAATTGGCATTACATCTGGTGAGCAGAGTTGCAGGAGGCAAACCTTTTGTTGCCTCAGGCAAGGGCAGCAAAATGCCTTCCCCACTTCTAGCCAGGGTGCAGAGAATTCAAAGGCTGCCATGTTATTTTGGTACCTGAGTCAGAAATTTGACAAACACGTCCTCTCTGGCTTGTTGCTGTTACATGCCATCAAGTCATTTCCAACCTGCAGCAACCCTATCAAGTTGTGTATGACTTATGGTGATCCTAAAGTGACCTTATCACAGGGTTTTATTGACAAGATTTGTTCAGAGGAAGTTTGCCATTGCCTTTCTCTGAGGCTGAGAGAGTATGACTTGCTGAAGGTCACCCAGTGGGTTTCCATGGCCCAGCAGGGATTTCAACCCCAGTTTCCAAAGTCCTAGAGCAATGCAGAAACCACTACACCATGCTGCCTCTGGCCATTTCCATACTAGACTGTTATAGTGCTATTATTCCACTTTCAACATCCTATGGAATCCTGGGGTTAACAGTTTAGGGAGAGGCCTCAAATGGCCTTTCTCTTTCTCAGCAGAAAATGTATAATCGTAATAAATTAACTATCCTTTCTTGACATGCCAAACCAACCGTCTGAAGAAGTTGTCCTATTTTCACTGAATGGCAGAGCCACTGCTAAGAGCTAGGATGATGAAAGGTGGGTTGGTAAAATTTAGAACTAGGTCCCTTAGGAGAAGGGCCATAACACAGTGTCCGAGTCCATGCTTTGCCCGCAGTAGGCCTCAGTTTTCATCTCCATTACCTTTTTCTGCCTTGGGTGTTCAAATTGTGTAGGACTGTAACCTCTGTCATCTTCCACCCTGACAATGATGGGAAATGCAGTCCAGAAACAATTTGGGGACTGCTGTGTAAAAATGACAACCAGTTAGCAGGACTGAGAGACAGAAAGAGAGTTGATATTAGTTAAAACCACCATACATACCTAGCGTTCCTCAGGATTTTAATACTTGTAATAATACTTGTTAGAAAGATTTGAGATCCTGTGTGTCTAACTCCTCAAACTGTCTTGTTCAGTAACTTTAACTTTCCACCACATTCCCTAATCCAATCTGTATTCAGAGTTATTAATGTACAGAGGTTGGGTTCCTGAGGGAATACACTGCCCTCCTCCTTGCTGCTAGGCCTCATCTCCATAACAACTGGCCCGGCCCAAGAGCTCTCCAGCTGAAATTCTAAAGGCCACTCCCTAAACTGCAAACCCCAGGATTCCATAGAATCTTATAGCCAATCATATGAGGTCTTCTTGCCTGACAAAGAAAACAAACAAACTTTGACTTCTCTGTATTAGTACATAGGCAATACTCATCTGAATGGATTGAAGACATATGGTGCTGAGTGTAGGTCCAGAGTCTTAAGAAGGTTGACAGGTTGGCAGGCTCCCTCTGCTGAAATTCTCTTTTCCGTGCTCCTGTGAGAGGCATGAGAGCCCTATCCCTTTTTGGTGCGTGGCCGTCCTCTCCCGGGGGTACTGCGTATAGGTCCCTTGCAACTCAAAGAATTGGGATAATTTGTAACCTTCAGAGCACTTTGCAGATAACACTGCAACCATACCTACAAAGCTTTGTTCCTACTCCTAGAGCAGATGAGGAGCTGAGGCTCAAAGACAGTGGCTCACCAAAGGTCAGTTACTAAGTTTATGAATGGGATGCAGCTCCCAACTGTACTTCTCCCATGCCGGACTAGGAATTACCCATTCAAAATAAGAATTATGTCCACCTCTGTGAAATTTTCCTTCAGCCCCCGAATTCTGAGAGGGAGAATCAGAGAGAGAGAGAGAGAGAGAGGGAGGGAGGGAGGGAGGGAGGGACTGAAAATTGTTCACAACTCATAGTTGCTATATTGACACTCCCTTGATAACCTTGCTTGCTCTTCCTCTTTGGGTACTTGAATTATACAGTGAGCCTTTGGTATCCACTAGAATTTGGTTCCAAGCCCCTTGCCAGATGCTAAAATCCATGGATGCTCAAGCTCAAGTCCTCTTATGTGCAATGGTGTAGTAAAATGCCATCTTGTATATAAAATGGCAAAATCAAAGTTTGGGTTTTGGGATTTTTTAAAAATTGTTTTCAAGCTGTGATTGGTTGAATCCTTGGATATGGAGGGCCAACTTTATTTCTTGATGCTCAAGTGAAATTTGAGATTACTCCTATGTTAGAAATTTGGGGACCAAAGGAAAATTTCATTTGGGCCAAACACTTATTTTGCACCCTATTTATCTATACCCCTGATGCCACATCAATTATTATTCCAAATCTGTATGTCTGGATTGACTTGAGCATGTGAGCCTGCCTGGGAACTCTCCTTCTTCCAACGTTAGTTTGCTTGTTTATTAAATGTGTTTACCAAGAAGCCATTAAAAATTGCTAAGAATATATGATGCCCCGAGCAGCACTAGAAAATCCTTTTTGTCCAAACATTAAAAATGTATAAACCCCAGGAAAACTAGTTAGATCAGCCTTAAAGATTACACCAGCCCATCCTTAAAAGTGTGCTTGAATTTAAACCACCATCCCCTTACAGTGGTAAATATAGAATGTTTGTGGTTGCTTGCTGGTCAGAACATTGTACTTTGCACATGCTCAGTGGAGGCATTGTTCCTGCTGCCAGCTTGGCAGAGGGCAACATGTTCCATATCCTTGACTGCTAATGCATTTTACAAGACATAATGTGTAATTATATATCGGGGAATGTTTTTCTGTGCGTGGCTTTAGATTGGTTTTTGAAATGGATGTCAGGAGTCCAGCGGCATGGTGCTTCCTCTGAAGTGAGGCATCTGATATCTAAGTGCACACTTTCTTGCTGTGGATCCTTGCAGATCTGCATGTGTATCTTCCTCAAACCCCCTCTCTGGAGTTTTCTTTTAAACAGAGAAGCCAGAGATCAAATTTCTGTGCATTCCACTCCTAATACCTGATATGTAGGGATTCTTTGTGTAGTTATTCAGTGGTGTGAGGAAAAAAGGGACTCTGCCGTTTGTTCGGGAGATCTTTAATCTATTATCTTTCTGGGACTGCGCACTGCCATTCAGTGCATACCTGTGGGGTCTGTTTGTGGTTACCAAGTCAAGGAAAGAATGGCATTTGGCACTTTTCCAGTGGTGTTCTCATCTCTATGCTTATTTTATTTTTTAAACCTGCCTTTTGTATAGATATTGCAAGGTGGTTTCTAGGAACTTTGCATGTGACAGCTTTGTCCACTGAGACAGAAAAAAGTTGTGTGAAGAAGCCTCCCCAGTTGTTTTGTTTTTTGTCTTCTCCTTCCTCTTCCTCCTCCATTATCATCAATATCTCATCTTGTTTCCCAGTGTGGGATTCAAGGTGGCTTCCAGCAGTTAAAACAAACAGTTAAAATGCCACACCATACAAAAGTTAAAAAGCAATTAAACTATCCCCCACCTGAAATTAAAACCAGTTAAAAACATATACCATTAAAAACAATGACAAAAGTCCAGCATGTTATTCAGACCTGTCCCCCCACCACAAAAAAATTCTCAAACACCTTCCAGAATAAAAGGGTTTTCACCTGCTTGCAGAAAGATAGTAAGTAGATTGTGAATCTAATCTCTCCAGGCAGACCCTCTATTGCACCTCTAGCAGGTGTACCTGTGAATGTGGAGAGACGGAGAGAAGGACTCCTTAGAAGATCTTTAAACAAAGGCCATTTCTGCACTAGACTGTTATAGTGCTATTATTCCACTTTCAATATCCTATGGAATTCTGGGGTTTACAGTGTCGGGAGGGGCCAGATGGCATTGAAAGATATTGAAAGATATTGAAAGACATTGAAAGATATTGAAAGTGGAATAATAGCACTATAACAGTCTAGTGCAGAAATGGCCAAAGTATGAGAGAATATGGTTCTTCAGATAATCTGGCCCTGGCCCATATAAGTTAACCTCTGAAGCAACACAACACTACTCAGGGGTTACAAAAAATAGACAAGTGTGATGATAGGAACTGTCACACAGGTTGGAGATGGGATGTGTGTGTGTCACATGGATAGCTTGCAGGAAGAAGGAGCATCAGGAAGCTAGATGAGAACTTTGGGGTTTCTCTTAAGCAAGAACAGAATACCCGTGGGAAAACCCCTGACTCTATCCAGATACAGAGTTAAGTCCAGAGCCATGATGGAACTATATAATGATGCTATCCACTCCAGAGTGGGAGGGCAGTGGAGGGATATAAAAAGTGGGTATAGGAAAAGTAGTTTGGGTAAAACATTATGTAGAGGAGGCAAAGAGAGACTTCGATGGAGAGTTAGGACTAATCAGAGTAACTGATATATACAGTAGGCTATGGCCATTTCCACTCTACACTGTTATAGTGGTATTATTCCACTTTCAACATCCTATGGAATCCTGGGGTTTGCAGTGTAGGGAGGAGCTTTTAGAATTCTCAGCCAGTAAGCTGCAGACCTCAGAATTCCACAGGATGTTGAAAGGGGAATAATAGCACTGTGACAGTGTAGTGTTGAAATGGCCTCTGTCACAATTTGTATGTTTTGAGAGAACCAAGAGATAAATTGCTTACAGATTCCTGTGAAGCTCTAACCATTTCTCCATCCGTCAGGCTTGCCTCAAAGGACAAGTGATTCTGTTGTGTGGGACTCTGAAGTGATTAAGGCTACAAGTTGCAACTCTGTGCATATTTAATTATCAGAAAGTCCCATTAAACCAAGTGGAACTTGTTTCTGAGCAGAGCTTGTAAGAGTGGCTTGTGCTATAGTCCAAATCAGTAATTCTTCCAGGTTCCTTGAAAGTAATCAGGTAAACATGCATTAGGTGTTCACTGTGTGTGTTCCTGTTGCATCCAGTGCGCAAAAGAAAACTATTGAGCCTCTTGATGGAGCTGGAAACAGTTTGGGCTTTGGTCATGATCTGCTTCTTTGAGACTTCACTCACAGATGTACTTATTTGGGGAAGTAAATCCCATTGACACACTGGATCTTGCTTCCCGATCAGCAAGGCAAAGACTAGGCAACAGGCTTCTGGATCATGCTCATTGTACATGGAAAGAGATGAAAATGTTTCAGTTAAATTAACAGGTTTCCACCCACAAGTTGCATTACTTTTAAAAAAAATTTTGCGAGTGGGAAGGAGTAGATTTTAATTCTACCTCCCAGAAGTTTGGAAGACACTGATTTGGAAGAATGGTTCTTATCTTAATTTCCTGTTCTGTTTTCCTAAAAGGATTTTTGATCCATTCATATTTAGTGCAGAAAACAGGATGGGAGTTCTTGGATTTATTCATAGACTAGCATGATCCTCCAACCAGGATTGTATCACCATTAAATGTGGTAGAAATGAACAAAATGTAAATCTGTTCCAGAAGAAATTGAAATTGATATTTTCCCTCCTTCTCCTGAAGGGAAGTATCTAGTGGGATGCCTCAAGGATGTGTCCTGGGTCTGGCGTTGTTTAATATTTTTGTAAATGATTTAGAGGATGGAATAGCAGGCTTGCTTATTAAATTTTTGGATGACACTGCTTTTTGTGGGGGGGGGTATCAAATACCCCAGAGGACAGGAACGGAATTCCAAATGACTTTGACAAACTGGAGAGCTGGTCTAAAAATAACAAAACAAATTTTAACAAGGATAAATGCAAGGTACTCTGTCTAAGGAGGAAAAATGAAATGCACAATTATAAGATGGGTGATACTTGACTTGAAAGTACTATAAGTGAAAAGAATCTACAAGTCTTATATACTGCCAACCCAGCAGGAGAAGAATAGCAGTCATGCGGTCTGGACACAATTTTGGGTTCTGACCTACAGTTAGAGAAACACTCATCCGTGATGCAGATGTTGGTCATAGAGACATCCACTTGTCTCTAACACTTGTGCATTGTCTCCAGAGCTTGGGAAATTGCCTTTTAAAAGCAATGTATTCCCATTAGCTGCTACAATATTGGAACAATAATTTCTTGGTGGTCCTCCTTGCACTGTTTTTAAAAAGCAGCTCATTGAGTTACTCTTGCATTACTTGTTACATTTCAGAAGCTTTGCCACTTTAAAAAAGGGAAGAGAATGGTATTAAAAAGGAGGTGGGTTAAGTCAAACTGCTTCTTTGAAAAGCAACTTTGGAAAGGACTGTTTAAACTAACAGAAGGCCTTTATTTGTTATACCAATGAAGGACCATTCCTGCTTTTTATGTTATGCTTGAAATTTAACTTCCTTATGCCTTCATTAACAACCCCCATAACCCATTACAGATAAATTTGTTACTTATGCCTCATTACTTTTGAGATCTGGATGACTCTGCTGATGGAGACAACAATGAAGGTGTTAATTGCTGAAATGATGCTTGAGATCAGTCCTATTGCTCCCAGTGCAGTACCCTGGCTGCCTGTCATTAGTGTATTGAAAATGGATACCCAGACTTGGAAAGAAAATCACACTCTGAGATACTGGCTTGGATCCAGACTTAAGCATACTTGAAGTTGACACCCTAAAATCAATGGAATTCATGTTACTCCTGACTAACTTAAATGTCTCTGATTCCAGTAAGTCTCCTCTAAGCATGACTACATCTAGATTCTACCCTGTATTATCATTTCACCAACTATTTGGACTTTGAACATGGAACTGAAGGTGATACATAGCTGGAGTTCAGCCCTGCTTTCCCAACAATCCTGTTATGTCGCACAATGCCTAATGCAATCCTTTTATTATTGAATGCCTGATTAATCTGATGTCCGTGGAGGTGCAGTGGGTATGGTTTGAAGAGGCAAGCTGGCTGCCTGCTGTTTTCTCTCTCTCTCTCTCTCTCTTTATTGCTTCATCTTCTCCCTTGGCTTTGAGACAAACAATTCTTGCATTTCCATTTTCCTCCCTCCCTCTTGAAACTCCCAGGACTGGATATCTCCTTTTTCATCTAATCTGGCAATGCCCCCCCTTCCCACAGCTGCATGTAGGGCAGCTCTCCCCCTCCCTACATGCTTTAATCCGCCAGCCCTATGCTTTCCTGTCTGGTCTTCCAATCCTTCATTATAACTTGTCCTATTTTGCAGTGCGTTTGCTGTCATTTCAGGCAATGGTGCAGAGTGAACAGATGTACCAGTATCTGGGGGCTGTTGGCCATATTTGCCCAATATGTGCCTTTTGATGGTTTGCTTCTGCCATTGTGTGCAAAGGGTTTCCTGTCTGCAGGACTTCAGAACTGGAGTCAGAAACCATAGAAACAAAAAACAAAAGGGGGATCTTGGAAGGAACAACTTTGGTGCCTCTTCCCTTCTTCTGACAATTATTTCTTGTGGTGCAGTGGTCTGAGCATTGGACTAGGACTTTGGGAAACAGGATTTGAATCCCTCCTCAGCAGTGGAACCCCACTGGATGACCTTGGGCAAGTCACACTCTCTTGGCCTCAAAGGGAGGCAAAGGCAAACCTCCTCTGACTAAATCTAGCTCAGAAAACCTTATGATAGATTCACTTTAGGATCACCATAAGTCAGAAAGCCCCTCTTAAGTTGCTACCAGAAGTGAAGGTGTTGGCAAGCCAGAAAGAAACTCATGGTAAGGACATTTCCAAATGGAGGGGCTATAGAGTGCTTCATTAACCTTCTCAACACATCTTGTACCTGTGAATCTTTGAGAATCTGTGACTTCCATTCTTCCTTTCCCCTCCCTTTCACTTACTGATTCCTCATAGCTAAAAAGGCGGGCTGGGGTCAAGCCAGGCTCAAGGATGCTTAATATAGTTCAGAACAGGTGCAGCGCCCCTGCTCAAGCCGATCCTTCTTTGCAATGTTCCGCTGCTTCTGCTCTTGGCTTGGCACTACAGTACTAAGATACCTGTGAGGGAATGATCACTCTTTCGTTGTTCAGGTAGAAAACTGTCATTGCAGGTATTTTCCATGTCAGCGGGATGGTGAATCCACTCTTAATTTTAGGCCATTGTTATGGTGTTACTATTCCACTTTCAACATCCTGTGGAATTCTGGGGTTTGTAGTTTACGGAGGCAAAAGAGCTCTCTGGCTGAGAATTCTAAAGGCCCCTCCCTAAACTGTAAACCCCAGTATTCCATAGGATGTTGAAACTGGAATAATAGCATTATAATAGTGTAGTGCGGAAATGGGCTAAGATTTACATCCCCACTCAGACACTGGGTGACCGTGGGCACATCATACTCTCTCAGAATCAGAGGTGGGCAAAGGTAAACTGCCTCTCCACAAATCTTTCCCCCCAAAATCTTGTGAAATCTTAGGTTTACCGTAAGTCAGAGGTGACTTGAAGACATATGGCAACAAAGTGTCACTGACACGGGGAGGTCCTTTCTAGACATCTAGTCTCTCCTCTTTGAAAACTGACCCTTGACGAACCTATCATGGGGGTTTGCCTTACTCTGAGGCTGAGAGAATGTGATTTGCCTGAGGTCACTGAGTGGGTATCCATGGCCCAATGGGGATTCAAATCCTGGTCTCCAGTTCATAGTTTGGGCACGCACGCGCTCACACACACACACACGCACCTGCCACCATATCCCTTTTGTCAAGGACATGGCAGTGGGTGTGTGGGTGCCAAAACTGCTCCCTCATTTGCAGCAGCAGGGAGTGTGGGCTCCGAGGGACATAACAGTAGGTGTGTGTGCATGCCCTAACTGCTCCCTCATTTGTAAATGGAGGAGCAGTTTCAGCACTCACCTACATCCTACATCCCTGTTCCTGCCACTGCTATTAGAATCCAGCAGCAGGGCTTCGCAGACCCCCTGTGAAGGCTCAGTCAGTGGTGGAGCTTGGAGTGTGTGTGGGGGGCTAGGGCGTGAGAGGCATGGCTGCAGTGTGTGGGGGTGTGGCCAGGCTGAGCAGAGGCATGGCTATGGGCCAGGACGCCCCAAAAACATTGCCACCTAGGGCGAATCACCCCCGCAACTGGGCTCAGTTTAAGAACCACTGTTGTAGAAGAAATTAGAGTGCCCCTGAGCATAATACAGAGTGGTTTCCCTTTGATGTTGAACAATGACTGCCTGAGTTCACAAGACTTGATATTAAGAAGCAGAGCTCTGTTGCAGGTCTCTCATGCAGGTGTAAGCCCTGCCTGTTCCCTTTTCAGACCTGAACTGACAGCCCTGTTCAGATCAAACCAAGGGTTTACAGCACTGCCTGTTCATGTGCAATAAGAAAATGTCTGTCCTGATAATTCTGAGAAGGAGGGAAAATTTGAGGTTAGTCATCTATCCCCCAACTCTGTGCTTCAAAGAAAGTCATATGACATGTTTTAAACTGCCTAAGCTACACTGATGTCATTCTGAGAACACTTCTTGGTTATGATTGTATTCTCAGATCTCATCTAAATGTTATCCTGCAGCTCCATGCCAGTAATATTATTACCATAGTATTCAAAGAGATAGCAAAGTGTTGGTCTCTTCTGGCATAAAAGACATAAAGGCACCTTTGAGAGTAAGTAGGAAGAGGACATTTCTTGCATATGCTTTTATGGACACAGCCCACTTTACCAGTTGCATGGTCTATTGCTGTTATCTGATACCATTACTGTTGCCCTGCCACAGGGTTAACCCTGAGTAGAAATTATGAGGGCTTCCGAAGGTTCTTGGAGTGCAGCTCCTAGAACTTGTCACCATTGGCTAGGGCTGCTGGGAGCTGCAGTTCAGCGTGTGTGAGGGGACACACAATTCCCATCCCTGGGTTGCATCCTTTGAGCAGAGTTGGTGTGGCTTCTGTACAGCTGTGGAGCAAAAAATCTTCCATGGTGAAGGAATTGTACTTGTGCTCTTGCACGATGTGAGTGCAAAGTTATGCTGTTCGGTTGGTCTGTGTGTGGCTGCTGTTCGGTGCTGATGCAACACTGACTTGCAAAAGCCCTTCTGTTGATGCTATCTGTCTTGTTTTTGTTCTCTCTGTGCTTTGTACCAGGCTGTAAATAAAACATTAAATACTACAAGTGTTAAGCAGCAATAATTTTTAGTGTGCTCAGGAAAGCCTTCCAAAATATGGGTCAACACAGGGTATCCATAAGCCTTAATCTGCTCTTGCCGTCTGTCTCTTGTAAGAGAGACCACCCCTCCTCCCCACCCTCTCCTGCTGTCAGCTGAGTCTGCTTTCCCTTGTTTATCCAAGATTGCCACTGATCTGAGCCCTAGACCTTAGCAACCTTTTCGGAGCCATTCTGATCCAGGTCAGATTAAACAACAGCTAAGTGAGCTCTTTGAGCAGAGCTTAAAAATTTACTTTTTCAGGGGCTTCACTATCCAGAATTTCCCAGGCGTAGAGCTACCGGACGTACTGGGATCAGGGAAAGGATGCTGGACCCTCCAACAGACCCTCCATCTTTTCCCAGATGGAAACCGGGATATATATGGCTGAGCAGCATCAGAGTTTAGTCAAAAGGGTGTGGCCAAGCAACAAGAGAGCAAAAGTTATAAATGAAAAAAACACACACAAAAGTACTATTTGCACTGGAATGTTTATTCTGAGTTTAGGAGAGAATAAAAAAAAGATACAGAAAAGCGTATCTTTACGTTGTTGTTATGAAGGCACATAACAACAAAAAACCTGGGAATAATGACGTAGACTCCTATAATTCCCCCTTCCCTGTTTTTATTATACATAAAGCCCTATATGGTTTGGGTCCAAGTTGCCTGCAGGATTGCCTCCCCCCATACTCTGTACAATCAGGTCCTCCGGGGCCATTTACTTAAACTAGTCACGACTAAACTGGCAACTTTGACCCAGAGGACCTTTTCATTCTCTGGCCTAGATTGTGGAATGACCTGCCAGAAGAGATATGACAACTAAACACACTGTCTGAATTTTTAAAAAGTTCCGAAGACCTATCTATTCCGGAAGGCCTATCCAATCCATTTTAAAACTATGAATTTTAAATTGGTATATTTTAAATGGTTTATGAGTTTTTAATTGTAGAGGGTCTATTAGAGCTTGAAAGAACTCAGCATGACCTTGTTTTGGCCTTGATACTGATAGACTGAAAGGATATACACAAAGAGTACAAGTCGCTTGACTCCCTCATCTGTGTTCCCTAATGGAAGAAGGCAATTCATCCTGTTGAGCTCCTTTCAGAACTGGAACTGCATTCTCCCCTGTTCCACCTAAGTGAAGATGGGACAGACATAGTGAGGGGGAAAAGTGGGATAATTCCACACATGCAAATCAATGTTTGGAAAGCTATTTTTTAAGAAGTAATTTGTTGTGTAAGTAGTTACAAAGCTGCTTCCCATAGGTGACTTGCTGTTAATGTTAACAGTTCTTTTTCATAGCTCCTATTTGTTTTTTACGTACTTTCAAGTTCACTCCTAACTTTTGATGGCTCCTATAACAGGTGCTGATGCAATATTGTGACTTGCAAAAGCCCTTCTGTTGATGCTATCTGTCTTGTTTTTGTTCTCTCTGTGCTTTGTACCAGGCTGTAAATAAAACATTAAATACTGTAAGTGTTAAGCAGCAGTAGTTTTTATTGCTCTCAAGAAAGTCCTCCAAATTTGGCAAGATTTATCCAGAGGATGTTTGGTATTGCCATCCTCTGAAGATGAGAGGGTGTGACTTGTCCAAGGTACAACTTTCTGTGGCTGAGTGGGAATTTGAACCTTTGTCTCCTGGAGTCCTGGGCCATTTCTGTTATAGTGCTTTTATTCCACTTTCAACATCCTGTGGAATCCTGGGATTTGCAGGGGGGGGACATTTAGAATTCTCCACTAGAGAGCTCTTTGGCCTCAATAAACTACAAGCCCCAGAATTCCACAGGATATTGAAAGTGAAATAATAGCACTGTAACAGTGTAGGGCGGAAATGGCCCTAGAATCCAACTCTCAAACAAATACAGTATGCTGGCTCTGCTCTTTCCATTGTAGGATTGATAAGAGAGTGTGTAAAATTCAAAATGTTTCTAAAATATCCCCTAAAAGGAATTATTATTATTCATATAATAATATGAATATATAATAATAATTCACTGCACTTTTGAAAAACAACACTTTCCTTCTTTCATTTTACACTCAGCCCTCCACATTTGCAGGTTTGACTTTCATAGATTTGATGATTTGCAAATTTCTGCAATCCTGCCCCGCTCAATCTCAGATACTTCTTTTCTGGGGAAATCTTCCATCATGGCAGCACTGATCAGGCCACACAGCCCTTTAGAAACCTGCCTCTGGTCCTTCTCCTCCTCCATCAGCCACTGCACGGGCAGCTAAGGATGGTTCATAGGCCAATTTTTCAGTACCACAAACTTTCTCTCCATGCCCTTCCATACACCTAAGGAAGAGATGGACAAGAGAGGAGAAGTGTCGGCCCACCGTGGCAACCCATCCATTTCTCTCTCCTTTCTCTGAACTGGTTTGGACCCTTGGTGTCTGCTGTCCCCATCATCCTGTTTCCCACAAACAGACAGACAGACAGACAGACACACACACACACACACATATTTTCATATTAGCAATTTTTTTTCCATTTTGCAAGGGACTTGTGCCCCTAGCAAATATGGAGGGCTGACTGTAGTTTGGAAGGGTGACTTCAATGTACTTTTGTAACAAAAAGGAAAGGAGTAACTTGTTGCAGGTAACATTACTTGTTCTGTGCTACATCCAGGCTTTCATACTAATATACCATTTGAGAGGACAAACATGAAGATATATAGTAAGATAAAAGACCAGCTGGGATTCAGAGAGATATTTATATTTATATTTATAGACTGACTGAACCTAGTTTTTGAGGACAGTATTACATACAGCCCATTGTAGTAGTCCTATTGGAATGCCACTTTATGCCTTCACTAGCTAGGATTTCCAATGTATGTTTTCAGAAATATTATTCAGTGTGTAAAATTAAGTTTGGGGGAGCCGGGACATAATGTTTGTTGGCATTTTTGACTTCCATATTGGCTGCTTGGCCAATGCAAGTGTAATAAGTTAAAACAGTAATATCCTGGCTGGTTGGTAAATCTGTTTATATCTAAGAGTCTGCCACATGCGATCTTTGGGAAATGGTGGAAAAATGTATTTAGCCTGGCAGTGAGATGAATGACAGTTGAGTGGATACATTTGACATTCTGATGCTAAGGTGTACTTTGAGGTTTGTTTATAACTGAACAGAGGCTTTGTACAATCCAGGAGCATAATCCAAAAGTTTTGATGATGTGGCCAGCTTAACTTGTAAGTATACAATTATATCTGCTGAGAGATAAAGAGAGTAATTGTGATATCAATGGCTTTCATGTCGGCTTTATCTGTGCACATATGTTGCAGATCTGGGAAGAGAGATTATTTTCCCTAGTGGTTAGACCCTTTTTCTTGCAAAGTTTACCCCCATCCCCCACCCCAGAATTAATGGTGAGCTGCCACCAGCGAGGATGAGTCTCATCAGTTATCCAGTCCAATGCAACTGCTTGGGTAGTTTCTGAGCCTTATTGCCAAAGCCCCTCCCTTCAGCCCAGCTCTAGGAAACAAAAACACGAAAAAAATACTCAGGGTAGCTGTGTTGGCTGCACAGCAAAATACAACAAAATCCAAAATTCAGAAGCAGTGATACCTTTATTGGGCCAACCTCAAAGCATAAAATACATTATGCAAGCTTGTGAAGCTTCATTAGCTTCTTCATCAAGCAACCTTGGCCATTTCCATCCTACACTGTTATAGTGCTATTATTCCATTGTCAACATCCTGTGGAATGCTGGGGTTTGTAGTTTACTGAGGCCAAACACCTCTCTTCTTGAGCATTCTAAATGCTCCTCTCTAAACTACAAACTGCAGCATTCCACAGGATGTTGACAATGGAATAATAACACTATAATAGTGTAGGGTGGACATGGCCACTGTTAAAAATCATACAAGAGAAAAATGGTGATGATGTTAGAGTCATAGGCGTACATTCTTTCTGTGATGTTGTCAACTGAGATGGTAGTGAGGAATTTCAATGGAAGCAGAGGCCACTCCCCTTAATGGCCAAGTGAGGACTTTGTCGGAGGTAGAGAATCTCAAAGAATTAAGTCCCAGTCCTTTGGTTCCCTCTTATTTGAGATTCCTCTCCTGCAGCTAAATTTGGTATCTTGAAATCCAGGGACTTTTTTTTTTTAAGACAAGTTAGATTTTTATGCATGAAGCTGAGAAGGACAAACATTTCTAAAAACCTTGTGCAAGTCCTAAAGAATCAGGCAATAATTCTGTAACTATGCAGTCCTTCAAATGAGGAAGGCTTACAGAGAAACTCTTTTGAAAACAACACAGGCAAGTGTCCATTAAAACAACCAGCAACTACTAGTGTCTTTGGGGGAGCTGCAAATTAAATTTTAAGAAGTCCATCTAACTTTGGCCATTTCCATACTACACTGTTCTAGTGCTTTCCACTTTCAACATCTTGTGGAATTCTGGGGTTTGCAGTTTAGGGAGGGGCATTTAGAATTCTTAGCCAGAGAGCGCTTTGGCCTCAGTAAACTACAAACCCCAGCATTCCACAGGATGTTGAAAGCGGAATAATAGCACTATAATATTGTAGTGTGGAAATGGCTTTAGCTCCTTAACTGCTGACTATGTGAGTAGTAACTTGAGTTTCCGTGTATATGAAGTATTCATTACAGAGAAGATGGTTTGGGAGAGCATCTTGGCTTCTGATCAGATACTATCTGTAAAAGACAATCCATCTGTAATACTGATTAGGGTCATCTGTAGTGATGTAATATCCTCCATTTCTGATACAAAGAAGGGAGGGAGAGGGTGAACAAAGGGAATGTGGCAGCACCTTTAAGACTAGTTGGTTTTTATTTTAGATGAGCTTTCATAAATATAAACTCACTTCTTCAGATGCAGTATGGAGTGATATTAAAGTCTCAGATCAAAACACATATTCATGCAGTGAGCTCTTGGTTTCCACTAGGGTGTGGTTCCAGGAACCCTGGTCTCTAGGGTCAGTGCTCAAACCACTAGATCACGCTTTTATGTGACCACAAAATTATATTTCAAATGGGTTTCCCTAGTAGAAACCATAAGTGCTATTTAAGGGGGAAAGACTTATGTTTTGGATGAATACTGTGTTGATCTAGATTAACAATTAATGTTCCCTGGCATAGGGAAGCCTTCTTTATTCTTAAATTCCAACTATAATGGGCCATTCACCGATTCGGCAGTCATCAGGAGAATACACATTCATGAATTCTGTTGAGATTTTGGCCAGAGGCTAGAAATGTGTTTCTTTATGACTAAATTAGGATGCTAAATTTTGGCTACATTTAAACAGTCCTCCAGCCTTCCCTCTCTTCATCCAGTTGGGATGCATATTTGAAGACACAAACCACAGGATGCGGATTTATTCAGACTGCCTAGGAGGGTGCTGAATGTAGCACAAGCACAAGGGGGCATTGTTGAGCTACAACAGAATACAGCAGGGTTTTGCCATAATGTGCTGGCATACTGTGTACAATGAGTGACTAGCAGGTGAAATGCCCAGAGTTTTCTAGTGATTTGGGAATTGGTCTATGACCTTGGAGACCAGGGTTCTATTCCCTGCTTGGCCATGGAAACCCACTGAGTGACCTGCAGCATGTCATAAATTCTCAGCCCCAGAAAACCCCGTGATAGGTTCACCTTAGGGTTGCCATAAGTTGGAAACAACTTGAAGGCACACAACAACAACAAAGCCTAGTAAGCAGTAGAGTGTTTCTGTATAGGATGGAAAGTAAATGTCTGTAGCCAGACTGAGCAAACTGAGGGCTGTAGCACCCAGTAAGCCTCTTGGATTGGGAGAAGACAACTTCTCCCTACATATGCAGGGGGAATAGAGGAAGTTCAGAGGAACATTCACTCTATAGAAGTGTAGCTTGATCATTCCACTTTAAGTGCCATGGTTCTGTCCTGTGAAATCCTGGGGTTTGTAGTTTGGTGAGAAGTTAGAGCACTCTGGTTAAGAATTCTAAATACTGTTCCTGAAACTGCAAGCCCCAGGATTCCATGAGATGGAACCATGGCAGTTAAAGCTGAGTCATAGCACTATTCTTCTGTAGTGTGAATGGGCCCCCAGTCAACCTGGATCCACGCCTTTCCAAGCTTTCACTGTGGTTAGTGTGTTTGTCCTGTGAGAGGAGGTATTGTGAATGAATGTTGTGAATTAATGCACTTTGATTGGGCTGTGTTTATATATGTGGCCATTTCCACACTAGACTGTTATAGCACTATTATTCCACTTGCAACATCCTATGGAATTCTGGGGTTTGCAGTTTCAGGAGGGGCCGAGCGGCCTTTCCTAAACTGCAAACCCCAGGATTCTGTAGGATGTTGCAAGTGGAATAATAGCGCTATAACAGTCTAGTGCGGAAATGGCCTGTGTGTGTGTGTATGTGAGAGAGAGAGAGAAAGATGCTGATCATCTCTAACAAATACGGTTTCTTTCAAGATCATGGGTCGGCAACTGAATAGAGGATGGAGGCCATTTCTCATTCCATGTGTGCCTAATGGGCTACATGAACACATTTCTGACAGACTGGAAATTATGTAATGTCACTTTCATTTGCCATTTTGGCTTATTTTTGCTTTTGGGTTTTTTTGGCTTCTTGTGTATCAGGGGAAGCAAATTACCAAGTTTGCAGGTGATTTGGGGAGCTTTAGGCTGGTTTATGGGGCAAAACAATAGCCTGAAAATCAGCCCAACAATTTTTTAAAAAAATATTTTTTATGTCTGATGGCTTGGGGGTTGGGGATTTTGAGGGGCTGCACTTATGGGTCCTAAGGGCCACATGTGGCTTATGGACTAAACTATGCCTACTCCTGCTCAAGTTCATCACAATCCCATAGCATTTTTCTCTCAGGGTTCTTACACAAAGTGTGTGAGACCTCAGAGAGGGAGAAAGAGAAATGTGTATCTGTTGCAGCCCACCTTCAGAATATGGTCTCAGCAAAGAAGGAATGCAATTACTGTGGGGAGAAGCATCTCTCAGAGATGCTTTAGCTGTGGGTTCCTCCACTGGCAAGAAGCTGGTCTAGATGGCTCTTGGGATATCTTCCAAGTGTTATGACTCACGCAGGAAAAATAAGGTAGCTTCATCTTGATTTATAATGTTTGCCTGGAAGAGTAATGAATACTGATAATTGGCAAACTAATATATTGCTCAAGTGATCTGAATGTATAAATCAGGAATGGCCCGTGGATGAACTTGATGAGGTCCAGGAGAATGGCATCTCATGGTTCCTGGAGCTATTATTGACTGATCCAAGGGAAAGCCAGCAATTATAAATACATTATGTGACAACCCCTTATGTAAGACACTCAGTATTCTTTCTCTCTCTCTCTCCTTTTTACAACCCACTCCCTGCAGTTAATTCATTTGTCTTTAATGGACATTTCTGGGTGCAGCTTTTAGTTGTAGGCTCTAATTTAAATACATTTTTTAAAGTGAAGTCTGAATTTAATGCAAATCGTGTAATTTAAAGTCATGTAAAACACTGAGTTAAAAATAACAGCCTAAATGGTGAAATTACATAAAATATTTGGACTTTATATTTGTTGTTTGTTATTATTTATTTAATTCACTTATCCCCTGTTTTTCAGCTGAAAGACTTCCAGTGTGTGAGTGATTTAATTTGGGATCTGACTAGGGTTGCCAGGTTGAATACAGGCTATGGCTCCCATATCTTTGCAGGTCCTGGGCAGAAGTTGTTGTTACTGTGTGCTTTCAGGTCTTTTCTGGCTTACGGTGACCTTAAGGCAAACCTGTCACAGGATTTTCCTGGCGAGATTTGTTCAGAGGAAGTTTGCCTCTGCATTCTGCTGGGGCTGAGAAAATGTGACCTGCCCAAAGCCACCCAGTGGGTTTTCATGGTCAAACAGGGACCATGGTCAAACAGGGACCTGTAGTCCAGAGCTGTAGTCCAACGCTCAACCCACAACCCACGTTGGCTGTCCCTGGGCAATAGACATAGCATAAAGTTCCACCAGATGGAATTATGTGACATCTCCTCCCTCTAAGATTACCAGTTCAAGTTTGTCCCAGGTCCTGAGGTTTCTGGATAAAAATCTGAGATCTAGGAATGGCCCCTGTTGATGTGGTTAAGGGTGATGCATTATGTATTAGCCACAGTCACTTACAGAGTGTCATTCGAACACACACACACACAATATTTTCCTCTTTGGAAATTAAGAAAGAAATCTTAACTAAAGTCGCTGTTCCCAGATCAAGGTAAAATGAGGGGATTATTCCCTCTCACTTACTTGAGAGACAGGATAAGCAACATTCTGGGTAGCCTACTTGCTTCAAGCCAGGATGCAAAGCAGAGTGGAAGGTGAGCGCTGGTATCACAATGACTTGGGTGGGAAGGAGGAGGTAAATACATAGACCCCGCCCCTACTGAAGAGTCTTTGCAGTTTGCGGGAATCAAGAAGTGAGTCCTTGCAAATTGTAGCAAGCTGCTGTTTTACCTGCTGCACTGATGATATATACATAGTCTTCTCTTTCTTGGAGCTTAGCCCACCAAAACTGGACAATTTGCACCCTTGTCTCTTGCTTGGAGATAACTCATGAAAATTAGAGACTCAGGGCCAGGCCCTAAAATGTGGCATACACTAACTTCCTTGTTCCCAAACCTACTTTTAGCTGCTGCATTCCATCTACCAACATGGCCATTCTCCTCCCAGTACTGAAGGTGAAGGCAGTCTGGGGCTTTTTGTAGGTGAGGTGGCTTTAAAGCATGGGCACCTTATTTCTAGCCGACCGCAAGGATTTCTTGCCTCAGAAGAAAGTTGTTTATATGGAAGTGGCACTTGTGGTATACCAAAAAGCCGTAAGTGAGGTAGGAGAATGGGAGTGGGGGGAGTACTTGCCCTTGGGAACATGCTTGTCCCTTTGGAGCTGGGCAGGGAGTGAAGTGCCAGTGTTGCAGCTTAAGAGCCTTTTTCTTGTATGCACCCAGACAGCAGGGCTGTAGGGTCTGGAAAGACGATTCCTTGAGGACTGATGATGAACCTTCCACAAGCCCCAGCAGCTGCTCAGAACTGGTATGTCATGTACGATGACATGTAGCTCTGCATAAGAGGCTACATGCAGGTCTCACCAAGATGGAGGTGGTTAGTGCATCAACTGGTGCCTGCTGAAGAATGCTTTCTTGTTTCCTCTCTTGCTCTGGGTTGTGATATTACCCAGAAAGCATTTACCTGCATCGTCCTCATGTTTATTTCCATTGTCAGCTGGCCCAGAAGCAGTTCTGGACTACTTACCTGCTCCACCTCTTGACATCACAAGGACCCACCCACACCTGATGATATAGGCCATTTCTGCACCAGACTGTTGTATTATTCCACTTTCAACATACTATGGAATTCTGGGTTTGCAGTTTAGACAGGAGACTCAAAGGATTCTGGGAACTGAACGCCTAGACATCTGGTGAGCCAAAGACTGAGAACCAGTAGACACGACTTTAAGCTGAGAAGGAATTCCCTACTCCCTACCCTGAGTGGTGTTTTTGAACTGCATGTGATCATTATTTGAACTTTTAAGGTTTTTGCTGACACAAGTACTGGATTGTGGGAAAAGGCCCAACATATGTATCCAGCAGATGTACAGTCTTATGATATAGTCTTGTGATGAAGAGAAAATGGTTCTTTAACTCTTTGTATTTGGTAATAGACTTCTTTTATGGTTGTATAAGTTGAAATGTATGGAAACTGTATAGAAACTTTTTCTTGCATGCAATTGTCGAAGGCATAAGAACACGTCCTGGAAAAACGACTACAAGCTAATCTTTAATGTTTCCCAGTAGTTTGAATATTTGCGGGGCGGGGATGTAGTAAAAAGGAAGGAAGGTACAATCCAAAATTGTGCTCCATGTCAAGAATTTTGTACCACCTAGTCTAGTTAAAGAGCTTGGAAAAGTTACATTTTGGTCTTTAACACCCAGTATCCTCCAGGAATTTTGGCAGTTTTATGCCCAAAAGTAACTTTTCTGGCTCTTTCCAGAGGTGTGAGATGCCTGATCCTCAGTATATTGCTGGATTCCCCGCTGCCATCATCTTTAGCAGTGTAGCAATTGCTGAGAAGTGATGGGAATCAATCAGCATGTGGGAGGCCACAGATTTGCCCATCCCTAAAGGAGGCTGATGAATTTCATCTGGGGAACTCCCATGTTTCAGAGGAAAATTGCTGTGGCCACCAGCGCAAGGGTCCTCAATCTGCAATTCCTTTTGTGGCATGGAAATTTTCTGAAGAAGAAGTGTGCAATTCTGAAGAGGCCACTCCCATTTTCCACCTCTCAAAGTCCACAGACTGTAACTGCTGCCAGGAGGTCACTTCTGGTTTGGGAAGAAAATTGCTATTTGGAGCTTTTAACGACGACCAAAAAGTTAAATAGTTAAAATGGACTGTTGCGTCCACTGGAAGCTGCTGGGGATATGATTGTCCATTTTAAGGACAATCCTTTTTGGCAATGGGTAGGGAGGCTTGGTGAATTTCCAATCCTGTTATAAGAGCTAGAACTGCAGCTTATTACTGCTCTCATCTGGCATTGCTACTGATTGGTGTCTGCTTTTGTTGCACAAATCAGGGTATCTTTGGACTTTGGTTTTTTAAAAAAGTTTTAAATAGTTATTCCAAGATTTTTTTAGTTGGTTGGTTGTGTTTTACTGTATTATTTAAACATCATATCTCTATTATATTTTTGTGTGCTACCTTGGTATAGATATCAGCAAATAAAAGCTTGGTCACTGTTCTGTGGCATTTTGTCCATTCAGAGCATTGAAATGAGTTTTTCTTCTTTTGTGGGGGAATCTCATTGCCTGGAATCCTTCACACTCTTCACAGATACTTTGCAGTCTCACAAAGTAACTTTTTCAAGCTCTGTGCCATCTTTGGATCCAAAACACCAAAAATTTTCACTTTTCCCACAAGCTGGTGCTACTTCCTAGAACCACTAGATGGCATGCATTTCCTTTTAAATTTTTTAAATAATTATAACTCCTTTTTCTTCCCTTCTAGCTAATTAAATAATGCAGAATTAGTATTACAGCTGTGGAGTCTGGACCAAGTGATAGGCTTAAGTTTTGTGAGGCTAATTCCTTGTGAACATACTGTGTTGAAACTGCTAAATGATCAACGATGAATGTTTATTCCACTCTGCGTTCTTAGCTGAAGCTTAATTTTTCAATCCATAAGCCTGTTCTGAAAGTAGCAATTGCTGGATATCTGAAATAGCACATCTGAGTTCCTTTGAGCATGTGAAAAGTTTTTGTTTTGTTTTTGCTCACCACTCAGTAAGAAAAACAACAACAGCAAAGATCAGCTCTGCCATTAGGTAAAGTGACAAGGTGAGTTCAGGCAGCAGATGAGAGAGAGTGGGGCAGAGAGGTGGGGTGTCTCAGTCCAGAGCTATATATGCATAAGGCCTGCTTTGGACATCTGTGTTAGCTGCCACCTTCAGATGAAGTGAAGCAAGCCACCTTCTTGTGTGTTGCTAGTGTATGGTCCTCCCTCCATATTCTCAGGTTTGACCTTCATGAATTTGATCATTCACAAGTGCACGTTTCTTTCCCCCTCCCCCATTCTCTTCTTCCCATTTCCTTGTGTTTTGCTGGGCACAGAGAAAGGAGGCAAGTGTGTCCAGGAAAAAGACAAGGGAATGGAGGGGAAGCATGCACGTTCATTCTCCCCTTTGAAGCTCATCCCTCTTGTTCCCATGCATTTTGCCCCAGGTGTTGGGAACACTCACCAAGGCAAAATGCAAAGGAATTGAGTGGGAAGGTTTGTGCAAATCTTTCTTTTCCCTTCCAGAGCTCCCCATCCCATTCCCATGCATTCTGCCCTGGCACAGAGAATGCACGCTGAAACAAAACACAAGAGAATGGGGAGGGGAGCATGGGGCAGAGCAATTCTCATTTTT
The DNA here is from genome assembly GCA_948474755.1 of Ctenosaura bakeri. Classification (NCBI taxonomy): domain Eukaryota; kingdom Metazoa; phylum Chordata; class Lepidosauria; order Squamata; family Iguanidae; genus Ctenosaura; species Ctenosaura bakeri. Next base: position 407,462 of record CAOLHI010000699.1, read on the forward strand.
TCTCCTTTCATGAGGGTTCTGTGCCCTGAACCCTTGCAAAAATGGATGGGCCACTGTAGTTTCATCTGCAAGTCCCCCAGCTCCTGACTAGAAAGAAGGTGCCATCTTGTATCATACCTCAGGCAGCAACAGTTATGGACCATACAAAACAACAGCTGGATTTCAAAAGCAGGAATTGGGGGGCAGGAATTGGGAGGCAGGAATCCTTGGTGTAAAGACAAGGCTGCTGAGAAGCCTGTGGGTATTTTAAAAATGTTATTTAAAGAAAGGAATCATGGTGCTTGCTCTGTCTAGTGTGACTCTTTTCTCTGTGCTTGAGAAGGATCCCTGTGGTGGCTCCCTGTTCCCCCACCCTCATATTTTGGCTTCCTCCAGAACTACTTCTCTCTTGCTCAGATAACAATGATGCTTAGTATTCAGAAAGATCTTTAGATTGTTCAGATCTCTTTATTTCTGTGTACAGTGAGCTTTACAAAGATCTTTTAGGCATGTCTGCATTACTGTTTTGATCCTGCAGACAGTGTGTGCACTGAGGCTGAAAAGTAGTGGTTTCCGTACTGAGGTTACCTTGTGAATTCATTAAGAACCCTGTTCTGTAAACTTAATCAGATTTTATATATAATATATATAAAAACAGGAAAAAATATTGTTTAATCTTCACTGAGGTCTCAATTTGACTCAGTCCTCAGTCCTGAAATTTGGACTTTTTGCCAAAGCTCTTCTCTGGATTATGTAAAATGATAATGCAGAAATTATCTCTGAGCGTGTCTTGAGTCTTTGAGAGTACACACAGTCAAGCCGTGCACATCCTTCTTCATATGAAAGAACCTTCAGGATCCATCTTCTTGCCACTTTATCCTCACAACAGTTCTGTAAGGAAGATCAGGTAGAAGGGCAGGTCACTTGATGAGTGTTGAGGCTCAATGTGGAATGGAATCAAGATCTCCCAAGTCCAAGTCTTACATTGTAACCACTAAACCTCAATGGTTTAGCAGTTCCCTGACAGACCATTTGTTAGAAATCTCCAACCCCTGCGCCCTCACCTCAGGCCCTTTTTCCTCTCAGTGGCTCTGTTTCAGGCCGAGCAGCCCTTTAAAAACCTGCCTCTCCTCCTCTTTCTCCTCCTCCTCCATTGGCAGCTGCCTAGCTAAAGACTGCTCACAGCTAGATGTCTCACACAACAAACCCTCTCCTGTGATGCCCCACACACACCCAAGGACAGAGATGAGCAAGAGAGAGGTAGCATGGGGCCACCGTGCCAACACCACTTCCCTCTCCTTTCTCTGATATGGTTTGGATCCTGGGTGCCAATTCCCCCCACCGTGCCTCAACCCTCTTCCCACAGACACATACACATTTTGATATTTACGATTTTTCCATCTTTGTGAGGGTCCTGTGCCCCTAACCCTAGCAAATGTGGAGGGCCAACTATAAACTCTCCTCTTTTCCAAATAGAATGTTCAGTTTTCTGGTTGTGTATTTCCGATGGCACACAAGGGGGATGCTTTGTTTCTGCTGTTTAAATACATCTTCCAGGAGAGTTTGAAAGTTCCAATGAAGAAGTCACATTAAGGATTCCTCTTCTCAAATCCTGGCTGTTGAGGGAGATGAAGGCACAGCTGGTGCAACGGAATCTTAATTTTCAATGTGTTTGGGATACCAGAGCCCGAATCCATTAAAAAGGTGGAGACAGAGCTGGCCCTATTATTAGACACCCCAGGCAGATCTTGGATTTCATAAAAGGGCAGCAAATTTGTTACACGATCTATTATTGGCTGGGAGAAGAGAGAAGGTGCTTCTGGAGTTTTCTGCTCTAGGTGCCAAAGTAATTTGGCTGGCAATGGAATATATGCACCTTGAGACTGGGCAGTGGGAGAAATCACAGAGTTGGAAGGACATCTAGTTGTACCCCCTGCCATGCAGGAATATACAATTCTCAAATGGTGGCTATCCAACTCCTGTTTAAAGATGTTCAAAGAAGGGAAAGTCCAGCACTCTCTGAGACAGTTTATTCTACTGTTAGGCAGTTCTTACAGTCAAGAAGTTCTTCCTAATCTCTTTTCTTGTAATTTGGGTTTTTTTTTTTTCAAAGTCTCAAGCAGCAAAATGTCCTGACCCAGCCATGATTGTGCATCAAACTCTCCCACCTTTTTCCCAGCCGCAGACTTCCTTTTCCTCTCACGTGTGAGCCCTGCTTCCTCTCCCCATTCCTAATCTTCTCTGTGGTGGCAATTAAACTCCCCACTTTTCCAAATCAAAAGGCCTTTCTTGGTGACTGCATTTCTGAGCACTATTGTCTCATGACAATGCTTGATGCCTACAAATGTCAGACTAAAGAGGGATGGTTTCTGGGTCACAGGTTATGCCTCAGTGTTGCCTCAGAGTTATTTTGAGGGGGATGAGAATCAATGTGTCCTAGTGTGATAGGTCCTCAGTTCAAGTATAGAGCACATTCCTTATTTACCAAAGGTCCTAGGTTCCAGTGCGAAAATGGCCCCCAAACTCCACTCAAAACCAACAGTCATTTTGGATTGTAGTGTGACATCTCTGGAAGGCATCAGTTTGGTGAAAGTTGACAGTAAAGTTATAAGCGCTGAAGGGGCTGGAAAAGTTTGTTTTTCTGCACAGAGACTTCCACAAATCCCTAGCCACCACCATGACCACTGAGAGCTGACTTCCAGAAAAGTAACTTTTCCAAACTCTGAATCATTGCCACCTGTGAGGGTAAAGGCAGCTCTTTTGCTTTAGATTTGCAATGCAAATAGGATACTTCCCCAGATCAGGCGTTAAGGTAACTAGAGAGATGCTAATGGGTAATAATATTTGAAGACGTTCTTCAAAGTGTCACCTGTTGGCTGAATGGATGGCTGAAAAGTCCTCAGTCTCTCCTCTAAGGGCATTTCCACACCACACTGTTATAGTGCTATTATTCCACTTTTACCATCCTGTGAAATTCTGGGGTTTGTAGTTTACTGAAGCCAAAAAGCTCTCTGGCTGAGAATTCTAAAGGCCACCTTCCTAAACTGCAAACCTCAGGATTCTATAAGATGTTGAAAGTGGAATAATAGCACTGCAGCAGTGTTGTGTGGAAATGGCTTAAGTTAGAGATGGTCACCGGGTGGCCCTCCAGATGCTGCTGGGCTACAGTTCCCAACTTTCCTTACCATTGGTTATGCTGGCTAGGACTGATGGGTTATTGTAGTTCAATAACATCTAGAAAGCTACATTTTATCTATCCCCTGCTCTAGATGATTTAGGCAAGCCAGTGTTCCATTCATCCACCTTCGTCTCCCTGCCTCTGTTCGCTGCCAATGTACATGGAGGGCTGCTTAGTTAATGAAGTTTCAGGTCCAGCACCTAAAGGTGCTCTTGAGGCTTGTTTTTGAAGGTGGATGTGATGGCATAGTTATGAATGTGAGCTGTAAGCCAAGAGATTCTCAGGTTTAGCTGTTGCCTCCACCGCAGATTTTGTTCAATTGCCTTAAATGGGCCATCATTCTTTCAGCCTCAGCTTTCCACATTCTGGATATCGACAAAAAAGGTCTACTGCACAGGGCTGCTGAATGGACTGCAGAGAGAGTACACTTGGTCCTCCATATTCACTAGAGTTGGGGTGTGAAACCATTGCAAAAGTGGGAAATTCGCAAATATCAACATGTATGTGTGTGTCTGTGGGAAGGCGGCTGAGGCATGCTGGGGAATGTGGGCACCCAGGGTCCAAACTGGGTCAGGGAAAGGAGGGGGAAGGGTGGAGGGATCAGCATTCCTCTCATCCCCCATTTCCTTCCTTGGATGTGTGTGTGGGCATCGGGTGAGCGTTTATGGTGCTGAGAAATTGGGATGTGAGCCATCCTTAGCTGGCTAAGCAGTGACTGGTGGAGGAGGAGAAAGACCAGAGGCAGATTTTTAAAAGGGCCTCACAACCTGATCAGAGCCGCCAAGAGGGAAGGTTTCCCCAGAAAAGAAGCACCCGAGGTGGGAGGGGGGGTGGAGTAAAAGAAAAACACAAATAATCAAATCTGTGAAAGTCAAAGCTGCAAATGTGGAGGGCTAACTGTTTATGTAAACTGTTCTGATTGTATCAAATGCTAATGTGTCTTTTGTTATAATAAACACATTTAAACTGCAGCAGTAGAATATTTCGCTGGGCTTTGGGTGATGCAAATCTGATCTGGATTCTAATTCCCACAGAGATATGAAGCCCATTGAGTGTCCTTGAACCTGTCACTCTTTCTGAGTTTGGCCTACCTCATGTGGTTGTTGTTTGGACAGAGTGGGGAAGGAGGAGGGCCACAGGCTGCACTTTGAGCTAAGGTGTGACGTTAAAAATAACTCATAAATAAATATTATCTGTCTCTGTATCTTTGGAGACTGAAGTTTTCATTTCAAACGAAGGATTAATAGCTCCCCAGGATAATCCTCCCTCTCCACTCCTTGCCTTTGCTACTGTGTGCCATTTCATCTCTTTGCACCCCTTTGCATTTCCTGGGGATGTGCCAGCCTCTGCTGCAACTCTACACCCTGTCCCGTGACCTCACCCTTGTGATGAATCTCATTTAGCTTGCGCAGGCTTGTCGGGGGCTCATCCCTCTGGCCGTACCATGCTGCAATCTGCCCGCTTCTGGATTCTCTCTGATGCCAGGCCTGAAAGTACCGGTCCTTTCTGTGCCTGGCCGTGACAGCCCACTGTCCTCCCCTCTTCTCTTCCCAGTTGTTTCTCTTTTGCTCATCTGTGACTTCTTGTCATTCTCTTTCTTACGCTCCGCCTGGCTTCTGCTCTTCGAGCCAGCTCTTATTTAGGGTGCTTCCAGATGAGGACTTTTATCAAGCAATTGCCTTGTCTTATTCACATGGGTTACCTTATGTTTCTTCCACTGCTGTTTCTGGCCTTCTTCACCACCAATTATAGTGCTTTGGTACTGTTTTATGGTCTTTTCCCCTCTACCTGGTCTTGGGATAACAGTACGACTTTAACAACTATAGCTCCATCTTATAGAACCCTGGAATTTGTAGCTTCCTGAGTTGTTTAATGTCTTCTGCTGGAGACTGAAATTGCCTGACCAAACTACAAATCCCAGGATTCTATAGGATGCAGCCATGGCGTTAAAAGTGATGTTGAAGTGCTATAATGGTGTGGTGTGAAAGGCATCTCTGAATTTCCTGACCCCTCTCCATTTGCGCAGAGGCCCATTATCTGAGGTCTGGAAGCACCCTGATTCGGGAGCCCTGCTTGCTCCTTCTGTCTTGGGCTGCATTCACTCCTGCCATGCTTTAAAATTCTCTCTTGAGAATAAAGCGTTCACACACACAGCTTAACTTCTGTTCTGTGGTTTCCAAGACGGTTCATTTCCCAAGCATTCAGGAACTGGCATGGCTCAGACCCTTGTGGAGCTGTGTGGCTTCTTATTTCAGGGAATGCTGTCTCTCCCCTCGGCCCACCCATTTTTTTTTTTAAGTCATCCTTGAAACTTCCCATTTGAGAGAAAGTGAGAAGGTGGACAGTGGGGGATTCGGTTTACAATCCCAAGAGCCTTGCTCCCCTGTCTGTATGTCTTGTCTTGCCCAGACAGGTCCTTTCCACACTACACTGTTATACTGCTATCATTCTACTTTCAACATCCTGTGTAGTTTTGCAGCTTGTAGTTTCCTGAGACCAAAGAGCTCTCTGGCTGAGAATTCTAAACGCCTCTCCTAAACTGAAATGTCAGGGTTCCATAGGATGTTGAAAGTGGAACCGTAGCACTATAACAGTGTAGTGCGGAAAGGCCCTTTGCCTCTGTTCTCCCCTTCCTGATGCCCTCCGCCTTTTCAGTCCATTTTCTGTCTGCCCCAAACTAATCCCCAGTCCCATTAGGGGTCGCGTGGGCGCGCAGCTGGGAGGGCAAAGGCCTGGCTGGCTCTCTTAAGTTGTACGTGTGCTTGGTTAAACCCCGGCTTCTCTCTTTCTCCTGGCCGTTCCTTTGGGCGGTCTGCTGGCCGTGTCTCTAGCTAGCCCGATCTTCTCTACCTCTGGCCATTTCCCCACTAGACCATTGAGGCCATGTCCTCAAACGCCCCCCCGAAACTGCAAACCCCAGGATTCCATAGGCCATTTCCGCACTACTGTGTGAAAGTGCTGCTATTCCACTATCAACCTCCTATGGAATTCTGGAGTTTGTAGTTTAGGGAAGGGCACTTCAAATTCTCAGCCAAAGAGCTCTTTGGTCTCAGTAAACTACAAACCCCAGAATTCCACAGGGCGTTGAAAGTGGAATAGCAGCAGTTTAACACTGTAGTGCGGAAATGGCCATAGTCTTTTGAAAGTGGAATAATAGCGTAATAACAGTCTAGTGCGGAAATGGCCCCTCTCTCTCTCTCTCTCGCCTCTCCCTTTCTCCTTTGGCCCCTTGGCCTCCTTCGCCTTTGCGCTCCGGTGCGCGCTGATCTGTTGCGCCTTCCTCCCCCCGGTCGCCGTATCTCAGCCCCTCCAGCCGGCCCTCCGGGGTTGGAGGGTCTCCGCTCCCCCCCACCGGCCCTTCCCACTCTCCTGTCCCGTCGTGTGTCCGGCCCTCTGCCGCCTTCGGCTCCTCCTCTCGCTCTCTTGATCGGCTTACGGGGCGGCCGGGCCTTCCCCTTTCCTTGCTCTTCCCCTCCCTCCTGCCGTGGGAAAGGCGGAGCCGCCGCCGGGGCAGCCTGGCCCAGCCGAGCTAAGCTCTTCTTGCGCCGAGCTGCCGCCGCCGCCGGTACTGCGCTCCCTCCGTCCCCTTCCCGGCCCGCTTGGACGCTCGTCCGCCCCGTCGGGGCCAGCGCCGCGCCCGATGAATGGAGTCGCCTTTTGCTTGGTTGGGATCCCGCCGCCCAGGAGCCCCGAGGTGAGCCCCGAGCGGGACGGGGAGCGTGGCGGCGGCTGGGAGGGGTGGCGGGGGGCTCGTCCTACGGCATCAGCTCGGCGGGGGAGCGGAGGCGGGGCGGTGCCGGCTCGTTCGGGGCAGCCTGCAGACTCTGGCCGCGGGGGGGGGAGCCGAGTGGTGGGGGGTCCCCTTGGAGAATGGGAGGGGCTCGTTCAGAAGCAACAGAGGGGAACTTGTTGCCTGTAGAGAGAGAGGGAAAGAGGTGAGGTTGGTAAATACTGGGAGGTCGTCGTGGGTAGGATTCTGTACACTGTGATCGCCCAGCGTTTACCAACCTCACCTCTTGTGCTCCCTCCCGAGAATCATAGAAGAGACCGTAGGAAGAGAACAGAGGGGCCATCCAGTCCAACCCCCTGCCATGCAGGAACCCAGATCAAAGCACTCCTAACAAATGGCCATCCAGCCTCTGCTGAAACACCTTCAAAGAGGGAGGCTCTGCCACACTCCGAGGCAGCATCTTCCACTGCCGAACAGCTCTGACCCTCAGGAAGTTCTTCCTGAGGTTCAAGTGGAATCTCTTTTCCTGTAGTTTGAATTGATTGCTCCTTGTCCTAGCCTCCAGAGCAGCAGGAGACAAGCCCGCTCCCTCCTTGACATGGCATCCCTTCAAATATTTAAACATGGCTATCATGTCCCCTCTTAACCTTTTCTGCAGACTAAACATCCCCAGCTCCTTAAGCCGCTCCTCATAGGGCATGGCTTCCAGACCCTTCACCATTTTGGTTGCCCTCCCCTGGACACGCTCTAACTTGTCAATATCCTTCTTGAATTGAGGTGTCCAGAACTGGAGACAGTATTCCAGATGAGGTCTAACCAAAGCAGAATAGAGTGGAACCATTATGTCTCTATGAACTGTGGCATGCTTTGGGGGTGAACGGGGCAATTACATACAAGTAGGAGCAAACTGGAGACGGAGTGCAGAACAAGCAGGAACAATATCGGGGTTAAAAGAGGGTTGAACCATGCTGGGCATCAGTTAAGCTCTGTGTGGTCTCCTATCCAAGTGTTAACAAGAGCTGACCCTGCTTAGCTTCCAAGCCTATTCCAAGGATTGGTCAGGACTGGAGAATTGGGGAATGGAAGTCATACTGGGTAAACTGGAAGGACATGCTGGATGAAATGGGATGAAAAAGGAACAAGGAATGGGATCTGGGTATAGGTTGAATTGGGAGGATTAAAACATGCATACCCACATGGGCACCTGAATCAACTGGGGCCATTTCCACACTACACTGTTATAGTGCTATTGTTCCACTTTCAACATCCTGTGGAATTCTGGAGTTTGTAACTTACTGAGGCCAAAGAGCTCTCTGGCTGAGAATTCTAAATGCCCCTCCCTAAACTGCAAATCCCAGAATTCCATAGGATGTTGAAAGTGAAATAATAGCACTTTAACAGTGTTGTGCGGAAATGGCCTGGGTCATGGTGGGTTTGTAATAGTGGTGTGGAGTGCATCGGACTTGCCTGCTATGACAGAAGCTGGAGTGGCTCGTATTACAATATTCTTTGCATCATTCTTTGTTTTTATTATGTTATTTTTTAATAACCATTTTATTTTATGGTTTAACAGCTGTTAACTGTCCTGAGGGGTGTGTAATTGCTCAAAGGACAGGGTATACATTTTAAAAATAATCAGTAAATATTAAACAAATGGATTTTGGGGAAAAGGATGTGGTGGTTTTCTAGGAATGTAACTATGAAAGCATGATTGTGATGATTTATTAAATTTTGTGGGTTTTTAAAATACACTTTTGTTTCTCAATAACATGTAAACTGGTGTCGCTTAAATAGTGTGTGTGAATTGCCCAAGAATGCCTTTTAATCAGCCTGTCATACTTAGTCATCAAGATGCCTCAAAATAAGTAGCAATGTGAATCTTTCAAAAAGTGAATATTCTGATCTATTAATGTTGGCCTTGAAGCATGGAATTTTAGGTGGTAACTATTCGTTCTGGAATTAAAGAATATATACCATACATGTATGATGTAAATACAGTTGTGAGCACAGAGAAAGAGAGGTGGGGCACAAATGATTTGCTCTTTGGCTTTTGTGTTTTGACTGCACTGATAAGCTGCGGTGTCTTTTATCCTTTATTCTGGAGAGAGAATTTTGGAACCTGATTGAACAGTGATGTGCAGAATCAAAGTGTCAAAGAAACCTGGTGATCCCAGATGAAGGAAAATAGTTTTGTAAGCATGAGTTTGGCTCGTAGTTGGACAGAGTGGAAAGGAAGAAACGTTGGATCATGTGCCAGCTGAAGATTGTGCTTTGTACTTTGAGGAAAGAGGCAATGAAATCTTGCTGTATTAGGTGATTCATTCTACTTTATGCTTCTGATAGAAGATTTGCATTTTTATGCTTCCCTATCTTGGAAGCTATGTAGGGTCCGCTGTGGTTAGCCTGTGGGTGGGAGACTGACACAAATTCTAGATGTTGTAGGTTTTATTTCAGAGGAAGGAACTGGCCAAACTACAACTCAGTATTCCTTGCTTAAGAAAACCCTAGGAGGTTGATGAATTTGACATAACTTTAAATAAACATGAAATCCCTGTGAGTAGAAAACTCTGTAGGTAGCAGTAGGACAAGAGGATTTAGCCCAGTGTATTCCCTGTGACACTGGGTTTCTACTTGCATATTTTTTTTTAATGCAGCAAAGTATTAAAGCTATATGATCCTCCTCTCCCTTTATTTATGAGGTGCTACTATTTTATTTTCACCTTTTCCATCTCATTTTTTTTTCTGCATATGTAGATCAGGCCTTAAATGAGGGGTTTTATGAGCACCTCCTGGAAATAATTGCAGGTTTTGATCTGAAAAGTCTGTAGGCTATTTTGAATATGGAAAGATGTGAGGATACTGCACTTTTGCTATGGTCATACTTGGGGAACCTCTGTTCTTGACAACGACTTCATGGGACAGAGGTCTGGGCTCCTGCTTTCAAAAAAGAAGCTCTGGGATTAAGACCCAAAGTCAAATCTTTACTTGGCCATTCAGATGATCGCACAAGTTGCATTTTTTGCCAGACTATCTTATATCTGAAATAATGCATGTTTTCTGCTTTTAAAATGGGTGGGGGAAATACTCTGCAGCAAGAAAAGGTGAGTGTTGTGAATCATATCTATTACATCAATAGATCTGTTTGGGATAATTTTGGCCTGGTTTTATTTGTTACAGAGGAGAGAAAATAGTTATGCAAGACACTGAAATCCCAGTCTCTGACTGTTTGAAATCATATTCAGACTCTACTTCTGAGTATTCAATAGCATTGCTTGGTTTTGTTTGTTTGTTTGTTTTTTGCAACCTTAGGGACTAGAAACTTGACTTTTTATTCTCTTAAATCTGATTCTTGCTCTTTTGCACATTTTTGATCAGGAAACAATATCTTGCAAATTGCCTTGGATGCTGTATGGTAGAATGGCACCTTGGAAATTTTGTATATAAATAAAATATGATTAGCATGTTAAAACTCAAATGAGATATTTACCATGTAATTCAGCGATGGGCAACTCCGGATATTGTTTAATTGTGATTTCCATTGGTCCTAGTGATCATAGCCTGTAGCAGGGAATGATGGGAGTTGCAATCAGGCAGCATCTGTAGGAGCGTACATTCCACATTCCTGATGTAATCCATTCTATCCTGGGACAGAACAGGAAAGAAATCTAAGAAAAGAATTTGCTTGCCCCGTTGGGTTTGCTCTGTGTGTGTGTGTGTGTGTGTATTTCCTTCCTTCTCTTTGCATTCAGCGTACAGATATGTACCAACAATTCAGCTCCGATGACTGCTTTGTGCATCTGGCATGATATGATTGTAGCTCTATCCCTGTCTCTTGTAATCAGGATCTTCCCCATTCATGTAGAAGGCTAATTTTAAGAGCAAAATGTTAAAGTGCCCCCTGAGCAGTTGCTGTAGTTTCTGGGTTTGTACTCCAAAGCAGTAACTTCTGTAAGCTGTGATCAGAAAAGCTCTGGTGGAGGTAAGGGGAGAAAATTGGACAACTATCTGCATGTTCATTTAGAACATAACATTGTCTTCTTGGATATGATGAAGGCAGACCGTGGAGGGTGGGGTTCTGATGATAAATCTGATATGGCCATTGCACTTTAAGGTGGGATGAACGTAGTATGGCTGTACGGCCACATATAACCTCAGAAGGCTGTTCCCATGGCTCCAGACCACTTCAAGTCCCCCATGTTTTCACAAAAAGGGAAGATTGCCTATTCTTACGGCTTCTGAAGAGTCCCACAGGCAGAAAATGCACCCCAGATCCACAACAATTGTCCATCTCCTCCTTAAGGTGTCACAATCAGTGCTTTGCAAAGTTGCTTTTTAAATGGATGACAACTTGTAGAATCCACTAGCCCGCGTGGTCAAGAGGGGTTAGGAACTGTAATCCAAAACAGTTGCTTTTGGAAGCTCTGATCAGGAACGCATCGTAGCATGAAAAACTGTCAGTGATTTGAGACCAAGAGAGAATTTTTAGAATAGTTCCAATGTAGCCTGAAGGCTTTTTGCTTTTCTCCAGTCTGGTTGTACCTATTGGGATATGCTGTTATGGTTTTTTCTAAGCCTTGGTTGCAACAGAAATACGTGCTTGCTTTGTAGTTAACGCTAGAAAAGTCTCTAGTAGATACTCTTCTAAAAGGCAGGCGCTCACCAATACACCTTTACTTTTAAACTGACCATACCCTTGATTCCACAGTTCTTCCTGTCCCTTATGGGCAGAGAAAGGAACTGAAATGAGTCCTTACCCCATATTTTTACTACTGGCTGATGATTGCTTGCTCTCTCCCTCCCTACCCTTGCTCTTCATACAAGTGTTTATTATATTAGGGGTGGAGAAATTTTGATCCTCTGGATGTTTTGGCCTTCGGCTTCCAACAGCTCTAGGCAAAATGGTTACTGCTAAAGAGTTATGGGGGTTGTAGTCCAAAACATTTGGCTAAGCCAAATTCTTCCCTCCCCAGTATTTAAGACAACATGAATATGTCCTATTCTTAATGAAGAATAGCTTAACCTTGATTTGTCTGAACACTTGCTTTTTTTCCTCCTCTCCTGTAGAATAGTCACAGTGTGCCTCTGTTCATATGCAGACTGCACATCTGTGTCCCCAGTGAGGAATTGCATCTTGCCTCCGCAGAGCTTGGAAGAGCTACTGTTTGCACTGCAACTCCCAGAACCCTTACTCAGTGTGCCAGTTAAAAAAAAAAAATCCAAGCTTTGTTCTTCCCTGACTTGCAGCATCAGAAGGTCAAGACTTGCTGTTCAGGGTGGAAGGGCTTCTAGGCAGGCCTGTTTCTTTTGAGAAAGTAATCACCGGATTTAGTTATCTGCAGTTAAAGTATTCTTATCAAGAATGCGCTTTCTCCATCCTTGGCTTCCGAACTGGAAAACGGCTCACGCCTTTTTCTCTTCTTCTTGTATTTGAAACTCTTGTCAACGTGGTCTCCCCCGCAGGCTCCAAGCTTCCCTGCTTATCAGCTTTCCAGCATACAGAAGTTCCTGCCTGCCTGTTCCAAGCTATCCGGTTCGGTTGGTGTGTTTTGACCGGATGGATGTGTTCCCCCTGCCCGCAAAAAGTAAAAATAAAAATAATGTGGTGGAACCTTTGCTTTGTAATGGATTTTAATTCTAATTCCTTCCCCACCAAATCTCTCACATTCTACATTTTACCATTTTAATCATGAAAAGAAAATGACCTTCCATGACTGGGCTATCTTGGTTAGATCTATGCAAATAGAACCAGATGTAAATCTTTATCAATTTAATCTTATATATGCCTGCTCTAGTGTAAGCCTCTCTGAATTTACTGAAATTAGTTGTAGCCTAATTTTCCAAGTAAGGGTTGTAGCCTAATTTTACTTGTTTTGAGGAATGTAGCTACATCGGGTTCAGTTTCTGAAAGCCAAGACGCAAACCTACCTATACTCACTTAATAGGAGAGGTGCTGATTTAAAGCTTGGCATGAGCTAGGGCTCAAATACCTGCTGCTGGACTGCCTTCCCCAACATGACTCTGCTCATCTAGATCCATTTCTTTAGGTGCCACTCCTGATGCATGACGGGTGAATGGGAAGAGAGACTTTGTGGTAGGGCTCCTTGAATGCCCTCACTAAGAAAGGACAACCTCTCATTCTCATCATTAAAATTTAGGGGTTTAGCAAGAGATAGCTATTATGTGAGAGTGTTGGACTGGGATTAGTCAGCAGTAAGCTGTGAAACTCATTGGGTGACCTTGGGCCAGTTTCTCTCTCTCTCTCTCTCTAAACTACTTCACATGACTGTTGTAAGGAAAAAGTAGAGAGGAGGAAAATCATAGTATGCCACCTTGAGATTATTGGAGGAAAGGCAGGATATAAATGAGACCAGCAAATAAAAGCAATTCTTCTCCTGAATTTTAAAAAACTGTTACTTTAGCATCTTTGCATTTTTTTAATTATAGGCAATTTTGCTTTTTTAAAAAGATCTCCCTATTTATAAGTACTCCAAAGGCACCAAATCTCATCTGATTTTGGAAAGTAAGCAGGGTCAACCCTGGGTAGTACTTGGATGGGAGATCACCAACAAATACTAGGTGCTGTAGGTTGTATTTCAGAGGAAGGAACTGACAAAACCATCTCTGAGTATTCCTTGTTCATGGGGTTGCCATAAGTTGATAGACAACTTGAAGGCACATACACACATTTATTTTATTTTGTTTATATCTTGGCTTTCATAAGAATTCCGGACTAGGTAACAGCGTTAAAAGAGCCATGAAACAAGGAAAGACAACAAGCATGTAATAAAACCAATAAACAGCACGAGTCAGTAAACAATAAAACGGCAGCAAGAATGGATTGCAGCAGCAGCTCCACAACTCAGAAATGTCAGCTTAAAAATATGGGTTTCAAACCATTGCCAAAATAACAATAAAGTTGCAGAATGCCTTTCCGTTGCAACTGTACAAATGCAGCCAACCCTGAGACTCTGGGGATTAAGAGAGAGAGGTTGTCATATTAGACCCATTGATTCTGACTTTCTGAATGGTTGTTGTTATTGTAAAGGAGGAACACGAACTGTACAGCCTTCATTTTTGTTGTTGAGCGCCTTCAAGTCATTTCCGACTTATGGCAACCCTAAGGTGGAGTATCATGGAGTTTTCTGGGCAAAATGTCTTCAGAAGGGGGTTTATCTTTGCCTTTATCTGAGGCTGAGAGAGTGTGACTTACCCAACATCACCCAGTGGGTTTATCAGTCATTAACATACAGCCACCATGGTGTAGTAATTTGAGCATTGGACTACGACGCAGGAGACCAGGGCTCAACTCCCTGTTTGGCTATGGAAACCCACTGGGTGGCTGTGGGCACGTCAGACATTCTCAGCTCCCAGAAAACCCTGTGATAGGTTCTTCCTTAGGGTCACCGTAAGTTGGAAATGACATGAAGCCATACAACAACAATAAAGTGTGGCAGCCTGTATGCCCTGTGAACATCTTTTACAAGGCCAGGAAGTGGGGGGAGGCATTAGCCTTGCAAGTGTTTTGGAGTCCAGTTCCCAGATGCCCCAGCTAACACAACCAATGGGAAAGGATTGCAGGAATTGTACTCTAAACATCTACAAGGCCAAGGAGTCCCCATACTTGCTTGTAAAGCATTGCTATTCTGCTTTTACATGGACTTTTAGTGTGAGTATTAACACTAGTATTTTCAGGGTAGAGTATGTGGCCAAAGCACCTTTTTCATTCATTCCTTTTTTTTTCAGACTACAGGTAGTTGGTTCCAACTTGTACTTCTCCAGTAAATGGGACTTCACTTTTGCAGGAATTAAACTTCTGCCATTCTTCTTTCTGTTGTCTCCCTAATTGGCATGGCTGACTGAGACGTTTTGCTGCCCAAAGCAAAAGACAAGATGGTGCTCTTCCATTCCATGTATGGAGGCCAACTAGGCTGACAGCTGAATCTTTCTTCAGTACTGGTGAAGGGACAGCATCCTCTAAAATGCTTGAGGGCAGCAGGTTACCTTAGGATGTCAGGTTTTAAGCAGAAGGTAGTGGCCAGGGGCTCTGGAGGAATGGGCAAGATGATAGCGTTGTTGCCCCTCACCAGCTGTTGCCTGAGGTGGTTGTTTCAATCTGAGCTGGCCCTGCTCACTGCAAAGAATAAGGAAGTGCTTTCCCACAGTCCTGTGTGTGGAGGAGACGGAGGAAAACTGATGTTGGACAAAGGCTCTTTTCCTTCTACCTAGGAGGACTGAAGGCTTTTCTTACAACCGTCTGCACTCTCTGTTCACTGATGCCTTCCCTGGAGGCTTGAAACTACAGCTAAATCTTCCAGCAGTAATGTTAATGTATTACGGTTGATCAGCTGTGAACTCTGCTATGGGGACACACCCGTAGTTGCTGCAGCAGAAAGCCTTGGTAAATTGTTAAATGTGAACACTCCCAGCAAGGGAGTGTATATGTATATGCATATGTATAAATATATAGGGATACAGAGAGATGGCATGCTTTGTGTCTCAAAACAGATGTCAGAAGCTAGCAATTAGGAGTTAGTTTCTTGTAAGGAGAATGAAACTACAGTTGGCTTTCCATATTTGCTAGGGTAGGGGCACAGGAGCCTTGCAAAAGTGGAAAAATTTCAAATATCAAAATGTGTCTTGTCTGTCTGTCTGTCTGCAGGAAGAGGGCCAAGGTATGGTGGGGACAGTGGGCACTCAGGGTCCAAGCCTGGTCAGGGAAAGGAGAGGGAAAGGGGAGTTGGCATGGTGGTCCAATACTTCCTCTCTCATACCCATTTCCTTCCTTGGGGGTGGGGGGCGGTATCGGGAGAGGGTTTGTGGTGCTGAGAAATTGGGCTGTGAGCCATCCTTAGTTGGCCAGACAGTGGCTAGTGGTGGAGGAGGACCAGAGGTGGGTTTTGAAAGGGTTGCACAGCCTGATTGGAGCCACAAAGAGGGAAGATTCCCTCAGAAAAGAAGCGCCTGAGGTGGGGGGCAGGCGTTGAAGAAACTTGCAAATAATCAAATCCATGAAAGTCAAACCCACAAATATGGAGGGCTGACTGTAATGAGTTTCTCAATAGTAATGTAGACCATAATGCTTTTTCTGTGAACATGCCAGTGGTCTGTAGGAGAGAGTGCATATGTAAAGTTTACCCTTCTCCTTTACTCAGTTGCTACACCTTGTTCCTGCACACTGAGGGTGGCACCTGATACTTTGCAGAAAGACAAGACTTCATCACCTTTTAATTTCTCTCCCCATTATAACATGTTATGGTCTCTGCCTTGTGCTGATGCCAATACGATGTCTTCACCAACGCCACAAAAAAAAGGGGGTTCTGCAAAATATGGGATGGATGTGTATTACAGTGTAGCGGTTTAGATTTGGAAAAATCTGTGATATTTATCAAATTCATTTGTTCTTTTAAATTATGTCCCTAAGACATGCAATTTAACTAATGGTTAGTATGGTTTGATCCTGTGTGTTTTTGCTGTTGCCAAAAGACTTGTATTCCAAGGCTGGAATGATAAACATTCTGTATCTATTGCTTTTAATGGTCAGAAGACCTCACTGCTTTAGCGGCTCATGAATGTGAGTTTTTGTAGATGTCAGCTTCAAGAAAATGTGTTTTTGGAAATATGGTCAGCTTATATTAATGTATCTGCCTAGTCGCATGCTCATATCATATGTATTCCCCTCCCCTGTTGATTTTTCTTCTGTTTCCCCTTTTTCGTAATGATAAAGTCCAATAAAAATGAAGTGAAGGAAGGGGAAAGAGAGGCTGAATCAGAGGGTGATGGAATGAGGAGGAACCCCTTATACGCAGTTAGCAGGCTTGGCTTGGTGCTGGAGGATTGGGATTTACTCCTCTCCCAACTCCACCCTCTAGAAGGGTTGGTTCTTAAATGATTGATGCCAGCATCTAAAAATGGGAAATACTTTCCTTGAGTGTGATACTTAAAGACACATGATGATTCTCAGCACTGTGTGTGTGTGTAAAGCTGGGTTTCGGTATGCCTGAAATAGCTTTTCAAAGAGTGAAAGCAAACAGGCCCCGGGCCAAAAGCGGACGCTGCACCGTCTTGTTAATTTGTGCATCACTCCTTCCCTCCTGGCTTAAAGGTTCACATTAGTCTTTGTCACATTAGCTGCTGTGTGTTTCAGGAGCATTTTTGTCTGCAAAGAAGGGAGGGAAAAGCCAAAGAGCAAAAAATAATAAAAAAAATCTTTGGATATTTGCTATACTCTTGGGACTCATTAAACTGCATGTAACGCCTTGGAAATAGTTAACAAGAGTGCACTGAGAAGCACCCCAGCGTGCTTTGTGAAGCTGGTGTTCGTCTTTGTTAGAACTTCTGTCTTTATGAGTAGATACAGTAGCTGAAGGGGCATGCCTCTTAATCCATGTGGTTTCTTGAGAGATCTTTAGCCTGTTATGTGTGTCAATGTGTAGTCCTTTTTTTTCTTCCTAAAATGCTATTTGTGGTTTAAAAGGACGTTCCATCCTTGCAGAAGTGGGCAGCTTGCCA
This sequence comes from Ctenosaura bakeri, assembly GCA_948474755.1. NCBI lineage: Eukaryota > Metazoa > Chordata > Lepidosauria > Squamata > Iguanidae > Ctenosaura > Ctenosaura bakeri. The sequence continues at coordinate 424,858 of CAOLHI010000699.1, forward strand.
AGCAAATTTTTGAGCTAAGAAGAAAATGGAAGCTTTTTAGATTTACTTGTCTGCCACCACTGACTACTGTGTCAGGCCCTGGGAAGTGCGATGGGTTCATTGTCTTTGCAGAATTTGTACAGGAGATGTTAGAAGATTGAGCAAATGTCACAAGTACATGGTTTAACATTCCTGTTGTTGGTCATATTACAGACCAAGGAACAGTATTAGACCCCTGCACTCTACTCTGGTTTATACTGCATTATTAAGCATATTTCTAATTGTATTCAGCCTTCCAGATTTGTGGGTTAAACTTTCACAGATTTGATTATTTGGAAGTATCTCCAATCTCTGTTCCCCACCTCAAACAACATCTTTTCCATGGGAACCTTCCTTCTTGGCAGCTCCAGTCTGGCCCCATAGACTTTTAAAAACCCACATCTGGTCCTCCTCCTCCTCCAGCAGCAGCTGCCTGCCCAGCTAAGGATGTCTGGCAGCCTGATTTCGCAGCACCACAAACCCTCTCCTGATGCCCCTCACACCCAAAGAAGGAAATGAGCAAGAGAAAGGACGTAAAGGGCCACTATGCTGATTCACCCCCTTTTCCCCTCCTTTCTCTAGACTAGTTTGGACTCTGGGTGACCGTTCTCCCTGCTGTGCCTTGCCCCTCATCTCACAAGCAAATACACACATTTTGATATTTGCATTTCCCCCACTTTTGTGGGGCTCCTGTGCTCCTAACCCTAGTGAATATGGAGGGACTGACTGCAACTGCAAATAGGGCAACAGCAGTTAGTGTTCTTCCTGCCTATATAAAACCACACAAGTCATTTGTTACCTAAAAAAGGGAAAAGAAGTCTTTTTCTGCAACGCTTCCATGTCTGGTTCCCTGGATGTAATTCCTGTATACTGTGGTTGTCCAGATACATAACTATTCAGAGTTTTGTGTTTTTGTGGCACCACAACACTTGAGCATTTCATTCCTCTTCTGACAAGTTAATGATCATTGTAGGACAAGACTGGGCAAAGTGTTGCACTGCAGATTTTGTGGGTCTGCAACTTTTGGAAGCTCTAGGCCATATATGCAGTGGAAAAGAAAGCTGGGATTTGCAATCCAACACCATCTGGAGGACCACATTTTGTTTACTTCACCGTAGGAGAAAGCTACCCATTTGTATATCAAAACTTGTGCGATTCGCTTATGAGTACAAACAGCTGTGTGCATGCCTCACAGTTTAATGTTAGATTTACTACTGAGTAGTATGTATTTTTGCCACTGAAGATATGCGTTGATGCATTGCAAACCAGGCTTACAAATTAATTAATTAATGGGCTAGAGCATGGAATCACAGGAGGATGGGATGAGTTACATTGACATAGATTGAGAGAATTTTCTGAGATCACTTTGCTTCATAGCTTGCTTTTAAAAAACCCTAAAAATAAATTTCTAAACTTCAGTGTTGTTGCAAAATCTTTGAGGGCTTGCAAACAATATCTGATAAAATGTTTAGGAAATTATAGCGCTGGATGAAAATTTGAGAGGTGAAGTGTTTTAATGGGCTCTTAAACTCTGTAAATCTTGCTCTATGTACATGTTTCCTAGATTTGCATTCTTCTCCATGAACTGCACCCTCTTTTAGCTGGTGCCTTATTTATAGCTGCTCCTTGGCAGATGCTAGAGTTTCCCAGCTGGGATTTTTCCCCTTCCTGCCAGCAACTATGAACTTGAAATACCAGAAGAGTGTGTAGTCACACACCTATTGCATACAAATGTTGTTTGGAAAATGGTAAAAGAATTCTGTGCTGAGTTGACAACACTGAATTTGAACCTACAAAACTTGACAGTGAACTGTGTGTTCTGAATGCTATCTTGTGACTTGAAAATATGATGATACTTTTGGAGGTTTCAGTTTCTGTGTGTGTGTGTATATGTGCTTTCAAGTTGCCTGTCAACCTATGATGACCCCCATGACTTTTTTTTCCCAGCAAGGAGTATTCAGGTAGTTTTGCCAGTTTCTTCCTCTGAAATATAATTCACAGCACCTGGTATTCATTGGTGGTCTCCCATCCAATTACTAACCAGGGCTGATGCTGGTTAGCTTCCAAGATCAGATGGGATCTGATGCCTTTAGAGTATTTAGGCTGCTATTCTGTTTGTACAGAGTTCAATTCTGAAACCTGTTCTCAGTGCAGGTTCAATACTTGAATTCAGTTTCTCCCCATATAAAGTGTGACTAAAGAAGGTTACCTCTGAACAAGTGATAAGTGATACTTAGGTTCTTTGGCTCAAACTTTCTGGAGTCTTGTTCCTTTAGTACTGTCTTGTTAGATATTAACTGTTAGAAATGAAGGAAAAAAATCAGGTTGATATAAATGGGAAGATACTTTTATGAACAAGGTGATGAAGGTCCGGAGGAAGAGTTCCTGTACTGTATAATGTACGTGTTGTCCCAGGTTTGTGCCACGTGCTGTGAAAAAAAGAATGAAAAAGGAATCTACACAATTAGCATGAGGCCAGGGAGTGGATCAAAGGATGGAGGTGATCAAATGAAGTAAAATCATTTGTGGGAATGGAATAGTGGGCAGTCTTGTAGAAGTGGAAGTAGATTTGCTTATTCATTTGATCTGAAGGCAAGTCATATACACAATGCAGTCATTGGAACCGCTGGATGTTCTCTAGGCATGTCCCCATCAATTGTCAATCTAAACCAGGGTTTCTCAATGAGTGTTCCCTGGAAGCCCAGGGTTCTACAAGAGGTTGCTAGGGGTTCTGCAAGAGATCATGATATGCAAAATAATAGACTTATTTTTAAATGTAGATACAATAGTCTTTATGCAGGAGTTCCCTGGGACCTGAAAATTATTTCAGAGGTTCTTCCAGGTTAAAAGAGACTTGCCATTTTCTTTCTGTTATCTCAGTTGAGCAGGATAATATAAAAAGAGAATGGAATAAGATGTTTAAAAAGTTAATATTTTACTTTTTTCTTCTTTTGTATCTTTCTGGTTTTTGGAAGGTTCATATTGATGTTTATTAGTCCTACACTGCAGCCTTATCCTGTGAAAAGCCTGCTTTTGTTAAATGTTTAGATGCTAATTGTTTAGATGTTTTGTACTGGTTTTGTTGTATGTACTTAATTTTAATAAAAATATTTATTTAAAAAAAGATTGAGAAAAACTAATCTAACCCATTTCAAACCCTCTTAATTTTTGTAACCATTTGCCTTAGAGCCCTGCAAAGACTTTGTAAAACCTTACAAATGAAAGAATACAAGCATTCTTTCGACGAGGGAGGCTATGAGAATTAGTCTGGGTTCAATCTGGATTTTAAATTTAGTATTGTAGATAAAGGGCATTTCTGCACTACACTGTTATAGTGCTATTATTCCACTTTGAACATCCTGTGGAATTCTGGGGTTTGTAGTTTACTGAGGCCAAAGGGCTCTCTGGCTGAGAATTCTAAAGGCCCCTCCCTAAACTGCAAACTCCAGGATTCCACAGGATGTCGAAAGTGGAATAATAGCACTATAACAGTGTAGTGTGGAAAGGCCCAAAATCTACAGGCAGGGATAGTCAGTCTGGTGCCTGCCACTTATGTTTTGTACTCCAGTTCTCTGTTAATGAGAAAAAGACGTCTGTCTCTTTTCCCCAGGGTTGTTTGTTTGCTTGCTTATTTCATTTATATCCTGCCTTCCTCCCAATATGGGCTCAAAGTGGCTTACAATACAAGTCAAAACAAAGTAGCTAAAGGAATATATAGTATGAAAATGAAATTAAAAGAACACTAAGCAACCAATCTAATTAAAGACATCAGTGTAAAACAAAAACACATTTAACACAGAGTGAACAATATAACATATCCATTGAATATCCTTCTGTCCTGGTTCATGACAAGACACAATTAGAGTTGAGCTTTCCTTTTTTTAGATGAGTCACAAGGGCTGTTTTTAAAGCCAAGACCCAGCCCTGGAATGTGCTAGATGTTGCTGATAAATAACAGGAGAGATTCCCATTGTTGATCCAGAGGATGCCCTTGGAGAGTCACTACATCCTAACCAGAATCTGTCTGAGGTTAGGAGCTGTGACTTCCTGGGAATTGTGAACCTTGCTACTTCCTGTTTTAGAAATTAGGATGCCTGCTAGGCACCTGAGACAGCAGGGCTTTCCCAAGTCTAGCCCAGCCTAGTTTCCTGTTTGACATGATTGATAATGCCCCGTTTTAGAGAGAGAAAGAGAGTAGTTCACAAGAGGCACCCTTCATGGACTCCTTGGAGCGGGAGAGAATTTGTGGAGGAGGGTGAAGGATAGAAACTGGGAATGTTGGCTGCTTTACAAGGACACTAGTTCTATTGTGATGTGGGGTGGTTATTTTGGTCATTCTATAATTCTCCCTCCCTACATTCTTGGTTCTTCGTAGTCATTTACCACAAACCCTCGCTAGGATATAACTTTAACTGGAGTGAGTAGATTGCTTTCAGTGGATCAATATCTCACTCATAATTTTAGGTCCAAATAACCATCTGCCTCAAAAATCATCTATTAGAGCAAGGAATTGGACTATTTTTGCAATGCAGGCACTTATTTGATGGAGGAGATCTTACAGTCTTGAAAAACAGCTGCTGAAATTGGCTTTAACTGGCTAGATCATCTTCTGATTAGGCAGGGTGTAAATATAGTGGAAAGATCCAGCATGATGTAGTGGTTTGAATGTTGGACTACAGTGCTGGAGAAGAGAGTTTGAACCCCCTCTTAGCCATGGAATCCCACTAGGTGACCTTGGGCAAGTCACACTGTCTCAGCCTCAGAGGAAGACAAAGGCAAATCCTCTCACCCTCAAACAAATCTTGCCAAGAAAATCCTGTGATAGGTTTGCCTTAGGGTCAACATAAGTTGGAAACAACTTGAAGGCACACAACACAACATAACATTTCCAATGAAATCAAGTTAGGGCTTTTACAAAGGCCATTTCTGCATTACACTGTTATTCCATTTCATTTCATTTGGACTCCTGGAGTTTGCAGTTTGGAGAGGGGCATTTAGAATTCTCAGTCGGAGAGTTCTTTGGCCTCAGTAAACTGCAAATCCCAGAATTCCACAGGGTGTTAAAAGTGGAATACAGTAGGCCCTTCACTTTCGCAAGGGATAGGGGGAAAAAACCCCACACAAGTGAAAAAAATACGAATAACTGTGGGCCCCCACCTGTGCCATCGAGAGGGTAGCAGGAGAGAGCCAAGAAGGAAAGAACTTCCCTGCTTGGCTTTCTTGTGGCTCCCACCCACGCAATCGGGCAAGTGGAGGGGCGCAAGAGAAAGCCAAACAGAGAGACAATTTCCCTGCGTGACTTTCTCCTGCCTCCCACCCCCACAATTGGGCAAGTGGAGGGACTCAGGAGAAAGCCAAGCGGGGAAACAACTTCCCTGCTTGGTTTTCTCTTGGCTCCCAACCCCGCTGTGGGGTGAGTGCGAGGACGTGGGAGAAAGCCAAGGAGGGAAACAACTTCCCCAGTTGGCTTTCTCTTCGCTCTCACCTGCACGATCAGGCGAGTGGGGAGCGCAGGAGAAAGCGAAGCAGGGAAAGAATTTCCCTTCTTGGATTTCTCCTGGCTCCCACCTGTGCGATCGGGTGAGTGGGGGGGGGCAGTGCAAGAGAAACCAAACAGGGAAAGAGCTGTTTCCTCTCTGGGTTTCTCCTGCGCCACCCTCTCTCACCCTCTGCCTCCTGCCAAGGGGACACCCGCACCAGCGATGGTGGCTGAAGGAGTGCGGAGAAGGGTCAATCGCCCTCCCTGTACCCTCCTGTCCCCCCAGGCCAGGGAATGGGAAGGGGAGAAGGGGGGCAATAATCAGATTCACGAAAGTGAAACCTGCGAATGTGGAGGGAGAACTGTAATAGCACTATAACAGCGTAGAGCAGAAATAGTCAAAGTATACCATACAATCCTTAGGCTCTTAGCTGTGGGCAACTGAAGTTGGTAAGGAAGTGACTAAGATCAGGAAGGTGGGGGAAGTGAGGGCTTGAGGAATGGCCTTACGAAAAGCCTGCCAAATTTTACAGTTATACCTTGGCAAAAGAAAGTTAATCTGTTGGTGTAAGATGTATCAGTTACAACTCTTTTTAGGTGTGTTTCCTAAAAACAGGTGTTCTTTCAAAAAAGATGTGATGGTTTAATTTTTGCATTAAATATTAGAGAAGTGTGTGTCTTGTATTTTCCATTTTCTGCATAAAGCCTTGCATGCTGGACTTAGTACAGCTCCAGGGGAAACCTGGTTCATCTCAAGGTTCTGGAGAAGTGCGAAGGCCGATAGTTGAACCGAGAGTTGTACTCATGCATGATTAGTACAAATGTGGACCCTTTGTAAGGCGTATCCTACCACAAAGTACTTCCGGCAGTGAAAAATGAAAACATTTGAAGCTGGCTGGCTGCCACTAACTGGACACGAATCATCTGCAGGTAGTGTCTGTGCATTCCCAGACTTGGAAGGGTATATTTTAAAAAAGCAACCCACTTCCATGGCTCATTATAGTATTCAAGAAGTAATGCATTGTCATTACTTTTTAGAAAGTGATTTAAAAAGCTCATAATGTGATGTTGCTTGATAAGAGAATGGTGTAACAAATGGAAACATTCTCCTCAAAATGCCTCTAAAAAGGCTGAAAAAATAACCTAAAATCTACTTTTAAAAAGTATGTAGAATATGCTGTTTTGTCTTTTCCCCAAATAATTTTGTTCTTGCTACATAAATTTAAAAGTGTAACTTTATTATCCCCTCACAATAACAAAAAGATGGGGAAACTCATTACAAATCACTACTTTACATGTAGCTTGTTGCTTCCAAGTTCTCCTTCTTCTCACACATAACAGTCTATGTATGTATACTCTTCTGAGCTGATTCATTGTAGAACAACATAAGCAGGCTTTGGAATTTCAAAAGCAGTGCCTTCAAGAGCCATATCCATCCTTCCACTGCGTATTCTTCTGTCACAGAAGTCATTGTGGGAATAACTTCTGTTTTCATTTTTTTAAACTATTCTGTAAAATCGCCTAATAAGCAATTTGTGCTGTGTAGGATCCTGATGGTTGAGGGTCACACATTTGATTAGTTACAGCCTTGTTGGTAAGAAACAAAGAGAAACATTTCACTTGTGTGGTATGGTCCAGCCTGAAAATATAAACCAAAATGCTCACCAGTGACTCATTCTCTGGAGACAATGTGGTGGGTGAGAGAACCTGTGTCATCAAAAGGGAGACCTTGAGAGAGAAACTCTCAAGTTTTTGATTATGGGAATATGTGTGTGGGCCAGAGATGTGGTGATGGGGGAAGGGAGAGAAAGAGAAGGAAAATGTACTACTAGTGATCTCAAGAGGAACATCTGGTGTGGTTTCTGAAGGTGGCTGGAGTATAAAGAGCTCAATCCCATTCACTTGTTAGCCTTTCCTTTAGATGGAAAGTCCTGTGATTAGTGATCTAATTCTGTCCTGACTTCCAGAGCTTGGAATCCTTTCGTTGTTTTTTTAATAGTGTATTAAGCATCATTCTTTGTTTTTCAGTAGTGTGTTAGGAATCATTCATTGTTTTTCAAAGACACATTCACTGATGTTTATGACTTAGTGAGTAGCGTATTTATAACATGTTATTTCTTATCATCATCATCATCATCATCATCATCATACGATATTATCATAATAATAATCGTACAAATGACTCCCAATTCCCACAAATACCCCCATGATGTTTTTGGAGTAATGAGTAATTGTTGCCAGTTATCCTTTTGAAAAAAGCATTACTAGATTGTCAAAAAGAAGACTGTTGTGCCCTCATGACTGGAAAATCACTTCTCCTTTCTCTAGCCGCCCTTTCTTTGACAGGGGAGGGCAGCAGCTAGAGAAGGAAAAGTCTTCCGTGATAAACTTCTTGTTATTGGAATCTCCACTTCTGTCTCACAAGTCACACAGAAGAAAGGGAGCTAAGATGGCGTGTTAGGTGTGCTTCCAAACAGAGGATTCCTGTAGTGCTAATCAAAATACAGTATGTAACTATTCTGTCTGTATTTCCTTGATGAAGGTTTTTGTTTTTTGGTAGAAAGGGAAAAACCCAAAACAAACCCAGAAACAGCAGTGAAAAAAGCATGGGAGGATTCCAAGTGGAAAACAGCGTTGCTCTGTAAGGAGTATTTTTTATTTGTTTGAGATATTTGTCTATTGCCTTCAACCCAGCAGAACCCCAGAGATGTTGCACATTGTTGTTATTTGCTGTCAGGTCAGCTCCAGCCTGTGGCAACTTTGTGAACCTCCAAAGGCCCTGGGTATCAACAGCCCTGCCCAGGTCTTGCAGAATCAAGGCTGTGGCTTCCTTGATTTAATCAACCCATCTGTAATCTGTTTTTCCTCTTTTTCTAATCTCTTCCACTTTATCAAGTGTTAACGTCTTTTTGAACAGGTGAAAACATTCAAAACATTAAATAAATTAATAAAAACCTTTGAAAATAGACTAAAACTTCTCTTTAAAATTAATTTCCAAACCACAGGAGAGTTAAAACAGGTAGAGCATTCACCCTTAGTTTTGTGGACTGACTGCCACGCAAAATAACAAACAATTTTAACCGCACTCCAGGAACTCAGAAGGAATGGAGCCAGCCTGGCTTCCCTTGAGAGGGGTTCCACATATGGGGTGCTGCCACAGAGAAATCCCTGTCACTTATGTCCACCAGCCTAGCCTTGGTAAAAATTCTGCTTATGTGGTGGTCTAGTCACACAATCAAAGTCTCTTGCTGGCTTTTCTTAAAGTGCACTTAAAGTGCTTAGAGTGCACCAACAAGAACTGCTGCTATTTTCTTTAGTGCAATTGTAGTCCAAGAAATATCCTACAGAAGTTAAAAAGGAACAGCCAGCAAAAACAAGAATAGCTGGAAAATTATAGATGGTCAATGATGATGGAGCTTGCTCACCCTCTATATACTATGCATTATATTTCATTTATTTTTAGAGTGAACATTTTATTCTATCTATCTATCTATCTATCTATCTATCTATCTATCTAAATATATTTAGTCTTTTATTTATTTTAGAAACTTACTAGTTGCCTCATAGCTTATAGTTAGCAATTAGTAGTGTATACCCTGAAAACAAATAAAATTGAAAATCTATATGAAACCAACCACAGAACAATAAAACACTGAAAATAAAAACAACAAAGATATTACAAGGAGCACTTGAGTTTTCAGAAGTAAATCCACTTAAAACAAGCATAGCTGCAGAAAGAAATGTAGTTTTGAGAGAATGAAAAGATACTTGATTGGGACTGAAAAGATAATGAAGTGCCTGGTGGACCTGTCTGAGGGAAGGTATTTCATAACTACGGCTGCAGGAGTAAAAACTGGAGAGGGTTCCTCTACCTTGAATGGTTCTGTAGAGCAGAGAATTTCAATGGGTGTCACTTATCATGCAAGCGGGTAAAAAGCAACACTTGCTGAAATTCCTGGTTGTATCCAACAATTAAAGATACAGGAGATATCTCCAGTTTCCCTTCTGGCAACCCTATCTATAACTGAGGGGTTGTTACTGAAAAAAGACATTATTGAGTAGCCCAGCAGTCAAACCTCATTCATAGTGTGAGAGTGTTCAAAACAGTACCTCTGACAGTGATAGCACCATTTGGGTACAGATGTATGTATAATCTTCCCAAAACAAAGGTTGCTGGGGTAACTCATGACTTGCTTAAACCAAGATGACAGTTGTTAGCTGTGTAGATTTCTACTCTCAAACATTCCAACCTGCATGGCGAGAACTGTGGGGACTATAGTCCAAAACATATGCAAAGAGAGAGGTTCCTCACCCCTGATTTAGATGATTGCACCATATCTTGTCAAGAAAATCCCATGATAGGTTTACCTTAGGGTTGCTATAATTCCAAAATGACTTGAAGGCACACAAAACAACAACAACAAACAGTTTTAGAGAATTTGAGGCAAGAGTGGACAAAGTATGGCTCTTCAGATGTTGTTGGAATGCAACTCCCATTGGCATTAACCAGTATAATCAATGGTGAGACGTACTTATTTGGTGGTGTGTTGCCTGGCCCTTATTTAAGGGGCTTTTCATGAAGGACAATGTGTTGGAAAAAGGGAGGGGAACTCTTTCACCTCTGGCCTTATTAGTTAGGATATCCCGCCCTCCCATAATACAAGGATAAACCGGAATAAAAGTTATAAGGTATCCCTTCCAGGCCATTGCAGGAAATAGTTCATTGTTTTGCTTTGCATTTCAATTTCTTTTCTTTTTTTAAAAAAGGAAAATAATCATGAAGCCAGAAACTATTTGCAGGGTCTCGTGTTTTAAAAAACAGGAAGTCAAGGACTGCTTTTCTGGGGGAAATGCTTCTGATTTCAATGCTGTTTGTTTAGGGTTTTTCTGAAGAGGGCCTGAGGAAGGAGAAGATGATGTAAGCAAGTGGTGGGGCTGTTTCCTTTGTTTCTAGAAGGCTCTGTTATGTTTCCTTCGCTGTTCCCACCACTACTCTAGGAGGGGTTAATTTGAGCCTTGGCTTTTGCCACAAAAAATATTTTAAGTGCCAGGAATCAGTATTGGAATATGTGAGATAATGATGACACATAAAATCTCAGAGCTCACGTAGACAACCTTCCGTATTGGGGCAAAGGTGAGATATTAAATGTATGAATGAATAAATAAATCAACCTTTAATCCAGTGGTTCTCAACCTGGGGGTGGGGACCCCTTTGGGGGTCGAACGACCATTTCACAGGGGTCGCCGCTCCTCAATTCTGCCCCCCTTTTAAAAGAAGGTGGCCTCACAGCCAATGGGAGCAGTGCTTCTGAGACCCCTGCACTGGGGTTCAAACTGCAAACCCCAGGATTCCATAGGATGGTGAAAGTGGAATAATAGTGCTATAACAGTCTAGTGCAGAAATAGCCAGGGTGACTTTCTCCTCTCGCTTTTGTTGTGCGTGGACCCTTGGCGCTTGCCACATGCACGTGTTGTGTTCTTCGCCCTGACTGTCTTGCTTTCCTCGCTTTTTGTATGTTCAGCATCCACATCCCCTTTAAGGGAGGGAGGAAGGGAGGGAGTGAAACAAAACGCGTCTACTTATGCTGCTGCCATCTTTCCTCTCTCCCTGTTCTTTTCTCCCTGCGCCTCGTGTAAAATGTGGGCTGTTTTGGCATTGCCTTTGGGAGTGACTGGCTTTTTGAACTGTGGAAACCCAACATTCAGAACTAGAGCTACTGCCTTAATTCTGGCATTGATGGATGCTTTTTGTGCTTAAAATAACGGGGGAGGGTTACCAGTTTTTAGGCATTAGAAGTCTATCCAGAGCAGTGATTTAGGGCAGTGTCTCCAATCTATTGGATGTTGGAACTAACTAACTAACTAACAAATAAATAAATAAATAAAAATAAAATGACGAAAATGATTTTATGGTTGAGGGTCACCACAACATGAAGAACTGTATTAAGGGGTCGCGGCATTAGGAAGGTTGAGAACTACTGCTTTAATCAAATATTCACATAATTGCATGGCAGATAATGGGGTGAAGAGGACCCCTTTTCTCTCTTTGGGTGTTTACAGGCAAGCTTTCACCAATCGGCTACAGTTCCTGATTCATGAGAAGTGAAGGTAGGGCCAAATGGTAACGTTTTCTTTTTATTTGTGATCTCTCTGTGTTTTCGCTTAACTTATATATTTTTTTCATTTCACAAAAAGGAAATTTGTTCAGAAGGAAAAGATGGAATGGCTGTCCTTTTGTTTAGTAGCACTAGAAACCCCATGTTGGAGAGCACCTTTTTTCTTTTAAAAAATTGAATTATGCCTATGGAAAATAGAGCCTGCTTGGTGTAGTAGTTTGAGTGTGGGAGTAGTGCTGTGGCAGATCTGGGTTCAAATCCCTGCGCAAGCCATGGAAACCCATTCGGTGACTTTCCCTGGGCAAGTAACACTGTCTCAGCCTCAGCAGAGGGCAATGGCACCCCCCTAAAAAAACAAATCTTGCCAGGAGAACCTCATGATAGTGTTGCCTTAGGGTCACCATAAGTTGGAAATGTCTTCAAGGCACATACCAATAATAAACTAGAAGACATGGTTTTCCCTACAATTCTTCTCTTTTCTTTTCTTCTGCACTCCCTCCTCGCATCTATTGGTAGTAACTAACAAAGAGAGGCGTATTCTGTGAAAGAGAGATAATATCATGTGTCCTTGGCTTTCCTGAGGAGTTAGCATGTACTTGGGATTTTGCTTTGTTTTGAGGGAAGTGAGGAGAGTTGTTGTTTAGTATAGGAGCAAAAGTTCTTTCTTGAAATATCTTGGTCTGAACAGCTTCAGTGTAAGTAAAACAAAGGTTCTTTAATTTGGTAAACCTCCTGATTAGCTGTTACTGGCCACTGGAATTGTGAGAATTGTAGACCTTGTCTATACTTAGGATGGAAGAGAATTTTGAGAAAGTTGAGATTTTCACTGACTTTACCTGTTTTGCACATTTTAAGATTCATTGTGTCAAAATATATACCTTGCCCAAGAAATTCACACATTCGCAAGACTTGTACAGTGGGCCCTCCATATATGCAGAGGTTCTGTTCCAGGAACCCCCATGAATAATAGGATTTGCTAATGCTCACATTTCATTATATTCTGTGGCTGTGATGTGCTTACAGATGTGTCAGCATGGTCACGCACATGTTGCCACCATTTTAGGCATTTTTAGGCAGAGGATACAATGTGGTCATGGACGCTTGAACTTGCATGTCAGGAAATCGTGGGTTAGGAAGGCCCACTATAGTAAATTCTGAAGAAACAAAATACGTATGAAATGTGTTTCTGCAAGTATTTCCAGGCTGGGGTGGTGCAGGGAAGCCCTGTGTAATTGACCAAAGGAAACCCAACAAAGAGTCTTAAATCATATTAAAAAAGCATTGGTGGACTACACCCAAGGATGGAGTGCAGATTATTATACGCATATTTGGGCAAGTAATTTGTCTACAGAGACAACACCCTATGCATCTGATGAAGTGGGCTATAGTGCATAAAAGCTCTGGCCAAATAATATGCATTAGTCTTTCAAGCATCACAAAATTTTCTGCTTCTTCTGCAAGTAAAAAGCTATTATTGCAATGAGTGGGCTTGATGAGTACTTTCTATGTCCTGTGTTAATTTCTATTATGTTTAAATTGTACAGGGATGCTTTTTTTCCCTTTTGTTTTTTTACATACTCCAAATGGTCCCTGCCTCCTTTAGAGAATCCTGTGGTTTTCCAAATACTGTTGAACTGCAAGTCCTAGCAGCCTTAAACAATATAGCCAGTGGTGATGGATGCTGGAAGTTGCAGTGCAACATCTGCTGGGTTACCTGCTTCCCACCCCTGATAGAGACTGAAGTGATCCAGTCTAAGGCACCATGTCAGAATTTGCCAATTCATGTTGCTGTATGTATACACTTAGTTCTCCATGACTAGGGAACACTGTAAATTTCCACCTTCCCACGTTTTCCTTCAATTTCTTCCATTTCCTTTCTAACCAGAAAAGGGAGGAGATGACTGAAGTGCATAATATGCCTTCTGATTAGTAGTGCTAGAAGCCCTCTGTTTTTGATATGGTTATCAGATTTAAAACTGGAGAGAGCTCTTGTATGTTAAATGATTGTGTAAAACAGAGATTTTGAGCAGATGTTGCTTATTGTGCAACCAAAGAGTAAGCAACACCTGCTGAAATTTCTTCTTCTACACAGCCATTTTGGGTACTGGAGCTCTCCCCAGTTTTCACTCTCTGGCAATCCTAGAAAGGACCTTAAGCCTGCTGCTTGATGACTATTGAAAATATGCTTGTGCAGTTATTGTAAAATACCCAGAGCTCAGCTGCCTTTAATAACCCACTCATTTTGCTGTCATTTTCTTTTAACAAGGATAGGAGATACCCGTAAGGCAGCGTGCAAGTCCTTATAAAAACACATCCACCCCCCAAAATAATAAAAAAGACAAAATAATTAATGGAACTGTCCTAGAACAATTCCAAGACTTTCTTGGGTAAAGCCATGATGATAAAATCTGGTACAGCTGTGGTATTAGATCAGACATAAAGAGGGCTTGTTTCAGCAACACATATACTAAAACTGGAATGATACAAAAAAAGATTTAGCATGGCAACTGTGCAGGAATAATCTGCAAATTTGTGCCATTTTCCTTTGTTTAAAAAATTGTGACTTACCTGTTACTTTTTGTGGTTGTCAAATTCTCTGCTGTTGTATTTAAAGTTGTAATTTTTTTCATCTGATGCATTTTTTATACTACCACAGAAAATAAATAAAGATAATTTTTTAAAAGAAGAACAACCACCAAACACAAAGGCAGGTTTTGTCCTGGAACTTACTTAGCATGATAATTAATTCAGTCTCAAGCTCAGAAGTGGGTGGGAAGCTACATTCCTGTCTCTGTGCGAGTCTACCACAACCACTGAGGGTGGTCATGGCACAGGGTGGTCAAGCCGCATGGCCCAGCATCCTGCATGTCATCTGCTGCCACGTGAGGTTCTCATACTTCTGGGCGTATGGAGGTTCTCTCTCTGTCCCTCTCTCTCTCATCCACGAGTTGCTTTTTGCCCTTCGACTTTCAGGAGAGCCTGGCGGGGAAATGGCAGGCGAGCAGTGCTGTAAATTACATGTTGCATTCACGGGTCAAGAGAGCCGACAACTGATGAATGACATGTGCAAGTCCATTATTAGCTCTAAATGATGGGCCGCAGCTCCATGCCTCATTAATTAGCGGGTAAGGCGGAAGCTTTTAAAGTAGCAAATACTGTTTGTTCCCCACCCTGTTCTAGACTTAGGAGGATTTCAGAAGTTTTTTCCCCCTAACTAATTTGAGCCACTTTGAATACAGTAGTAGGAGGTGTGGGCTTAATTTATGGTACTCCCTCTTTCCTTCCTTAACAGACAATGATGGAAATCATTTTGGAAGCTGTGTATGAGTTTCTCTTTCACCCTGACTGGTAATGGTGCTTACATGAGATGCTTGTAGGGTTGCCAGAGTGAAAACTGAAGAAAGCTCCTGTATTTTTAATGGTTTCACAGAAGAGGGAATTTCTGCAGGTTTTGCTTGTTACCCGCTTCTTTGACAAGCAACATCTACTGAAATTCCACTGCTACACAACCAGTAAAGATACAGGAGCGGTGTCCAGTTTTTGGTCTGACAGACTTAGCCACTACCATCCCAGAGGCATACAGAACAGATGGGATTACAGTGTTGAACTACGACTAAGGAGATCTCTGTCCAAAATTCCCCACAGTCATTAAGCCTCACTAAGTAACCTTGAGCCATACACAATCTCTTAGCCTAATGTACCTCTTGGGATGGTTGTGGATTTAAAATGGGGACAGAAAGGAATGAACAATATACATTCTTCAGTACTGTGGGAGCAGAATGCTGGCTGAGAGAGGACTTTGATCTCTCTAAGATGACACAGTTTGCATGAGATAACCATGAACTTAGTTCCGAAAACTGGTTAATGCCATGGTGCTATTACTCAAACTTGTGAAACAGTAATAAAGAGTGTTTTGGAGCAACTGCAAAGTGTCCTGTTCAGCTCAGCACTACTGAGAATTGGGCCTCAATATCCTAAAGGCACCAAATCTTACCTGATCTTGGAAGTAAAGCAAGGTCAGTCCTTGTTAGTATTTGGAGAACAGATTGCCAATGAATTCCAGGTGCTGTAGGCTGTACTTCAGAGGGATGAACTGGCAGTATTCCTTGCCTAAGAAAACCCTATGAAATTCGTGGGGTCAGCATAAGTCAACAGGCGACTTGAAAGCACATATGCACTCACAAAAACTGGGGACTTGTGCTTTTGACTAGAAAACATAACTTCCATGAGGCTTGAAAGGATTAGTCAAACCCTGGAGAATACATAATTATATACTAGTGCAAAAAATGTGGGATGAATGTGAAGCCTGGCAGTTTGGTTTTCTTTTGTGCAAGGCTGCTTACCCCTCTTGAATAAGAGTTCTGAAGGTGATTCTACATACATGTGAAATTGAGGCTTGGGAAGGTCACTTTGGAGTGGTAAAATGCAGCCACATTTGGAAAGTCAGGAAACTGTTTGGATCCTCTGGATGTTCTGCCATTGACCTGCTGTACAAAGATTGGGCCATGAGCCTAGCAAAACGCCTCGCTTTCAAACTTGAAAGGGACAAAAACAAAACTGTGCCTGAATTGGCAATCAGAGTGTTAGAGGTTGCCAAAGAAGATACAAGTTTGGTAATGATGCAAATGAGAAGGGACAAGAGCCAAATGGGAATCTGGCATTGACTGACTGAGGAAGGCAACATGAATTGGAATGCTGTTGATTTTTTTTCCTTCAAAAAAAATGGTGACTTAGAATGACAAAAGTTGATTTCCTTCCTGTGTTAACACCCTGAAGGTCATGTCAGCTTATCCAGATTGTTTCCTCCGTATTTGGCAGTCTTGCAGTTGATTCAGTCTGCTTCATTTGTGCTTCCTTGGTCTTGTTCTCAAAATGTTATCTGTGTAACTCCAAAGGATCAAATATGTTCCTGCAATGATAGTGCACCCCCATACTAATGAGTTAAGGATCCAGAGAATATTTGTGGCTTGCAGTTTCTTGATGGAAAAAAAGTGTTTTTGCATCTGCTGCTAAGTGTGCCAAATTAAAGTAAGAGATTTTAGAACAGGTGTTAACTCACGGAAGAAGAAGGTAGTAACAAGTAGTTTCATTAAACCAGCTGCCCAGAATGGGAGAGGATGCACAGTACTGTGTTCTGGCCTTATTGGAAAAAAATTGAACCCATTCCCAAGCCAGTCCATCCTTAGTAAAGGGAAAGTGATAAGCAACAGTCTAGCACCATGCATAATTAACAAAGCAATTAGCACTTTCAGTTTGCACACTTAGCTTAAGTATGCATTTAAAAAGCTTAGTGCTGGCTTAATTTCCCCAGAAATACCAGCAAATCCAGCACAGCACGTGTAGATTGGGGTTTAACCCTTTCTTCCTCCATGCCATTTTGCTGCTTAAAATGACTCTCTCCCAGCTGGTATTTTCCTTCAGAGTTGTTGTTTCCTGTAAATGCTACCCTTAAGGTCAAATAGCTGCCAGATTTGGGAGATTTGTGGCTGGAAAACTGTTTGAGAGGAAAAGTCCTGATGTGGATTGAATCCCTGTATAGCTGCTTTTTCTGAAAAGGGAAGACAAAGTGCTTGGAGTAAGCATACTTTCGAACATGGGTGCTTAAAACAACAGTGGGTTTGGCTCATGTTCTAGATTGTTTGAACCAAGTAAGCAATTGGGAAAGTCTTGTAAGGCTTATATAAACTGCTTTTGTGGAAAAATAATTCAAACACATTCTTGTTGGTAGGGCAGAAAGATCTATGAAAACAAAAGGGAAAGTTTTTCCTTCTAAATCTTAACACACAAGTGGTACTTAACCTTTTCTTTACCTGGGACCTCTTGTGAATATAATTTGTTGCTGTGGACCCCCAACGCTTAACTCAAGATTTAAATATTTAAATATTCAAATATTTATTTGTTAAAAGCTTCTGGAAACTAGGATTCAAATCCCTGCTCAGACAAGTGGGCAAATCACACTCTTTCTGCATCAGAGGAAGGTGAAGGCAATCCCCCTCTGAACAAATCTAGCCAAAAACCAAAACAAAAAACCCCAAAACAGTGTGATAAGTTCACTTGAGGTTCACTGTGATAGGTTCATCTGTGGTTTGAGTGTTGGACTGTGACCCTGGAAACCAAGGTTCCCTGCTTGGTCATGGAAACTCCCACTCACTGGGTGATCTTGGGTTCATCACACACTTTCAGCCCCAGAAAACCCCATGATAGGTTTATCTTAGGGTCACACAACAACATGACAACAGTATTTGATGTTTTTAGTAGTGACAAAATTTATCTGATACCAAATAGCATTGAAACAAATGGTTTTCAGGTAGAGGCCTTTTGTCATGTAAAGGCTAGACAAATGTGGGCATTAAGTGTAAGGAAGCACCTTTTTACAAGTTTTACTTAGCTTATATATGGCTGTGGCTTGGAGGTAGATGGATGTGTTTGTACAAGATCCTGGTGAGAGCATGTGATTGCTGTTTTCATCCCCACTACCTGGATGACAGTGAGAATAATTTTTACAAAATGAAGATTTTCCCCTTCCAGTTCCTAGATAGCTCCTTTATGAAAAAGATAGCAGAGTTCTTGGTTTGCATTTTGACTGTGAACAGAGATATAAAATATTTGAAAATGCTGATGCTATAGAAAACAGAAAATTAAAAATAGCAAATTTCAGGGAAAAAATGAAAAATGCAATATTAGCACCCTCTATAGACAGAAAGTTACCTTTTAACTTTAGGAACATAAAATGCATTATTTCTAACTTGATCTGACATAAAATACATTGAAAGTACTATTTATTCAGAAAATAATTCAACATTGAATTTACATGTTTTAATTGTAGCAGTACTAGTTACAAACTTTACAAATGGACCTACAAGATCCTGAATTGCAGGGAACACCTGAACTGCAAGAAACCTCTTTGGTTTGCTAATCAACGAGAAGCAGGCAACCCTCCCCGCAAAGAAAAACAGATGAAACTATGAACATCAACAAACCAGATAAAATTACCATATTTGCTGGCATATAAGACACGCTCATGTATAAGATGCACCCATTTATACACTGGGCAAATACTATTTCCTGGTGTATAAGACATACTGGCATATAAGACACAGTGAGTCTTATATGCCAGCAAATACAGTATTTCATCTCTACCTGTTCTCTGTAGTATGAAGCAGACATAGTGCATTTTTCCTGTTTTAAAAAAAAAGAGAGATGAAAAATGGAAACCAAAACCAGAAATTGTAGTGATCTGATACTATGGATAGCCCTACATAATAAGTTTTCCTCTTACATAGTTTTTAGAAATGATATTGAGACAGCAAAGATGTCTTTGTCTTCAATATTTCATTCATGTTTCTAAAAGAAAATATGCTGTAATCAATTTTTAAAAATTCTTTGAAAAAAAGTCCTTGGAAATTTCAATCTTTTTGAAAAAAACTGATTTTTAAAATGGATTTCCACATTTCTATCTATGTCTTCAGTTTTTATTCCCATTGGTCACAGCAGTGCCCCTAGCTATCTTACGAGGCGACAACTAGGATATTGCTATGGTTTGCTTTGCAAGTCACTGAAACAATATTTGTCAGCAGTTTTAATGGGATGTTTATGTCAAGCCTAGCAGAGTCTCTGTGTCACTTTCTTTATTGAGATAGTAAACAAGCAAGTGCAGCAGGTAACGTTGAGAGTCGTGTTGTTTCTCTGAACAGCAGGAACCGGCAACCTCCTGGACGTAAATACAAGCAAGATAAAATCTTTACAAAATAAAAAAATTAACAAACTTGGCCTCTGTGGACCAGATTTCTGATGATATAGCAGAAAGGATGCCTAAAATCAAATCCAAGACTAAGCAGGATTTTCTTGTTGCACTCTTTCCAGAGATTATTGCAGATGCAATGAACGGGGAATGGTCTCCCCCAAGTTCAGCCAGATTTGTACTGGCTTATACTAAAAGCCTTTGTTTTCTACAGCCTGTTCCATTAAGGGTTCTATGGTGAAACTTTGGATGAGACCAAATATAAGAAAAAAACTTTTCCTTCCGTGTCTAAAAAAAGAGGAAAAATGATTTAAATCTCAGCCCTTTCATTCCTATACATCACAGTTCAGACAGGGAGAATTCAGACCTTTCAGATCTAGCTGGAATTCTACTAAACCACAGCCTAGGCTGCAACAGCACTCAGGTTGAGTAGAAGACCTTTCCCCTCCGTGAGCAAATGGGATCAAAGACAACAGCTGTCACAGCAACTTGAGGCAGCTCCCAGTGGGCATGCCCCTTCTATGCTTTATCATCGCTGGGAATAGACCTGTTCTGGTTCTTGGGTTTCCAGAACAGTGAGGGAAGGCTAAACGATAGATTCTCTTTGGAAGCCTCGGGATTAGTTTGTCCAATACTACATGGCCCAGTGCATCATAAAGCACCATGTGATGTTTCAAATCATAGCCCACTTTGTTCAGATCAGACCTATGGAACCAGTGCCACATCATCTGAGATTTTCAGCACCCTGTTTTTGGTCCCCAAGAAAAACAAAGACTGACAGGCTATATTTAATCTTTTTTTTTTTTTTGAGGGGTCAACCAATTTGTTATGAAGTAGAAGTTTTGCATCTTTGCATACCATCCTGGAGAGTATGTGTGGGAGGAAATTATCGGGCATCTCTTGAGTTCCAGGAAGCATACTTGCACATTCCTATTAACCCTTCCCTGGATGACCATTACCAGCACACACTGGACTGCCAGCTTCTCCCTGTGTGCTTTGTTGGTTGTGTTGATGGTGCAGAGTGCACACTTACCTGTACTTGGACAATCTGCTGATCCATTCGTCCTCCTTGAGAAGAGGAAAGGATTGCCATGGATTGTCTCAAGTTGCATCAGTTTGTGATCAACAGGGAGAAGAGTAATTTGGATCCTGTTTAGAGGACCCAACACCTGGGGGCCATTGTAAATACAATCCGACAGAATTTTTATGCTGACAGGCAGGAGAGAGAATCTAAAGACCTTGATCAGGGAAGTGTTAGGTAGTCTTCCACAGAGTTGATGCTGATGGCCAAGTTGCTGGGCCTGATGGTAGCCTGTGTTGACTGTGTCCCTTTGGCCATGTTTCATCTGAGAGTGTTACAGTGGTTTCTGCTTCTGTTCCAGGATGAGATAGCCAAGAAATGTGAGATGTAGTTCTCTTTTTGCCCAAATGTCAAATCATCCCTGGATTGGTGTTTGTCCAGCGCTCTCGGGGCAGGATTACCCATTTGGAAGCCAAGGAAGTGGTAGTTGCCATTGATGCCAGTTTGACGGGTTAGCGGGTTCACTGCAGTGATCAGTTAGCACAGAGATTGTGGTCTCACAAAGAAAAGAGGGCACAGCATCAACTGGCTGGAACTTTGGGCAGTGTCTAGCATTGGTCAGCCTGTGGTAAGCAATGTGAGGCAGGCATGTTCTGATACAGAAGGACAACTTATCTGTCAAGACTCACATAAACTGACAGGGAGGGACATGTTCCTGTTCACTAAGGAGGAGGTAGGCAATGCTCTCGTTACAGTGGGGAGAATCTCATCTCTAGTCTCAGAGAGAGGAGTGCCTGAATGGGCAATTGAACTGTCTGATGGATTGGTTGAACAGAGAGACTCTGGACTAAGGAGAGAGGGCTTTAGTTGGTTTTTCACAAAGTGATCCAAAAGTTTGGCTCCAAGAGTGGACTTGTTTGCTTCATGGAAAAACTGCCAGCTTCACCAGTATGTGTCCAGCTTTTGGACAATGATAGCTCTTCCTTTCAATGCACTGATGATAATCAATGTGTTGTGTCTTTCCTCTGTGCTGTTGGCCAAATTGTTGAGGAAAATATGATTGGAAAAAGCAGAAGTGATTCTGATAGCACCTTGTTGGCTCAATTGACTGTAGTTTTTGAATATAGTATGGAAATACAGGAAAGCTGGGTGCTATCCAGTTGGCTGGACCTGCTAAATTAAGTTTGTCATCCCAGTCCAACCTAGCTGCAGTTGTACACCTGGAGCTTGAGCAGGAAAATTTAGTAGCTGAAGGATATCAAGATGATGTTATATATACCATTCTTTCAGCTATAAGATCTTCTGCAAAACATTAGTCCACCTGGAGGGGATTTTGTTGATGGTGCAGACATAAAGGGCTGTGTCCTCAAATTGTGTCAGTGGGATCTGTCCTGGCCTCCTTATAGGCATGTTTTTATAAGAGATTGAGTGCTAACATGTTAAAAAGCAGAGCATTTGGCTCTGATTTGAAAGGCAAGTGAAAGAAGACACTCTTATCACACCCACATGTACAAAGTTTCTTGAAGGAAGTTGCCTTGATTTGTCCAGCAACACTACATTGCCTCTCAACTTGGGATTTACAGGTTGTATTACTTTTTGAAGTCTTCTTTTGAACTGTTGACATTAGTAGATTTTAAGTTTCTTACCTTGAAGATTTTCTTTTGAGATACTATTATATTGGTCTACAGAGTCTCTGAGTTAAGAGCTCTGTTGGTGTGTAAGGAGTTGAGTGTGTTTCACAGAGATTCAGTGGTTCTTCCTTTAGATCCCTCTTTTATTCTTGAGGTGAACTCAAACTTCAGTCAGTCTTAGGAGACTGCACTACCTTGGTTTGGTCCTAATCCTAAGGCAGAAAATAAAAAGGAATGCCACAAATTAGACGTCCATAAGGTACCAGAATTTTATTTGGATAGGACAGCTGACTTTTGGAGGTCAGATTTCCTATCTGCTTCCTTTCAAAGTATATAAAGGGGCAGCAGGTTTTTACATCAGTGTTGTCAAAGTGGTTGCGATTCTGTATTGAGGTGGTGTATTTTCACAGTTCAGTTGCTGTCCCTGAAGGGATAAAAGCACATTCTACCTGTAACACATCTCTTCCATTGCTTTTACGACAGCAGCCCCATTGGTGGACATTTGCAAGGTGGCTGCTTGAGCATCTCAGTCATTTTTTCTGCAACATTATGAGATTGACAAATTCATTTTTGTGGATGTGGCATTTGGAAGACATGCTTTGCAGAAGATCGTATCTCAGTAGGTGTGTTGTTAACAGTTTGTCCATCCAAGATATGTAGGGACACTTGATTAGGCTCCAATGTAAAGATGCATTCCCAACACTGCAGGAAAATGGAACACTGATACTTACCATAAAGGCTCCTTTTCTGCACTAACAGGGAGGGGATCTTTCCTGCCCTCTGGCGGTAGATAATTGTTTTATTTTAATATTCTTTGTGCTGGCTGGTTCTTTTCCTTTGGTTGGTTTATTTATGTAATTCTTCTGTTTGGATCCTGACTGGAGCTTGATGTTCCTGCACTGGTAGGAGATGCTAGCTCTCCAATTTAGGTTGAAGGTAGTGATTGATTAAAATTAAGGCCCGCCTCAGAAGTATATAGGAGGAGCAAGACCCTTTGTACTGATTCCCTCTCTACTACTGCAGAAAAAGAACCTTTATAGTAAAACCAATGTTCTGTTCTCTCTCTTCCTCTTTGTTCTCAGCTTACTTCAGTAGTTGCAAACTGAGTTCAAGGTGCAAAAATAGTTCACACTCAGTTAACTCATCAGTGAGGAGTGAAAAGGGTGAAATCTTGCCTTTTCCTGTAAACTTAGGCAAAAGCAATCTCGTGCCACCTCTCCTAGCTTGTGTGTTCTTCTTTATTAATAATTCTAGCTGTCTTGAGCACGCTGTGATGTTGCTTGGCCACATATGTCCCAGTTTTGATCTGTGAAAGGTTGGAGGGTATGAAATTCCAAATTATTTTTAAAGAGTGTTTGTATTTCTGGCAAATACGCCTGTTCTGCATATATAGTCAGCCCTTCATATCTGCGGATTCTGTATCCATGGATTCAACCAACCCACGACTTGAAAATATTTTTAAAAATGATAAAATTCCAGAAAGCAATATTTGGTTTTCCATTTTGTATAAGAAACACCATTTTACTACACCATTGTACATAATGGGAGTTGAGCATCCACAAATTCTGGTATCCAAGGGGGATCCTGGCACCAAACCCTGACAGATACTGAGGGCTCACTGTATAATAGACCCCTGAAGGTTCATAAAAAAGGTGTATTTCCTATTTATTTCTTTGTTTTCCAGGGGCTTCCCTGCTCACATTTTTTCCAACAGAAAATCGGAGTGAATACAGGAAAAAAATGCTTATTAATTTCTTTTATAGTTAGCAAAATTGCTTAGAGACAAAAGATTTGTTCCTTCACTCTCTCCTGAAAATTTGGAATTCCCTAACTTAGGCAATCTGTCTGCTGTGCAAAAAGAGATGGATATGTGTAGACAAGTGGCTCTAATTCCCAGTGAATGGTCTATTGGCAGTGGGGTACGTGACCTTCAATGCGTGTAACCCCACCATATATAAAAACTGGACACTGGACTCTTGTGACCTCAGTGACAATGCTTTTTTCTTTTTTTTTCTGGGAAGGAAACCAAAGTTACTCTTTTCAGAGATGACAGCCCACAGGGGACAAATGAAGCAAACAATGCTGTGACTCTCTTAGGCTTGTGAACTCAGGTAGTGATTCATGATAGACAGAAAGTTCTGGACCTGTGGTTTTATATTGCTTCACAGCTTGTGCTTTTCAGAAATATTTCTAAACATGCCAGTTTGTAAGCATCAATTTAGTCAAGACTTTGTGCATCATTTTTCCACAACACTGGTAGTGCCTTCTCAAAGTGTGGATGTGGCTGAGGCACAAAAGAGTTTTATTTGTCTGAGTGTTCTTATACCAGCTGGAACACAGAAAAAAAAGAATGCTTTCTTTCCCCTTTTAGCAAGGCTGGAGGTTTCAATAAAACTGGCAGGCTTAAACTTCACCACTGGCCATTGGCTGAACTGCCATGACATCACTGAAATATGTTGCAAACATTTTAACTTTTTACATTGAAAGTTTTGACTAGTGGAATATTCCAGCATCTGTGAGGACAACATTTACAACAGATTGGCTCGGAGAGATGGGAGGGTCTGTATATTGCTGGTACAAAGGCAAACGGGCAGTCAAAGTGGATGAAGAACTGAGTTAAAATATGTGCAGGAATTGGGGGCTGAGGCTGGGAAGAATGGATGAAGGAGAAGGAAAGTAGGGAAAGTGGACTGGAATAGAGAAAGGGCTGAGAAAAGACAAGACTGAGCTTATGGGAAGTGATAATGTCTCTCGTGGTACCTGGAGGCAGTAAGGAAACTTTTGAGAGAATTCCTGGCAAAGGGGGCATGGTGAAGAAGACTTACTAGGGTCACATTTCTCCCATTAGTTTAAGCTCAAGCTTGCATCAGTAGTACATTTCTTTTTTTAACAATTCAAACTGCAGATCTTTCAGGGCCAATTTTGGTACCATCCAGTAATGTTAATTCTAATTCTCTAGGCTGAAAGTGGGTTGGTGAATGAGTAATGGAGATAAGCAGATTGCCCGATCTAGACTGTTAACAGTGCTATTATTCCACTTTCCACATCCTATGGGATCTTGGGGTTTGGAGTTTAGGGAGGAACCTCAGAGGCCCTAAACTACATCCCTCTCTCTTCAACTTGGGTTTGGAACAAATCTTGTTCCATCTATACATAGTCCAGGTGTATTTGCCATCCTGGAACTGCATTCATGAGATGCCCTCTGCATTCTTTCCCTGTCAACATTCCAAGATCTCATTTTGCAGACAGCTGATTTCTGGATGGATGGATGGATGGATGGGGGGGTTGGTCTCTGTCAAGATTTGCTGCTACTGCTTTTCTGCTTGCTTGTCAAACTAGAGGGAGGAAACCTGATACCCCCAGTTCAGAGCTATAAGTCACTGGTGGCTAGAACTAGTGAGGTGTAGTAGTTCAGCACTAGACTGACTCTAGGGACCAGGATTGCTCTCGTGGCCAGTATTATCTCTGTGACAGAACTGAGGCACTGAAGAAGTTAGTTGCTCAAAGTTTTTTTTTAAAATCTTCTTTTAATGAAAATATTTCTGTCCTATTCTGTATTTTGGGATTTCAGGGTAGTGTGCATATAAAACTGATTTGAAGTTTAAAACCATTTAAAATTGAAAGCAATAGAAATTAAACCAACAAAAACATATTTAATATTTAAATATTTAATATTTAATAACTTAGATTAAATCAGTTAGAATCATGCAGCTATAAAAATCTGGATGAAATCAGTTAGGCTTTAATAAAAGCTACATTTAATTTGGCACTAGAATAATGCCAGTGTTGGTACCAGTTGGGTCTCCAAGTGGAGGGCATTCCACAACGAGGGCACCTTGGTCCTCTCCCGCATTGACCTGCAGTGTCTTGCCCCTGCTAATGGGACACAGAGCTTCCAAATATGCAAAGGGAGAGGTGTGCCTTCATATATCAAGCTCCCAAGTCATTTAGGGCTTTTAAATGGCACCAGCATCACCTTGAATTCAGACCTGAAGTATATTGGCAACCAGTGCAGTTCCTTTAACACCAGTGTTAATAGTTTTTCCATGTAGAGATCTGGTCAGCAGCCTAACTACTTTATTTTGTAGTAGCTGCAACTTTCTAATAGTTTTCAAGGTCATCCCTAGCTAGATTATATTGCAGGAGTCTCATCAAGAAGTTATCAGTGCATGCACTACTTTGGCTAGGTTGTCCTTGTCCAGGAAAGGCTGTTTATGGCAGACCAATCAAGTTATCCCCAGGAACTCCAAGCCAAAGAATCCGCTTGGACCTCCAGCGACTGAGATGGATCTAGGTATACTCCCAAGCTATTTAATTGCCCCCTCAGGGATACGCAACACTCTTCAGGACAGGTTCCTTGCCCAGTTCTCAGATCCAAGAACAACCAGTGCACAGCACTTCCATCCTCTCAGGCTTTAGCTTCAGTCTGTTGACCCTTTTCTGGTCCATTATAGCATCTAGACACTAGCCAAGCACCTGTACAGCCCCAGCTGATTCCAACAGGGAGAAGCAGAGCTGAGTATCATCAGTATACTGATAGCAACCCACCACCAAGCTCCTGATGACTTCCTCTGAGGGGTTTATATAGATATTAAAGATCAGGGGGGATACTATGGAACACTGTGGCACTTTGTGGTTCAGGAGCCATAGGGCTGAACAAGAATCCTCCAGCACTGGTGGTG
Organism: Ctenosaura bakeri; assembly: GCA_948474755.1. Taxonomy (NCBI): domain Eukaryota; kingdom Metazoa; phylum Chordata; class Lepidosauria; order Squamata; family Iguanidae; genus Ctenosaura; species Ctenosaura bakeri. The sequence goes on from CAOLHI010000699.1 coordinate 451,546, forward strand.
CGGGGGTTAAATGCCAGTACTGCAGCCACAGTGTTGTGAGTTCAATCCTGCAGGGCTCCAGGTTGACTCAGCCTTCCATAGGTCAGTAAAATGAGTACCCAGCTCATTGGGGGCACTTAGCTAGACACATTGTAAACCACTTAGGGAGTGCTTTGCACTGATAAGTGGTATAGAAATGTAACTGCTTTTGCTATTTTCTGACCCTGGAGCTGTAGATAATAGCAAAACTACTGTGCCTTCCATTCCCATTTCATAGAACCAGTCCAGTGAAATGAGTGATGTCAAAAGCCACTGAGAGACCAATGCAGAAATACAGTAGCTATACGAGATCAAACTACAGGCATAATGACATATAGACCAATTTAAATGCTCATTTTTTGGGGGGAAGTCTATGTGAAAGAAATATGATTTAGAATGAATAATCGAGAGGAAAAGAAAATTTTAAAATAAATGTTTAATTATACAACTTTTTCTTTTTTATGAAATATCTTCCTTTTTTATTGTTATTTGTATTGTCACATATAATGTTTTTCTCTTGATTGAATGCGTGATTTTTGTTTGTATTAACTATTTATTTTTGGTAAAGATAATTTTTGTAAAAAGCCACTGAGGGATCAACAGGTTAGCATCCCCACTAAGCTTGTTTCAGTACTATATATACCATGACCAGAAAACAGTCTGAAATGGCCCCAGATAATCTGTTCCTTCGAAGATCATCTGAAGTTCTCCAAACACTTGGAGAGATACAACATCATACAATGTACTCCCATCTTGTTGTTATTGTTGTTTTTGTTGCAGTACCATCTCTGTTTACTTACGTGACTCTCTTCTGCCATTTTGAGAAAAATAACAGTATATCCATTGTCTTAGTTGTCTTTCTTCATATCCACCCACCCCAAAGTAGCTGGTTCACAAGAACTAGGAATTTTAGAGTCTGGTGTTGGAGTTGGTGCCATAGAACAAAATGTTGTCATTTGGAACACTTTATGACTCCCAATCCTTGCTGATCCTCAAAGCTCTTTAATTTTTTTTTTCTTTTTGGCTAAAGAGATTTAAATTGCTTTTTCGTACTTTGCCTATGCTAATCAGGGCTTAAATGTGAGCCTGTGCCTCAGTCCTGAAACTTGTTCTCAGGGCCAAGATGCAAACTCAACAATCAATCAGTCAATCAATTAATCAGTCAGTCAAGTAAAAGGAAGTGGTTTTAAGCATGCACAGAATGCCTTTCCTGTTTAGATTTAATTAGATTAGTGTCTGCTTAGATACTACATGTACTTCAGGTTTCACCAAGATCTACTATCTACTGGGAACTATGAGGAAGGTTGCATGGTGACCCGTGGGCTACATTGCATCTACAGTGGGCTACTGGGATGAATAAGCAATAATGGCTGTACTCCTTTTGTAAAAAATAAGGGTTGTTTGTGCTGTCTCCCAGGTGTTATGCTTTGGATTGAGAAAGTTGGCTGAATTAAAAATTGGCTTTTAGCCATGGCGGATGTTGGGAACTACAGTTTTTTCTCCAGGAATGTTCACTTACCACTATGAGGAGCTAGCATATATAGCTGGCATTGCCGGGGATTTTGTTTTCTTATAGGTAATACTTGCTAGAAATGCTTTAGGAATGACCTTACTTTACCTTAGGAATTAGATGCAGTTGTAATACACAGATTTGAGATCCTATGTCTCTTAATTCCCCAAACTGCCTTGTCCAATACCTGTAACTTTTCCCTGTAGTCCCCTATCCAATCTATATTCAGAGTTATTAACATATAGAGTCTGGTTTCCTGAGGGAATACACTGGCCTCCTCCTCCTTGCTGCTAGGCCTTGTCTCCATAGTAAGTGGCCAGGCCCAAGAACTCTCTGGCTGAGAATTCTAAAGGCCCCTCCCTAAACTGCAAACCCCAGGATTCCATAGAATCTTCACAGTCAGCCAATCATATGAGGTCTTCTCTGCTTGACACAGATAAACTCACAAACGTTGACTTTTATATATTAGATGGGCAAGGAGCCAGCATGGTGTATTGGTTTGAGCATTAGACTTTGACCCTTGGTTTGATTTCCTGCTTGCCTGTTGAAAACCATTGGGTGACCTTGGGCGTGTCACACACTTCGACACCACAAGACTCCATAATAGCTTCACCATAGGGTCACCATAAGTCGGAAATGACTTGAAGGCACCCAACAAAGTACTGTAGAGATGGAATCTACACAAATGCTTAGCCTTTTATACAAGGAATTACTTTATCTGCTCAATCCTGAAGGATAAGAAATTAGATAATATGAAGAGGTGGGTTTATGTGTTTGGAATCTAGTAGCAGAGCATGAATGGTTTACATTGGGGTAGGCAGATGGGGGAATATCTTCTACTGCAGTGCTATGCAAAGTGGTGGCCTTGGACTGATGCTGGTCCCTGGAAAGTTTCAAGGAAAGAAAGAAATATTTGTAGCTAATGGGCACAAATATGGCACTTTTTTCCTGGCACTCTGGGAAGAAACATAATTTCAGTCCCCTTCATCAGATGGTGTGGTAGAACAGTGCTTCTTAGGCTATCTGCCACAGACTTTTGTTACATCTGAAATTTAAAAAAATAAATACAAAACTTGCAAATGCAATATTGTTGAAATAGGAAACTATTCCCAAGAGTTTAATTAAAACATTTTCAAATTCATGTGTGATTATGGTCTTGAACTTGATGAGTTTCGGTTGGAAGGATGACTTAATTTCATTGGAGTCAGACTGTCAGAGAGAGCCCATATTGGTAGAATAAAAGGTCCAGGAGCAGTATACCAGAGTGAGGACTTTTGGACCTGACATGGGAAGGTCACAAATATGCAGCACATGTCTGATCTTTCTCCCCAGAACCAAACTTTCTAATATACAAATTTAGAGTAAACCTTGTGTACCTGTTTGTTGCAGCAATGTAAATAGTACTGCTAGAAATCTTGTCATACATTTATAGAATTTGAGCAGAGCTTTCCATTTCAGCCCTGGAGAACTTTTCTAAAAGTGAAGTGACTGCAAAGTTGAATTTAAATTGTGTATTTGTTTCAAATGTAGGCTGGGATCCAAAGGTTTCCACAAGGGGGCAATCTGATTTTGTTCTTGAGTTTATTTGGTCACCTCTGTGTAACTTCCTAAATTATCACTTTCCCTTCTCCATTCAGCAGAACAGAACTGACTTTTAAATAAATAGCTCCTGTTGAAAGAAGTGTAGGAGCTAACCCAAAAAGACCATGCCAAAATGATAGATTTGTAGTTCAGGGAGGGGGGTGGAGAGACAAGGAGAGAAAAGAAAGGAAGATTGCCAGATCTAATCCTTCCCAGAACACTAGGTGAGATTAAGGTCAGAAAAATGAGATTTTAATAGGATTTTCCAGCAAGATAAAGCTTGGATTGTAACATTAACTGCATGTCAGGCCTTGTATGGGGAAAATATGCCTTGGGCCCACCTGAGGGAGGAATTCTTGTTATGTGAGACAGTCTTAATAGAGCCAGAGAAGGAGGAGGAGGAGAACCCATAGCACAGCAAAGAGCATATTTGAAAGTAACATTGTCCAGATATTGGAGAATTCATACATGCAGTTTTCCTATCTACCGTGCTGAGAAGGCACTATGTGTAGAAAGGCACTTTGTGATATATGACAGTTTAAATGATGTCTTTGATGAACTCTGTATTTTGTGGCAGCAATGAAAACAGGCAGTTTATGAGATTTAGCTAATGCAACTTCCACAGGTGAAATGACCCAGTAGTAAGACTTACCTGGTTGTGATGTAGCCTGAAAACCATACCTAAACTGGGAAATTGGGGCATAATTTAGAGATAGCAAACCGGATGTTATGATTGTCCTTTCTCCTTGAAATAGGAGGATAAGAGATTCAGAATGTTGTTAGGCACAGCCATCATTAAAGTAGGAGAGATCGGGGTTCTGATTTCTCATCCTGAGCTTTGCATAAGATGTTCCATTTCTTGATTAATTTGAGTTAGAATCTTCCTGTTGTGAAGGATGAGCAGGCTGTGATGGAGATTAAGCACTTTCAATTGGCAAAGCATTACTACATACACGATGGCAGAGAGCTGGAACATTGCTGCATTTGGCCAGCTCTGAAGAAAGTAGAAGATCTCTTCAAAGCATCAAATATGTACAACATGCATCAAGAGAATGACAGACATAATCAGGAGTGCACTTGTAAAGCCATGTAGGGTCACCCTGTTTCGACTGCTAAGAGTCTCTCTAGCTTGTGGATTTGGGCCCTGTTCAAATGTGGTGGCTTAACAAGGCCTAGCTAGGGAGAGGTCTGTTTATATTATTCTAAGACCAGTCAAGGCTGGATGTCCTGCAGAGCAATAAAACAAAAATTGTCCAGTTCCAGGATTTGCTGCACCACTGGCCATGGCCTCCTGTGGCTCCTAGTTTGCATATCATGGAAGCTGTCACCTGATAAGAATTCGTTTCTGGATCACCATCCGCTCTCTGTATCACAGTCTTTTTATTTTTCTCATCTCTTCCCTGCCTTCAGTGTGTGACGTAACCCCACCCTTTACTTCTGTGCCAGGAGGTCAGTGTGTGTCATTCTGTTGCCTAATGGTCCAGCTGCAGATGTGAGAACAGGATGTGTGCATGGAAGGGCTTGCTGTGAGGGTTGCATAGGTCTGTCCCAGAAACCACTGGGGGAGGCGGCTGAGGCTGTGTAATACCACAACAGCTGGTCCCATGGGATGGAGATTTGTCTTTTGTTTGCTCTGGGGAAAAAGCCAGCAGTCTTGATTCCACTAGCAGAAGACACAATCTTTCTTCTGTTTGATGAAATATAATTTTAACAAAATGTTTGACCTCTTGAAAATATGTGAAGTTTTTGGAAAACTAAAAAAATAAAAATAAATAAAAAATAGACAATAACCCTTCATTGAGATGAATATTTTTTGAAGTGAATCTTTTTTATTGTCTTTGTTAGATTATTTAAAAATATGTATACCTCTCAAGGTTATAGCAACAAGAAAGAGAAAACACAAACTAGTGAAACACAAATGCATTTGCAACCAAACGGAACAAATGTTTGCAAAATACCATGCATACCCTAAACCAAAAATCCATAAGCTGAAGAGTTATTCTGGAAACACTGCGTAAGTTTCTTGACAAATCTGGTAGTTTTAAATGTTAACAGATGCCCAAAGAGGAACTTCCAGGTTGGAATGGTGAATTAAAAACCACTCCTGTAGATTTCTCAGGCCATTTCCAGACTAGATTGTTATAGTGCTATTATTCTACTTTCAACATCTTATGGAATCCTATGCTTTGCAGTTTAGGGAGGGGCCTGATGGCTTCACTCTAGCTGATGGCTTCACTCTAGCTGTGCAGGGAGGGGATGCTCTACATGGCGATTGCTAGCCAAACTAAGTTTGTATGGGCAAAAAGTTTTAATCCACAAAGGTCTGGAAGCCACTGCTCATGGTGATTTAATCATCGCCTAAGTGGCAAGAGATCTCAGGTGGAGCAGAGAAGAGTGAGGCTGGGAACTTGCCTTGCCATGTAAAGGAGCCTGCTGGTTACCAGACCCAAGGTCCTACATAACCAACTTTCTTAATTAAGAAGAACAAAAACATGGGACTGTACTTAAGGGAGACTTTCTGAATTGGATGGTGAAATCAATACTTCTAACAAATTTGCTTCTTCATGCAACCAAGAGACTGTGAGTAGTGTCTTGATTTAGATTTAAGAAGATTTTTTATTAAGAGCAAAAAGTTAAGCCCTGGGGGACTTCGGCAGAAAAATTGAAGAATAAAAGGATTTCACTCATCAATGAAAGATAAGAATAAACATAACGATAAGGTTATAGAGTATGAGAATGAATGTTAGTGTGACATAAGTTGAAGGTTATTCTGCAGAGGGGTAAAGTGTCAGTGTCGCCTTAGGGATCAGCTGCCCCTGGCCATTTCCACCATTTTCCCACTCAGGCATTCAAAATGACCTTTTGCCATCCTACTCAGAGAAGTGGGTTGATTTTTTTTTTTTAATAAAGTACAATATTAATTTTTATAAAAAAAGGAACCATCTCCCTCTCTGTGGAGAGTGGCAAAAGGTGAGAGCTTAGTCCATCCCAGGAGAACCTAAAAGAAACACCAACTCTCTTCTCTTGGCACTCTTTTGAGAGGAAGTTCCAAAGAGCCACTGCTACCATTTTCCCACCCAGACAATCAGAAGGACAGAAGTAGCACCACAATAGAGAGAACAGAAGGCATCAGTGCTTCTTTTAGATTCTCCTGGGATAGACTCAGCTCTTGCCTTTTGCCACTCTACTCAGAGAAAGGAATAGTTTTTTGTGTTTTTTTTTTAATAAGAGTTAAGGCACAGTACTTATATTGTGGATATCAACCCAGGTTTTTTCGACTGATTTTTTGACTAAAATTTTTAGACTTATACACGAGTATGTACAGTAAGCCAAACATAAAGTTGTCTTATTATAAGGAAGCAAGAATCATAATCTGAAATGTCAATATTGCAATGTCAAAGAAGAAGAACTGGTTTTTGAAATTGAGTGGTTTAGTAGATATGGATAGTTTGTATATGTCAGTTAGGGAAAAGTAATTGGTGGTATTTTCAAAGGGTTGGGTATCTTTGAATGTCTTTTGGTAAAAATGAGATTAATATGGTATCTGTTCTTTTTGATAATGATATAAATTTTCAATTGTCTTTTTGCAGAAGCAGGAGGATAATATGTTAACTGGGGTTTAGATTATTGGTAAAGTTAGCTAAGTTGAAGAAGTTAGGATATTTGTTTAAACTGGAGTAGTAAAACTTTACAACCAATGTAACAACCATTAGGAAACTCAGAAGTTAATGTAAACTTTCTTTTTTCTATTTTTCTACTACTACTTTCTTTTCTTTTCCTTTTTCTTTTTATATTTCTCTTCTTTTAAAGTATTGGAAATATTTTAATAAAAATATTAATTAAAAAAGTTAACGGACTGAATGGAGCTGGACAAAAAGTATTTTACTTTGTCCAAATTGCTGTGGGTACCTGCTACCAGTTTAGAATTTGCTTCACACATTTCTCTGTTTTGTCTAACACAATAAAGCAAGTGCAAATAGTTATATCTAGAGATTTGCTGCCTTCTAAAGAAATGTAGAGGTTCTGTTACAGCAAAGCACCTAAAGGAAGATCAGAAGATGCAGTTGTCACAGGCTCTGTAGAGAGCTGGATATCAACTTCCTTTATTTTTGAAATTGGACAATCTTTGCTAAGCATGTGATACAACGTAGGTTAGAACCCACAAATATTAAATTCTGGATTTCCCTCCATATAGCATCATCTCATTCATGGATGCAATGTCCGTCATGTTAATATCCTTGGAGAACTGAGATATGGCTCCTCCATGTTCTAGAAAACCGGTATAAATTAGGGCAGGGAAACCATTACACCTGTGAATTATTTTTCCTTCAAATATTTACATATCACCTTTAATTTTGTATTTCAAAGGAAACTGAAAAGATCTTGAAACAAAACAAGAAAACATACTGCAATAAAACAGCCAAGTAAAACAGGAGACGAAAATTATAAGTCAGAGTTTAAAATCTGAAGTACAGAGTAGGACTGAGACGATGCTTCCGCAAGACATCATCGCGGTCCTGTCTTTTTCCTCTAACACCGGCCGGCACAATCATGGGCTAAATCATTGATGGAGTTTGTCCATCAATGACCCGTGATTGCACAATGCTCCTTTCCTTCCCCGCCATGTGGAAGGGAAAGGAAGTACAAGGAAGGCACTGCCTGCCCAAGCACAGCATGGGAAAGAGCCTGGCTGCACTGTGGAAGGTGAACTTGTGTCAGTCGTGCTTCCCTCCACAGGGAGCCGTTCTGGTGTGGAGGGGAGCATTCTCGTTGTGCTCCCTTCCTTCCAAAGGGCTGCTGGGATCGTGACCAGAGGACAACAGGATAAGATAAGGTGCAGAAAAGGCCATAGTTTAATGAATTCTGTGTGGGAGAGTCTGGAGTTTGTTTTGATGTTGCTTTAATTAAAAAAAGAGAAAAATCTGAGTGAATCAAAAAGGTAGTAGGTAGTACCTATAGGATAATGTTACTGATGCCAGGTGAGTGTTACTGAGAAGGACATTCTGTAACTCAAATAAACAAACTGAAAGGCTCTTGTAAATTTCTGCCTCATCTCTGATTAAGGAGACAGGCAGATGAGAATCTCATTCGCAGATCATAAAGTATGAGCAGGTTTGGTATGGAATTATTTCGTCTATTGGGTTGTGAAGCTAGATGAAAATCCATTAAACTGAAGAGTAGTAAAACTTTCCTTCCATTCAAACATCAGTAGTATTGAGGGATTTCCCTGCTTCAATTACTTGTAGATTGGAATTGGAAACATGTGATCTGCTGCCTGCTTTTGCAGTTTCCTAGACTCCCGCATTTCCAATTTGTTGGGATGCTTTTTCAAAATTAAAAAAGTAACACCTCTCCCATAAATCCCTAGGAGTGGTGATTTTCTTTTCAAGTAAGGTACAGCCATCCATACAACATTTGAGTTAAAAAGGAGGTTTTTCAAAAGTGACTTCTGGTCACTTCTAATTTCAGTTGTAGGCAGTGGCATGTCCTGCAGTGTCTTGGTGGGGCAGAATGGTCTTTTGACCCCTAGGTTTTATCTATCTCTGATGGAGATGAATACAAGAATCTCAGGTGTATTGAGAAATGCCTATAAATTGTATAGATATCCTCTGCTATACAATCTTAGAATCATAGAGTTGGAAGAAACCACAGGGGCCATCCAGTCCAAACCCCTGCCATGCAGGAACCCATATCAAAGCACTCCCAACAGATGGCCATCCAGCCCCTGCTTGAAAACTTCCAAAGAAGGAGATGCCACCACACTCCGGGGCAGCATCTTCCACTGCTGAACAGCTCTGACTGTCAGGAAGTTTTTCCTTAGGTTTAGATGGAATCTCTTTTCCTGTAGTTTGAATCCATTGCTCTTTGGTCTCTGGAGCAGCGGAAAACAAACCCGCTCCCTTCTCGACATGACATCCCTTCAAATATTTAAACATGGCTATCATGTCCCCTCTTAACCCTCTCTTCTGAAGATTAAACATCCCCAGCTCCTTAAGCTGTTCCTCATAGGGCATGGCTTCCAGACCCTTCACCATTTTGGTTGCCCTCCTCTGGACACGTTCCAGCTTGTCAATATCCTTCTTGAAATGAGGTGCCCAGAATTTGAAATGAAGCCAGAGATTTATTTGTTAAATATGCTAGGGCAACAAAGAGAAATAAGATGTCATCAGAAGACATTGCTATATTTGATAACTGCTGCAAGACTGATATATGCGCAATTTTGGAAAGAAAGGAAATATGTTGATATAGAAGAATGGAAATTAAAAGTCCTGGATATGGTAGAGACAGAAAGGTTAACATTTTCTTTAAAAAATAAACCTATCCAGAACTTTGAAAGGGAATGGAGAGAAGTTTTAAAGATAAAGATATAGAATAAGAAAGGATAAGGTACAAAGTAAGATTGTAAGTAACGTAATGTAACAATGTAATAAGGTAATGTAACAAAGCAATAATGTACCAATGTAAGATGTAACAATGTAAGATCATCTTCTCCTTTGAGTAAGCTGTAAATATGTATGAATGGAATGAAAACAAGCAGATCCAACTGGAAAATAAGCATGGAAGTGGGGAGGTTTGTTTTTTTTAATTATAAACTTCAATATATATGTGTGTGTGTGTGTGTGTGTGTGTGTGTATTTATAAAAAAGAAGTGAGATGCCCAGAACTGGAGACAGTATTCCTGATGAGGTCTAACCAAAGCAGAATAGAGTGGTACTATTACCTCCCTTGATCTAGACACCATACTCCTAGTGATGCGACCAAGAATCGCGTTGGCTTTCTTGGCTGCTGCATCACACTGCTGACTCATGTTCAGCTTGTGGTCCACCAAGAGAAACTGCTGTTAAGCTGTAGGTCATCCAAAGGCCAAACAGGTTTCATGGGTGAGGAACTGTGAGAGCAGGACACCAGAGAATTACTATGTACAGGTCAGGCTAGCTCACTCTCCAAAATCCTGTACCGGGCCTCTGTTTCCTTACCAAATGTAATCACCAAGCCTTGGGGGAAAAAAGTGCATTGCTTCTGGACTAGGAACTTCTTCTTTCCTGGATTGTGTGTGTGTGTGTGTGTGTGCAGGAGAAAGAGAGAGAGAGAGATTATCCCTCACCGTACAAATTTGAACTGGCCATCAGAAAAGAAAATAATGATGTTCCTCCCTCCTGCCTGATATCATCAGTAGTTTCTGGGCCATCTAGTTCTATGAAGGGTGAGTAAGTTTTACTCACTTTGTAACATTGCCCCAAATGGACCTCTTCTTCTTCTCTGACATAGGGTTGAATGACAACCATTCACTGCATAGGACAGAAAAAGGTCACCTTTTGGTTAGGGTGGAGCTAAATCTGGAATGAAAATAAGGCACGCTCCTGTCTTTGTAGCTTTATTTATCCATCAGGATAGCCCCATTTGCTCTGACCAACAAAATTAACTTTGAAGTGTAACAGAGTTTTTGCTTTCTCTATGTGTACATATTTGGAGTATTGACAATGGAAGTTATTACACACTAAGACCTGTTAGCTGTGTGTCCTAAGAACCTTCCAGAGTTTCATCCGCATCATTTTATATTTCGATGCCATTTTGTGAATTGCTTGAACAAGGAGTTTTCTTCCATTATGATCATTACTTTAATCACATTTCATAATCTCCTCACATCTTCCTATTCTCAGTTTCATTGGGAGGTGTTAAGAAACTACCACAGATAGAAACAGGAAGTGTGGAATTGCACTTCTGAACCAAGCTTCCCTTTGGAATGACTCAGAGGAAGGTGTGTGTGTGTGTGCCTTTCAGGTCACCTCTCCTATAGTGACCTCATGGGATCAGAGGGTTTTCTTAGGCAAGGAATTCTCAGAGGTGGTTTTGCGAGTTCCTTCCTCTGAAATATAGCCTACAGCACCTGGTATTTCTTGACGTTCTCCCATCCAAGTACTAACTAGGGCTGACACTGCTTAGCTTCCAAGATCAGACAGGTTGTGGTGCCTTTAGGGTATTTAGTCTTGTATGGATTTTACTTCCTAGCAGTTTCTGCCTGAGTATTATAATACTCAGAATTCAGGAACGGATTCATCTGCAAACTTGATAGGTTGTTGTTGTGGTGTGGGTGTGATTTCCTCAATGATATGTGACTTGACTCACTCATTTGGGTCATCTAGAACTAAATGCTCTGTAAGTGAATTTCTGAATAATATACTTGCTATTTCTATGCAGGACCCAGATTAAGGAATATGGGCAGCCATTCTTGAAACAAGACCTTTTCAGTTGCAGAATTTTCAGTTGCAGAATTTTTGCTCTTGGTTGCTTTGCTGAAGCTGAAGTGGGAGGTTTCAGTTGGAGATAGAAGTGCACTAAATACAGTCAGCCCTCCACATTTGTGGGTTTCACGTTTGTGGATTTGATTATTCATTATTTGCTGTCACCTCCCTAGGCCGTTTTTAATAGAGATTGCAAGCCGTGTGAGACTGAGAAACTGCGAAAGAGGCTTGTAAGTCCCTATTAAAAATGATGTGGGGCAGCAGTGGAGGTGGCAGTAAGCCCCACTAGCCACCCACTTCTGTCTTGTGAAGGAACCCTGATGCCCCAAAGGAATCCATGGTGGGTTGACTATGGTGATCATACTTAGTGTGTGTGTTAAATATGGTTTAGGAGGGCCTAGAGTTATTCACAGTTTTTCCACTTTCATGGGGGTCCTGTGCCCCTAACCCAAGCGAATGTGGAGGAATGACTGTACTGCTGTAAGAAAGGATAGGTTTGTTGTATTTATGCCAGGCCTGTCTAATTTAGAGGCTGTATATGGCCTGCGGAGAGTCAGCATAGTGTAGTAGTTTGAATGATGGACTACGACCCTGGAGACCAGGGTTTGATTCCCCACACAACTATGGAAGCCTACTTGGTGGCCTTGGGCACATCACATACTTTCAGCCCCAGAAAACCCCATGATAGGTTCACCTTAGGGTTGCCATAAATGACTTGAAGGCACACAACAACAATATAGCTTGCCAATCCCAAGAACTAATGGTATACATTGGTGCCTAAAGAGGATTCTGGGACCTGAAAACATATAGGCCCAGGTAACTCACTAGGCCAGTCCTAGTCTTATGTGTTTCCAGCTTTGTAGTTTCCTCCTTGTATTTTTGCTGGGTTACAACATGGTAAGGGAATGAGGAAGAGACATTTCATTGCTCATCCTCAAGGTAAAAGTCTTTAAATGCTGATGACACTGGTAGCACAGAGAGCAGCTGACCTGCAAAACTAGGGAAATAATCACAACAAACTGTAAATTTGTGGGGAAACATAATAAATCATATTTACAAAAAAAAGCATTATTTCTTGGGAGGGGGGAGAACAGCTGCATCCCTTCTGAGAAATGAAAAATGAATATTGTTTTGTTGTTTTCTAAACAGATAATCAGAAGGAAATTTCTGATTTCTTTATCCCCTTTTTTTCTCCTGCCACTTGAAATCAGCAGAGGGCTCTGCACTCCGTGGGGAAGCATCCGAGGGAAATGGAGGGGGGAGATGATCACGGAGTTGCATTCTGGGAAATTTCTGCTTTCTCTCAGCGTGACTGTCTATTTAGGGCACTCCTGTGCAAAACTCCCAAGTATGTTGGAAGGAATCCAGCTGCTCTGGCGTTCCTGTGTGTAGAATTTGCCCTGATGAACACTGCCTGACCTTTTTCTTGTTTCAGACTGCTAGGAAATATATCATAGCTGGTAGAGAATCCCAGTCCTTCAGTGTTTAACAACTGTCTGCTCCTGTAGTTAGAGGAGGGGTGTAGGGGCATTCCCAAATCAGTAGAAGTATTGTTTTAAAGAGCTCACAGTTATAATTGTAATGTTTTACATACATTTCTAGGACAAGTCTGAGTGAAAGTAAAGAGTATAGAGTTAGCTTTGGATACCACCTTTGAGGTGGCAGAAAATCCCACCGCACTGTACAGTTGAGAAGTAACAAAATTATTGGCTTAACAGTCTCTTTGTCACATGCCTTTATGCACATGTCTCCATATCAATGGGCGAGGATTTTGTTCCAAGAACCCCTGTGAATAGGAAGAAACATGAATGCCTGCTTCCCATAATATTAAACAGTGGTGACACTGACACTTCAGTGCATCCGCATTCACATTGCCACCATTTTAAGGCATGGGACATGACACTGCATTAGCTGCAAGTTACATGAGTGGAGGTTGTCAATATGGAGGGTCCACTGTACTTCAATAATTGATATGTGAAATTAAATATGATGATAAAAATATTTAGTGGACAACAGATGCCCTTATTGACTTCTAGAATGCAAGGTCCTGGCTTCTAGTTTTGCCTGATAGTTAATCACTCTATCCTGGAAGTCTTTTTTTCTTTTACATTAAGGGTGGGTGCCTGCAGCTTTCATCATCCCTTGCCATTGGCTATACTGGCTAGGGCTCATTCTGTTTATAGTCCAGGAAAATCAGAAGGGCCATAGTTGCCCACTCTGCTTTACATGTTGTGGTGAACTAATGACACTTAATCATTAATGAAGAAAAGAGGATTCTATATATGCTTTGAAAGTATTTTTTTCCTTTCTTCCCATGGTCCAGGGCTGAGCATGCTTACACAGAAAGCAGGTTCTCTGACTCCACCTTAAGTGAGTCTTGACTCAAAAATTAAGTCCAGCCACCACGCCTTAAAACTACTTCACACACTCTTTTCACCTTCAGTTTCTGTGCTGTGGCACAAAGCCAGATATGCGTCTTCTAAGTGTGTAGGACAAAATCTGATGTTGGTGTGCCCTCAATGTCTCTTTCCAATGGACATTGGCATTGCCACAGTTTGGAATTGTTTGATTTTGTGTGGGTGGGATCTTCTTTGTCAATTCCTTCCTGTTGTGTGCAGCAATGCAGATAATTTATTCTAATGCAATGGAAATAAACAGGAATAGTCTCATTGCCGGAGGGGGTGGGTTTCTTTAATTTCTGTTATAATCTCTAGCAGTGGAGATGAGTGCACGCTGCCACTGGTGGGGGGATGAAAAATAAGATTTATATAAAAAAATGGTCAAGTATTTCAAGTGGTATACTTGAATGGATAGGAAATAGGTTGTGGTACATTTGGCAGTTATGCTGAGGCATTTATTTCCCACAGCAAAGTGTCATTGATATCTTGGAAGTCTGCTGTAGGTACTGTTTCCATCTGCAGTTTAATACTGGATTACAGGCTTCCTCCACTTACCTGACTGGTTAAAGATTGGAGCACAGTCAAAAAATGAAATGGTTTGAAAAGTGGAACCCATGTACTGTACTGTACTGTAGGGAGAATGAAGGACTTACTTGAGACTGACCATACATGTACTGTTTGCAAGGTTTCTCAGCCAACTTACCACCTTTTCCCCCTTTCTCTGCTTGCTTTGCAAGCAGCACATGCACGTGAGTGGTTCCGAGCAAGCCTCTGAAGGCAAGAAAATGAAAGAGTGAAATCTGCACCAATTTAATGGAATTTGTCCTTAATTTGCAAGTGTCAAAAGAGCAAATTGTGAGATAATGGGGCATCAAAAGGAGTGGGCTTCCTGTACAGTGTCTTCCTGCATGCAACTGTTACTTAGCTCTAGGAACCCATACAGACCTTGACGTGTGGCTGTAGTAGATTTCCAGCGAATATCTGGCCAATTATCTAGACTGTTGTGAAAGTAAAAGCTATGTTCTTCTGTGCAAGACTATATTCTTTCTTTTTGTTCAACTGTGATGTAAGAGAACTGTACATACATCTTCACTATGTGCCTTCTGAGGGGGATGGGATGCAAATAACTAGTGCAGTTACACATTTTAAGTGCTGGTCCAGCAACAGTAGCATTCCGTAAGCCACATTCTCAGTACTAAAATGGCTTGCATAAATTGCTCCATCCAGGGGTGAACAAACTTGTGACTGAATTTAAGCACACATAGCTTTCCTTCCAAGTGAAATAAATAGGGTCTCTTTGCTCTTTGTGTCAGTTCTGAAATGTACAGAACTTAGAAAATTATCTTTGTTATTTGTTTGGTAATTTGTTTGATAATTTGTTAGAATTGAATGTGCACAAGCAGTAGTTGTTAACTACATTCCCCCAACTTTTTTTTTTTTTTTGAGGGAGGGATTTAGGATTTTTGAGATGATAGTTTTGAAAAATGTGAGTTCACTATGCCCTGTTACCAACCCCCCTGCTCCAAACCCAACAGCAACATGTTGTTGATATTGTCGTCGTCGTCATCATCATCATCATCATCTATAGGTACTATTCCTGGTAACTTGTTACTTCCAAGCTCTGGAAATACATATGGTACGATATTCCTATCTTATCCTTTATCCAAGGATCACAGGCTTACATACATAGTCCACTCCCCCCATTTTGTCCTCATGGTAACCTTTTGACATAGATTAGGCTGAGTAGATAGCCCAAGGCCATCCAGTGACCTTCATGGCATGGCAGGGACTTGAACTTGGGTCTTTTAAAGTTAACTCAATATAGAAAGTGAGAGGAAACCATTTGAAAAATGAATATGTTTGGATCACTATGTTCCTTCATTCAGTTTGCAAACCTGGGGAGGGAGTGGAGAGGGTTTGAAATCAAACATCATTCTTAGAGCTACCCTTGAAAACTCATAGCATGTGAGTACAAATAATCCAAAATGGATCATTGGGCTGGTCTTTCACTGAAACTAGATTGGGATCCTGTTTCCTATAACTCAAAAAAGTGAATTTGCTGTTGCTGTCTTATCTTTTCCGTACCTACTGTTAACTGCAGAAAAGACCCCTATGTTTATACTTGCTCAAGCTGACCTCATTTTATAATAAAATAATCTATTTCTTTTTATTTTTAACATTAGAGCTGTTATTTTATTGGTAGTGCTACATAATGATTGGTATTGCTTTTTTCTGTAAAACAAGTATTCATAATGGAAATAATCACTGTTTTGGGGGGGCTTCTGCACATGGGCTAAACTTCTGCATGGTTGTTGTCCGGGCAGAGTTTTCACCTTTTTGTCCTCATACTAAATAAATTGTGTGAATGTGTGCATCTGGTGCTTCACGAGAAAACCACAAATTTTAAATGGCTAATGCATAACATTGGGCCTGAGCTAGCAACAAATATGTAAGAATAAGATTCCCCCCCCTTTTTTTTTTGGAAGGGTAGCTGGACGAGACTGCTGCTTTCCTGGCTTTAAATAGTCCTATTGGATACTTGGGGAAACAAAGGCTTTTCTCCCTCATCCACTCCCTGCTGAGCCCTCATGTGTCAGTGCTAACAGCTGCATAGAAGCAAAAAGCCTTGTCTTGTTTCTCTGTAGGTCCGTAACTTGGGCTTGTTGAGACTTGTATAGCAAAGAGAATGGGGGTAAATTAGAGAAGGGCACAAGACTGCGGTTCTGAGGCAGGGAAGGGCCTCACACATGTGGAAATGGTGCTTTCTGAGAATTTTACAGTTCTGATGGTAGCAGTGAAGTGAAAACTTGGGGAGGGGGTCACAGAGAGAGAAGAAACGCTCGTGAGCTGTGTTCATGACAGCTGGGTGGTTATGTGTGGTTTTGTGAGGGAAGCCACTCTGACAGCCCTCTGCTTGGTTCTGTGGAGCCATCATTGCAGGTTACTTTAGGATGTGCGAGAGAGCTTACATTTGCGAAGGTGTCACTGAGATGGTAGGCCTGTATCTGAACTATCCTGCCTGAAATGGCAGGTGGTGCCTCACATGATTGAACCTACTGAAAGCAAAGAAAAAAAAGACTTGCTCCAATAAAACTGTGTTCCTGGGATGAGGATTTTCACCTAATCCTCTTCCTATAATGGTATTTATTCTATGTGGAGAGGTTATCTTTTAATTTTTTTGGTTATACCATTGGAGCTCCATATTTGCTAGGGCTAGGGGAACAAGACCCTCACAAAAGTGGAAGAATCACAAATATCAAAATGTTTGTGCGTGTCTGTGGGAAAGGGGGCTGAGGCACGGTGGGGACAATGAGCACTCAGGATCCAAACCAGGTTGGGGAAAGGAGAGGGAAGGGGGGTTGGCATGGTTGACCTATATGTTCTCTCTCTCAACCATCGCCTTTCTTGGGTGGGTGGGGAGCATCAGGAGAGGGTTTGTGGTGCTGTGAAATTGGGCTGCAGGCTGTCCTTAGCTGGCAAGGCAGTGGCTGGTGGAGGAGGAGGAGGACCACAGGTGGGTTTTTAAATGACTGTGTGGTCTGATTGGAGCCACTGAGAGAGAAGAGTCTCCCAGAAAAGAAGCATGTGAGGTGGGGCCAGGCAGGGTTTGACGAAACTTGTAAACAGTCAAACCCATGAAAGTCAAATGTGCAAATGTGGATGGGCGACTGTATAGAGGAACATTCAGTCACATGCCTGAAGCACAGTTGGTTTGAAGGAGTATGGCCTAAGTGAGCCATATTAGACAATCTCTTGACTTTTATAAAAGGAAAAACAGCTGAGGGAGGCAGTTACTGGGAGTGGAAGAAAGACAGGAACAAAAATTTCACTTTACTCTTTCCATTCCTCACTGTTGTCCCTCATAGAATGCCCTCAAATGGTTTTCTGCCTGTGGGAGGTGGAGACATGTATCTTTTCTTTCATGTAGAAAAACAGTGTGCAAAGGCAAGTTTTGGAAAACAGCAAGAGGAGAGAGAGGAAAAGAGGCTTGCTGGAGACAGGTGAAGCTGGAAGAGATCGTAGGGCTAGAGGCTTTCCCCCCCCCCCGCTTTGCATGTTTGTGTGTTGGACTAGGACGCTGGGAGACCAGCATTTGAATCCCTGTTCAGCCATGGAAACCTAGTGGGGAACTTGTATAAATCACAGTTTTTCAGCCTAGAGGAAGGCAGTGGAAAACCTCCTCTGAGTAAATCTTGCCAAAAAAACCATACGATAATGTCACTGTTAAGTCAGAGACAACTTGAAGGCAGAAAGCAATAACAATATCTCATCTCTACTTAGCAGGAGATTTTTTTCCTGTTTCTTTGTCTCCAAACCCTTAGGGGACATTAACTTAAGCAGGCACTCTTTTCTGGAGGTGATATAAGGTAAACAATAGAAAGAGAAATATGACTAGCAGTCCAGGTCTATCTATGTAACAGAATGAGATGACAGAATAGACGGCAAGTAGGAGACATTGATTTTGAACACATTTCTATGTGAAAGCCTTCTTCATGTAGGAATCTACATGATCTAGCCTAGAATCTAGCCTATTAGGGTAAGATACTTGTCTAGATCTTCTTCTGCACTGCTATTTTTACAAGTTGGCAAACAAACAACATAGCACAAAAGGATATTGTTTGAAAATGTGGTCATACACCTGCAACTAGATTTTCTCCTTTGGAATTCTGTTGGCTCTTTTTTTGCAGTTAGAGCTAGAGCTTGGAAATAATGAGTTACAAGTAACATAGTTACCTGTTATGAGCCTCCACTTTTTATGCTAATAAGCATATAATAAGGATAGATTTCACAAGTAACAGAATGGGTGTGGTTGAGCAGTGTGACCTCTCAGGCCCTGCTTTCTTCGTTTTTGAAATCATGTGGAGTAGAATGGCTGAAAAGCATTCAAAACGTTTGAAATGTGACATGTGTTCAGGGGCAGCTGTGTTGGCCATGCAGCAAAATATAACAAAATCCAGAATCCGTAGTGGAGCAATACCTTTATTGGCCAACTGAAATGCATCATATGATGAAGGTCTGCTGGCTTCTTCATCAGACAAAATATGATAAACACTTTTCTTTCTTCCTTTTTTTCTCCAGTATGATTTTTTAATATCTTTTGCCTGATAAAGAAGCCAGTGGCACTTCAAAAGCTTGCATGATGTGTTTTATGCAGACAAAAAGCAAGGAAATGGGAGGGGGGAGCCCCAAAAGGGAATGGGAGGGGGAGAGCTCACTCAGGCAGGGGAGGAGTTATTTGTGACACTTTTTTTTACTTTCATGAGGGTCTGTGTCCCAAATGCTCACAAAAGTCAAGAGGGCACTGTAGATGTGTTCCTGGGCTTTATTTCTTTAACAGAAACTTTGGTACCAGAGGAAGAAATAACATGGAAAGAGTAGGGATAGATTCCTACATCACAAAAAAGGAGAAACATTTCAATAAGTTTCTTGTGCACAGTAAGGGATTCTGGAGAGAGCTGCTATTTACCTTTGTAGGCAGGTACACACAGCTACTGTAGCATTGGCTAAGGTAAATCCTTGTCCCCCACACCTTAAGCTTCATTGCATTCTTCATTGCAAACATGCTGTTGCAACCTGACATGGAAAATCTGTGTTTCTCCTGCCCTCCTTCACTATGTTCCCAATGCCAGTGCTAAAAACCTTCTAGCTAGACAGAAGATGAGGAAAACAGGAGCTGGGCAGACATAAAAATACTTTGTAAAACATGAGTTTCTTTGTCAGAAGCTTTGTTAACTGAGATATGCCTGTAGTTAAATGCTAAGATGTCATTTAAAGCAATATTTATGCAAATATGGATTCTGTTAAAAACAACAACACTAAAACATAGACATCCTTTATTTGGACTAGGGGAATAGGTGGTGGAGATCCTGTTTCATAGGCAGATATTTTTGGTATTTGAATTGTGTGTGTGTGTGTATGGAGTAAAAATGGAGAATTGGAAGGCAAAAAGGACACAATAGGGAATGGGGAGAGAATGTGTGGTGTCTGATAAAAGTCCTACACTCTCCAAGGACAGAAATTGCTATCCCAACCATTCCTGGCATTTCTTCTTGTGTATTCACATATATATATATATATATATATATATATATATATTTTGGCTTGCTTCTTCCAGGTCCTTAGAATGGCTGGAATGCTTCTGTGCACCTCCCTTTAACAGCACCCTGTGGTTGGAGGACATGGGGCAGCCTTTGTGTCTGTGTATGAAACAGAATGAAGAATTTAGTGGAACGTTCCTTTCCCAATGTAAATATTAAATCAATTGGTGGATTTGGAAATCTCCTGACTCTTGTTCTTCTTTAGAAAACTGACATAGGGGAAAAACATTTTTAACAAATCTTCAGGTTGCTACACATTTCTCTCTTCTCAGGGTATTAACCTGTGGGACCTTTCTAGTTCTTTTTTTTTTTTAATTTAGGAAACTAAGCCGCACATCCACTGACTCTTCATTACTACCAAACACTCCTTCTCCCTACAGTTTGAAGCCACCATGGGGATGGAAACATAAATGAAATAAAACGTTAAAATTTGCAGTGTGACACAGTCTGTTCTGGATCTCAGTTCTCCCGAGTGTTTTGAGCATAGCTTATTATGAGCAACTGGGAGAAATATGTATACTGTGAATGGGTAACTGCGGTTCTGCAGATGTAATCATTTCCCATTAGCTATGCTGACTAGAGTTGATGGACCTCAGGGGCCAAAACAAATCTGGAGGTCACAGTTACCTTTGCCTGATGCCTAAGATGAATTCTGGACTTGAGTTACTTCCCCCTGTTTTATCCTTTCCCATCTACATTTCATTTCACCTTTTCTATAACATCTGTGATTTAAAATGTAGTGGCCATTGCATAAGAATTGGTGTGAGGTAAGGCCCCAGAGTGTGAGACATAATATGGGAAGTCCCTGGCTCAGATCTCACTTTTGCCACAAATACTAATGCTCAACCTCAGAATCCTAGCTGTAAGCTGGGGATCATACTGATCGTTTAGAGGACCATCGTGAGTAAATGTGAAATGTATGTGAAATACTTAAAGCCATCATTGTGCATGTTTACATATGACTTCAAGTTGCCTGTTGATTTATGGCAACCCTGTGAATTTCATACAGTTTTCTTAGGCAAGGAATGCCAGTTCTGCCTTCTGAAATGTAGCCTAGAGCACTTGGTATTCATTGGTGATCTCCCATCCAAGTACTAATCAGAGTTGAGTGTGCTTAACTTCCAAGATCAGAGGGGATCTGGTGCCCCTAGGGTATTTAGGTAACAAAACGAGACATGCTAGGGCCCTGGCAAGCTGGAAATCTATAGCACTTTCAGCCCTGAATCAGAGGAGCTCCTTGTGATTGCTGAGGTTGAAGACATACGTTAGAGAAGAAGATTACTTAATTGGGATCCTTTGGTTCACCTTTGTAACATTGTTATCTACTACTGAGGCCATTGAATCACATGCTGATTCATCTGTCAGTTGCTTCTTTCCCAGTTTCAACAGATAAGTTTATCTTCCCCTTCTTTTAAATTAAAAGTACAGTATTACCTGTCATACATCTATTCTCTTGTTCCTCCTCCTCCTTGCTATTATCACTATTATTATTGAAACTTTTAGGCAGCTCTGAAGATTGGGGTGGAAGTGCTTTCTTAGTGCCATCATAAGATACCAGCCAGTCAGGACTGTGCACAACTGGCTTTTGGTGCTTTTAAAAAATCCCTTTAAAAACTGGGCTTGATTCTTATGCAGAAAGATATGTTTGAACTGAAAGTTGGAAAGGTGCTCCTGCACCAGACTCATTGGTCTAAAAATTTTACATCTGTTTGCATTCATAGTTTTTATTCTACACTGCTGTGTATGTGCTTGGAAGCCAAACTTTTCCTTTACTGGTAGCTCACTGTGACTTGAGTCCTTGCAGAAGGAACAGGCTCTGGGGCTTAATTCTGGGGAGCCCAAAATCTTAGCTGTGAAGAAGAGGTTGCCTTATGCCTTGTCTTTCTAGGGTTTCCCTAAGCTTCTCCTCACATGGATCAAAGGAAACCACACACACTGTGTTGGTGTTAGATATAGACCATCCCTTTGCCTCCCTCTCCTTCTGCCCCCTCTCTGTCCTGAACACCCAGCCAGCTAGTTCCAGCTCATTAAGCAATATTGCCTCCATAGAACTGCACCCGCCTGCAGCACTAGGATTTCTTTGTTAGTCTCAGGTTAGCATACCCAAGGGTGCTGATACCACAGAAAAGCAGCCGTGGATATGGTGAACAAGGTAGTTTATTTCCATCTTCTTTACCAGTGACGGTATTCCAAATAACCACTTCTGTTTTTATTTCTGTATTGATACACTGGGATAAAGATTATAGCACAGGGCAAAATTGAGAAAGACTGTTATGCTTCTGTATGCCCTTTGCTTCACCAAAAAGTGAAACACTTCCTACTCCCCCCAGCCATTTTGCACCTGTCTAGCTTTGGCATTGCCATATGGGCCTTGGGAGGGGCACAAAGGGACACAGGAAATCCCCATTGCTGCTGATCCTCTTAAAATGTTGAATGAGGAGATCAAAATACTGTACTCTCTTCTTTTGTCCTCAAATCTTGCTTTCCTTATCCAACCAATTTAAATTCCTTATTCAAATTAGGATTGTTTTCAGGAGTAGGATATAATGATTCTAGTTTCTTGAAGAAGATTTTATGTGATGTTTCTAAAATGTTTATTAATTTTCTCTTTTTGTCACATCAACTTATGGCCTGTCAACTTACAGTGACTAATTGTACAGATAAATTGATTTCATTTTTATTTTTGAGTCTATTCCACCTTTTAGAGGCTGGGATAGGTTATACAAATTCAAAGGCTAGCAGTGTGAACTGGACTGACTAAAAAATTGAATGGAAAGTATTACTAGCTTAAAATATCCTGTAAAAATTCTCAAGAAAATGGCTCCAAGAGTTAAACCCGTGGCTCTCTCTTGGCTTAACAGCAGCCAAAATAGAAAGGCCTTGTGATGGTACTCCTGAAATTAATGAGGCTTGAGATATGGAAAGCCTCTGTAGCAGGAGGGATTGGCACTTTGCAAGGGAGATGCTTGTGTCAGTGTTACTGGCGGCCTTGTGACTGCTGAAAAAGCAAAACCAAACTCCAAACCCATCCCGTTGCTGGTGATGCATAGTCAATTAATGTATGGATAAATCTTTTTGCACATATGGGAATAAATCCTGGTTTGCACAATTCATCCATTGCTTTCTCACTCTGGGCAGATTGTGCCAGTAAAGTGGAGACATTTATGCATGTACGTTGTGTTTCTCATTAATAATATTGAACATTGTACATATGGTGGGGGAGGATGCATTAACCTATACATATTCCTGTGTCTGCCACTAGTTCATTATAACCTGTCTAGACTATGTATGACTGTGCATGATCCATTCTTATCTTCGTTTTCCACTTTATCTGTATTTTTGCAGGAAGTTGACTCTATTAATTACTTTTTGTGGTAGATCAGATTAAAAAAGAGTGAAAGTCTCCCCCCCAATTGTGGATCCGAGCCAGAGATCTGTCAAGGTATGCTCTGGCAAAAACCTCATTTCATCCAGAATTCATGTCTTATATAGCTGTTTTTGTTCTAAAAATGTATATACTTCTCTCCCAAGAATCAGCACTTGGAAACTTGCTTTAAAAAAGTAATTAATTACAGTACAATAATGTCTTCCCTTTTTAATTGTTGCATTTATAGTTACTGTAACTGCTTTTTTAATTTTTTGAAAACTTTTTAGCTACTTTGGAAAACATGAGAATATTACAGGTTGCTGACCTGTGGACAAAGCACACTTAAGTAATGAGGTTACACATTGATGTAACTATAAAAGAATAACAACAAAAAAATTACCCAAGAAAAGAAATACAACTACAGTCATCCCTCCACATTCGCTAGGGTTAGGGGCACAGGATCCCCGTGAAAGTGGAAAAACTATGAATAACTCTAGGCCCGCTCAAACCATATTTAACACACAAAAAAAGTATGATCACCTTATGCAACCCACCATGGATTCCTTTGAGGCATCAAGGTTCCTTCACAAGGCAGAAGTGGGTGGCTGGTGGGGCTTACTGCCACCTCTACTGCTGTCCCACACCATTTTTAATAGGGACTTACAAGCCTCTTTCTCAGTTTCTCAGTTTCACGAGGCTTGCAGTCTCTATTAAAAATGGCCTAGGGAGGCAGCAGAGGTGACAGCAAATAATCAGTGAATAATCAAATTCGCAAAAGTGAAACCTGTAAATGTGGAGGGATGACTGTGCTACTTTTTCAGTCATAATCTCACTTGGTTATTGATAAAAGGGATTATTTGCAAGTAACTTGTAATTGCTTCCAAGGTTTGGTTCAGGTATAATTAGTATTGCATATTATGTTTAAAGTTTTAGTCCAAATGCCATTACCCTTTCTTTACCGTATGCTAGGAAAAAAGAGTGAGGCAACTGCCTTGGTTGGCAAATGTTAAAGATATCTGAAGATACTGATGGCGAACAGTGAAAGCTCCCAACTATTACTCTGAGTTCTGTGGTCACGCTTCCCTCTTGGAGGAACAATCTGTGAGCTCCGTACAACCTGTCGTGCCCCCCCCCCAATAAATTAGTCTTAATACTTCTGAGTTGTGGTGAAGCACTCTATCCTATTGACAGTGTTGACAAGTGAAGTTCCCTTGTCCAATCTTCTTTTCTATAAAGAATGAGAGGAGGAACCATCTTGTCCTTTGCCCCAGGTGACCAGATGTCTTGGATTGGACCTGCACTTTAAAGAACCTTGCCCTGAGCATAAGGGCAATACAGTTAGGCTAGGCCTGAATTTCTAATTTCTGCAGAAAAGTCTGGATGCATAGTGAGCTCTTTGAGGAATAATGGGTTGCTATTTGCTTATTCTGTTGAAAAAACATTGTTGTATTGGTAAGGGAGAGAGATGAAATGATGGATAAAGTCAGAGTGAGTGACAAATAAGAGTTATCTGTTGAAAAGGATAGTTAGGAACAAGAGTGAAGAATGATGCTTAGAGGAGCAGAGCTAAGATGTAACGTTACAGATAATGTATTATTTGTAATTAGTTCCCTTTTTGTAATAACTAATGCATAACTAAGTAACATTATGACAGTGTGCTTATTTCACAGTATAACCTGGTAATTTTAGTTATTTTTACAATTACAGAATGTGTGTGGCTCATGTTGTTATCACAGACAAGTGATTTGTAGTATTTAGACCTATACTTTTAAGTAACTGAAAAGGAATTGTTTTACTTATTTTTGAATAAAGAGTTACTTTTAGAAGATTGTACCTATGATGATAACCACCAACTTTTGGGGGTATAATTACTTTTAAAAGTAGCTTTCCATTACTTTAGAAAAGTAACTTTACAAGGTCTGTGTGGGATTAGTAGTAAAGGACCTGAGAAACAAAGAATGGTGGGGATAGAGAAGTTACCTTTTTGAGATAGCTGGTGGAAAATTTTTGAGGTCAGTTTGTTAGGTAGAAACACTATTTTCTTTCTGTATTGAAGGCATAAGTATTCTGGTTGTTTCATTCCATAAAGAAATTCAACAACATGGTACTCAAGTGTGTTCTGGTCTGGATAGATCCCAGTGTAAAATATATTGTTCTCACTTGTATTTGGATTTTCAAACTTTTCTTCAATAGTGTCCTACTGCTCTACAGTTCTGTAGACGTCAGAACACGTATGGGGTATTGGACTAGAGTACGGACTGGGACTTGGGAAATCCAGGTTCAAGTCCCCAGTTAGCTGTTAATGGGTGATCTTGGCCCAGTCACTCTTTTTTCAGCCATCCTTGGTAAGAATAAAGCAGGGAAGAAAAGAATCATGTATGGCACTTGGAGCTCATTAAAGGAAAAGGAAAATATAAATGTAACTAATAAAAATAAATAAATAAATAGGGAGGACAGCAGTTTATCTTGAGCTTTTGGTGAGTATGGACCCAGTAGACAGGCTGGGATATTAGAGAATACTGTAGTTACTTTATTGTACCCAGTGATCTTTTAGGGCCAGTCTGGTGCGCAGTTCAGGGACATTACAGCTGTGCATGCTGATGGCACCATATAAATAAATCTAACATGAGGTTGAGGTGTATACATGCTGTAGCCTGTAAATCTGGAACACTGCTTCTTTCCACTTTTCTCTATTAGCAAGAGTTCTGTGGTGTCATGTTACCGGTCAAAGTCTGTTTTTTAGGAAGTGGAAGAACTTAATTTTTTTCTATTGGCATTGTTTTAATGCACTTGAGGATGAAACAAATGATTGTCTGCAAAAAAGTTACAGGCTACAGTCTTGGTACTAGCATGGACACAATTTGGTCTGTGGTTGCCTATTGAATAATAAGGCTAATCTGTTTAGCCAATGCTCAGGATGCAGGAGTGGAAGAAAAAACAAAGAAAGAAAGAGAATGGGCACCTAGCTTTCTATCCTTGGCAAGCCCTCCAGCTCTGTCAAATGAGGGAGGCAAGGGAAATTGTGTGTTTATGCTGCTTTCAGAGCAAATACATTTGGGTTTGAAAGACCCCAACACCAACAAAATGCAGCTACATCTTTTCTCTCTTTCCCCCTACCAAACACAGCACGAATACTGAAATGGGTGTCAGCTGGAGTGGGCTGGGTCACAGAGGGGTGGGGTGGGGCAGAGATGGCCTGATAGCTCAGAGCAGCTGCAGGGCTGTCTGTGCAGAGTGAGCAGTGAAGCTTTATTCTCTTTCTGTCTGCCTAGCTGTCAAGTCACAACCCAGTCTCTCTGATTTGCAACCATTTCATTCCCATAGGGCAGAATTTGCTGCTGCCGCTCCTTGTCCTCCTCCTCCACTTTTCTCCAAGTAATTAGTTTTCTCTGTACAGTCTCGGGGCTTTTCCCTTTTTTGTTTCCGCTTGCCGGAGGAAGAGGGACGTGATATCACAAGGCCAGTTGTTGTGTATCTCTTGAGCGTGTGTACGTAAAGATATCTGGTGTGCCTGAACTTGGAAATCAACAATTTGTCAAATGATACCTGAGACGAAAGAGTTGAAGGAGAGCGACTTTTTCAGTAGGGGGAAGAACAAAATACAAGCAAGTAGAGTTTCTGCTGAAGTTTAAAGTGCAGTCAAGGAAGAAGCTGTGTTTTACTGTTCGAAGAGCCTGAATGGAACTGAACCAATCTGGCACGAGGAACTGAGATTCAGCTTGAAAGCCTTTTTCTTCTACAACCAAAGTTTGTTCTGATCTTTTAACTGTGCTGTCTCTGTGCCAGGAATTTCCTCAAGGGAGAGTGGAATGGTGGAAGAAGGTACAAGCCGGGGGAGTCGGGCTCCCCGTGGTGGCGGGCCACGGGGATCCCCACGCCCTCCTGCCCCGCCGCACCATGGTATCTCAGTGGTGGGCAAAGCTGTGTGGAGCGTGGCACGAACAGGGAAAGGCTGGTGCTTTGAGCGAGCAGTTGGGGTGGACTGCAGCTTGCCTGAACCTCGTTGTATCTGGTTGACAAGTTTGCGAAATGACAATGTGGAATGGTGGGAGAAACGGTGGCGCCGTGCTGGGGCAGTGATGGCCCGGCAGAAGTGCCGTGCACGACCCAGGATGGACAGAAATCTTACGGTGAGAGGACATATTACTCTCTATGTGTATATGCATGTATAGATGTGTGCGTGTGTTTGTATATATGTGTGCACGTGCAACTTTCCTAGACACTGCAGAGAGAGACTTTGGACAAGTCATTCCTTCTGTGTCTCTTTTCCTCAGACTAGAAACTAGGCATAATTGTGATCTGTCTTATGCTGTTGTCTTTGGGAGAATTACTAAAGGCTTTACCCTGTAGAAATTGACAGTTATTGACAACAATTATTATTGTTCAGAATGTTTTACCCTGTAGAAGTTACTGACAATTCAATTTAGTATGTTTTCCTTACCTTTCAGAACATAATGAAAAGTCATTCAAAATAATTTCTTGAACATATGTGGGGGCTGTTTTCCTCACTAGCAATGAACCACAGGCAGCCCCCATACTTCTGAAATTTGGAGTGAAGGCTGAGCTTTTAAGCCAAAGTATGCAACTCCAGAAACAGTGGAGGTCTAATATGTCCTTTTAGTAATTAAGAATGACTGCTTTTACTCTCCTGTACAATCATCCTGAATTTCTTAGCAGAGCACTAAAAGGGACAGAAAGGTTGTAGGAACTGCTGGTTGATGCAAAATTGGCTAATATGTAGTAAATAGGCTGTATATGAACAGCCATCAAGAGAAGAGTTGACTGCTAGTTATTGGAATCTAAATAACACTGTATGTAACACAATAATCACAAGCTCACCAACTTGGTCTTGGGCTTACTTGCTCACAGGGTTAGTTTCCATGGTATGCAACATGGGAATACTTCACATAGCAGCAAACTAATGACAGCTTATCTTCCTTGTTAAGTTTTTTCATTAGATAAGGTTATTTCTTCATTAGATAAAGATTGCATACTCGTCAAGTAGAAGATCCTTAAGTAGCTGTGTGAGCCTATAGGCCCAACAGTGTAGGGTTAGAAAGTTAGAACTGAACCTGGGAAAGAGACTTCAAATCCTTCCAAAACAATTGCAACCAGTTCTAAATCTTTTGTACTTATATATTCATGCTGGTTTGTGTGTATACAATTGTATAATATATAGGTTTATATATTAATTATTTTTAATGTGTGGAATCTGTATCCTGTCTTTCTTCCAAAGAGGTCAAGAGCAGCTTGCTTGGAGGTTTGTCATAGTTTACCCTCACAGCCTTCCTGTGAGGTAGTTTGACTAAGTGAGAGCCACTGTCCCAAGGTCACTTGGTGTGATTCACAGCTGAGCAGGGATTTGAACTTACGTTGCAGCTTAAGAGTACTTTGCATTTTAGAGAACACAACATTAAACTTCTATACCTAGGAAACCCAGTCTGTGATAGAAGAAAACTGTATTTTGCTACAGGTATTGAAGTTGCAAAAGATCCCAAGAGCTACCTAGTTCTACTCCCTACCAACACAGGAACTCACAGCTAAAGAATCGTGATAGGGATGTAGGACAAGGATTCAGAACACATACCTCCAAAACACACATGCAAACGCACCGTTGGCTTATGGAATTCACTGTCATAAGACATTGTAAACAGCTATGTGAAATAATATGTGAAAATGACACATATTATAGCAGGCAAATTGCTTTACAAAGAATCAAGCAATTAGCAATCATGAAGACTAGAAGCTTCTCAGATGACAGCTAACTGTCAGGATTCCACACTCCCCAGCTAATTCCACACCCTCCAGATATTTGCTTTTCTTTCTGGGTAGGTAATAGAAGAGAAAATAGGAGAGAAACAGCAACTTCTGGTTGGAGGACTCAACAGGGGTAAGTGCAAAGCAAGAAACACATTGGTTTTCATACCTACAAAAGGAACAAGGCCAAGACTTGGATAGTGTTGGGTATTCACTTGGATAGTGTTAAAGTTAGTGACCTCCAGGACTGGCTTGGCATGACAAGAGAACTCTAGGCATTCAGTATTGTTCAACACCTTTGCTCAGACTTATCAGGTGATTATATCTCCCTTGGTGTCCAGGATGATAAGAGATGGGATATACCTTAAATTCCCGAATTTAGAAAATTTTCACAGTATCTTCCATTTTACTTAAGTTATTCATCAGGGTGTTTAAAATATTTTGCATAGTTTTCTCCTGCTTTTGTTAGTCTTGGAACAAGCAAGAAACTTCAATGTACAAAAGCCCTACTCCCTGCTACTGACTCTGTTCCACCACCCCTCAGGCTTCAACATTCCAGCAGGCATTTTTCCAGCCTAAGTTCACAGTCCTGAGAGTTGCTCTATTTTGGGAGGCAGGGAGAGAAAATTAAGTGGAATCCTGTGCTTTTTCTGCATGTAATTACAACATGCGTATAGTATTACCCATATCTTATCTCTTCAGCAGCAGTGCTCTATCCACTGTACTTTAGAAAACACATTATTTTCTCCCTCTCCGTCAAGGGCTAGGATTGACAATGTGTCATTAAGTTAAATTATATAACTTAAAGTAATGTTTTTCCCTCCCTCCCTCCCTGTGTTTGTGTGTGTGTGTGTGTGTGTGTGTTTACTTAATATCTTTATAGTCTCTTTTAACCAAAGTATTCAAGGATTGTAGCTATTGGAGCTGTCGGTTTCTGGTATATATGTTGGAGTTGGGTTTGGAGAGTCAGCATCATCTCTGCAGGAGAAAATATATTGCTAGCCTCCAATGCTCCCTAAGTTTATTTCTAATCCTTGTTATACTGCCTGTTGACCTGCTTAAGCAAGTTTGCAGTGACAAGGAGAAAGAATCTCCACCCACCTTGTCCTCTCTTTCTAGTCAATGGTGTAGATAGGCCCAGAGGACTGACAAGTTAATGGGTGGCAGCAGTGAAATAGAACTACTTGGGGCAGATTGCTAGATCTGAGGGCATTTGGCCCAGGGCTCTTCAAATCCTGGAACCAACACTGATCCCAGATATGTTTGCCTCTCTCCTTTTTCTCAGGAGATTCAGTTAGATGAAGTACATTTCCAAAGTTCTGGTTCTGAGAGCCCTGTGAAGCAGATTAAATAAAACAGAATTCCTTATTAAGAACTTTTTAAACCACAACCACCAAATACTATTCCAGAAGGAGAGGAGGGCTTATGAAAGGTGCTCAGTCTTCATATTTTTGCAGGTCACCAGTGAAATTAGTTTTCTTTTGATGGGGTATCTTCTGAGAATTCTTCTCTGTCTGTGCTTGATGTTTAAGTATAGCAGTAGGTGGAATAAACAAAATGGACTGCTTGGAAGCAGGGGTGCTATTAGGGCATAAGACCAGAGCTGGATGCAACACTGTGAGTAGGAGGCTTCCCCAAACCTGTAGTGAGCGGCAGTTTGAACATGTATATGGAATTCAGTCTCTAGATGTTACTAGGAAAACTGAACATGCTGCGGAAGGCTGGACCCTGGAATAATAGATTATTATTACTCTTTTACCCACACTTCTAAAATGTGCACATTGACTACTACAGAACATGTGACTGCTGTATATTAAGGGCATTGAATGTTGATTGATTGTTACATAGCGCCATCTATGTATACAAGCCCTTACCAGGAATGAGAGGTCAGGTCTCTGCACCAGTGGCCTTATAACAGGAAAAACAAACATGAGGAAAACAACAGAGGAAGAAGATGGAAGTACAGGCAAGGGTAAATTGGGAATAATATGTTAAGTGTACTATAGGCGGTTTTGTTTGAAAGATGGTTACAAGAGCCATGTATGGTTAAGCAGATTTTAGTTTGAGCCATCCATCCATCCTTCCTCAACCTCCAGATGTGTTGGACTACAATTTCTATCGTTCCAGATAATATGGCTTGCTAGACCAAAGCTTCAGAATTGTTTTATTTTCGAGTGCCACATTCCATTACAGCTCATATCTGTCAAGGCATGCATCCTGTCGTTGGTAGGGCTAAATTTGCATTTCTCTCTCTTTCCTTTGCTTGCTTTTTCTGCTGTTCTTTCTCTTTTCCTGCTCTGTCCTCCTTCCCAATGGTTTGCTAAGGGATTAATGGGTCCTTCTTTCCAGAGGCCTGAACTGTGAGTGTTTTGAGGGCCTTTGAAATTATGTTTAAGGTCACAGGTTGTCTACTCTTGCAGTAGACCATAGTAGTGTGGTGGGTTGATATTTATCTATTGTCTGGGACTTGAATGAGATGTAGCAGTGGGAAATTACTTGTGGGAGGATTTTGATGATGCCTTGTGGTTGACAGTAACCATTGTCTTTTACCATCCTGTGTATGTATTTTGGATCATGTTTACGCATTGATGGGACTGACCTTGGATGCTCCATTCATTTTCTATCATGATAGGAAAAGATCTTTGGGGTAACTACCACCGATGTTATCTTTGTCATTTTTATAGGAGGTACTGAGAGAACCTTTTGTACTGTGTAAACAGTCTGTGTATCAGAAGTAGTTTATTCCCTTATGCCATCACTTCCTCTAATCCAGTACAGGCTACTCTGTCTAACCACCAGCTCTCCTAGGTGTCCGGGGAAAAAGGTCACACCTGTCATCTCCTATCTGACCCCTTTTAATGGACAATACCAGGAACTGAAAATAAGACCATCAAGGTTCATACGCTTTTCCATTGTGCTCTAGCTTCTTCACGAAAAGCGTAATTCCAATTTTTCTCACACAGGAAGGATCATATGCCATAAAAGGATATCCAAGAATTCTCTTGTCACTGCTTTTTAGACAGAAGGTTGTCCTTCTCTCTGGGTAATGGGACATTCTTGGAAGAGCCCCTGTTCTGATTTGGCTTTGAACAAATACTTCAGGAGCGTACATTTTTCTTTTCTGCAAGGAGTCTGCTCTCTTTTCTTTTTATAGCATACTGATTTAGCTTGTTTGGGATTCATGAGTGGCAATGCTCCATTCACAGCTCGTGTTAAACACCACTCCCCTTACCCACAAGTAGCCACATTTTACAGGGTGGCTAACATAAATTACCATTGGTTCTTTGTGAAGGGAATAGTCACTACGATGAAGAAATAGTGACTGGAGCCACGTATACAGTGAGCTGGCTATACTTTCAAGCAGTGTGAAATTGACTATCATTATTCCAACAGTGTACTTGGAGTGTATCAACAACAACAACAACAACAATAACAACAACGCAATCATTTTTTATTTTTATTCCTGAAGTGCTTGAAAAGATTGTTTCAGATGATCCTTCAGGAAATTCTTTAAGCTTATGTGTGTGTGTGCCTGCATGTTTTTCCCCACCACCAACCTGCTGGGATGCATACTGTGGAGAGGTATGACAAAGCTGGCCTGTTTCATGTGTTGTGCTTTTAGTATATATCTGAATCATATGTGTTACAAATGAAATAGTTTGTGTTGGCTTATAAAGTTACTACATTGCTGCAGCCTGGCAGAGGGAGATAGGAGAGCTCACTAGACCTCTGTGCTAGATAAGGAGCAAGGGCCATCCCTCTTCTGGACAGAGCTTTCCCAGCTCCACCAGCCAACTCACTCATGTGCATAGAATTCCTTGTGGCTGTGCTTATAGGCAAGACTGATTTGGTATGTTAAAAGCAGAGCTTAGAAACATCATGTTTTTGGCCTGCTGTTCCCAGAATCCCCTAGTCATCACTGGCTAAGGGTTTCTGGGAGCAGACAGCCAAAGAAATCCAAACTCTGATGAAAAGCATGCACTTACCATGGTAAGACCTATTACTGGGTGAAACTCCCTCCCAACATTTTGTGAAATGCCTGGATATTTATCAATTGCAAAATGTCAAGGTATTTTTTCCTGAGGTCTCTGTGACATACGCCTACATCAAATATATGTGTAAAAGCCTTTTTGTTGTTCTTATTGTTGTTACTCTTCATTTGCTCCTCTTCCTTTTATCTTCTCCCCTGGTCAGATTTAAAGCTGGGGCAGAGATCTATATATTTTTCTTACATTAACTCCTGGAGCAAGCAATACATTATGATGTAGCCACACAAGTCAACAACAAAGTTATTACTGTTACTATGTATGATACAGATGTGCAGTTAAAAGCCTAATTACGAAATGGCATTTAGTTTTTGAGCTGCTGAGAAATGAGGAGAGCCTATGTGGGCTCAGAAATCCTGTACATTTTGCCCTGCATCTGTACTTCCTCTGCAAATCTTTTGTTTCCTGTTGTCTAGAGCTTCTGCCATTCAGTATGAATGAATGAACAAGAGGCTGCTCATGCAAAAAAGTTTTAATCTGCGTGCTTGGCTTGCAGCGCATCCGCCGTCTCTTTCCGAGGGCCGCCGGGTTGGTTGACAATAGGAAGCAAACTGCAGAGCAGACAAAATGGACATGGAGAATGACCTCGGGGCCAGGAACAGAAAGGGAACATTGGAAGGCAGGCTCAGGGAGGGTTAGATTTATTTTATTTTGTCCATGTTTTTGAGCCCAGGGATGTGCCAGCCTAGGAGCAAGAGGGGGAATCAGTATAGGCTGCCTTCCCACAAAGCCAATTCAGGACATATCTGTTAAAAACTAGGTGTCATTCACAGAAGGTGAGAGTGTATTAAAGTATACATGCAGCCCATACCACTTGGATCACTCTCATTTGGATTTTTATGCTAATTGACCTGGTCTGTTGGATTTTTTTTTTCATTTTAGAGTGTTTTTTTTTTAAAAAAAATCAATCATTTTCATGCCTTTGGGAGTCTTCTTCTTCTTCGTCATTCTCCCTGACAGCCTTGCAAAGACAATCTTCTGTCCTTGTATCTTCAGTGCTGCCTGTTTGCTTCCTGAGTGCCTCTTTTCACTGTGTCACTTAGCATTAACTTGGGATTTTGAAAAGAGCAAATTTTGAAGTGCTAATAAACATATGTCTAAGAACAAACAATGCAGGATTTGGAGGCCTATGGTAGATGAGGCTGGAGAAGAAGTCTGAATTCTGCAGTGTTAGTCCTCAAATTTTGAGGCACTAGAGATACAGCATTACTCTTGTTTGACATTGTCCAGCCCCTAAATCTTTGTCTCCCTATGCCTACTCTACCTCAGCCCCCCTCTGTGTCATTCATGTCCCAATTCTTCATTAACAAAATTTTCCTTGAACTTTCTGAGGCATTGCTATATGGCTCCCACCTGTATCTTGTATGCATTTTCGAGATGAGATTAAAATAATGATTTTAAAAAAACCAATTGAGTCTGACATCCTTAGCCACGCAACTATGGAATCTTGAAAATACTGTAAATTCCTGTGATATTAGTAGAGTGTTCAACGTGCCCCATGTATATTTGTTCCAAAGTGTATGTCTCTTGCAAATATGAGTGCCCGTTTTCCTTCTTTTTCTTCTATTATTTTGGGGTCAGCTGTCATTTCTTCTTCTCTTGAACCTGAGATGCGGTCACCAGGCAATTCCAGGAGTTAATGCCATATGTCTTAAACACAAACAAAAAAGAGAATGTGCCAGAAAAGATTTATAGAGGGCTTTTCTCTCAACTAGTTATAATGCTTGTTTGGAAGCCATTTGGCCTTAAATTTCCTTTAAACTACACAGAAAAGTATAGAACCTCTGTGACAAGTCAGATCTTCCACGATAGCTGGATGGTTGCATCTACAGCAGTGGTTCTCAACCTTCCTAATGCCACGACCCTTTAATACAGTTCCTCATGTTGTGGTGACCCCCCAACCATAAAATTATGTATTTATTATTTACAATGCCTCCTCCCCTGGCAAAGGCCGCCTTGCCGACCAGGAACGGGGGGGGCGGGCAGGGAGGGAAAGAGGAGCCGCACGTCTCCCCCAGGAAAAAACTCCAAGACACCCCCCCCGGCTCTGCTTCTGCTTCGCTCTCATTTCTGCTGGGGGGGGCAGTGTGGGAAAAGTTTCCAGAGTGTCGACCCTGGCCGGGGGGGAGGGAAGAGGAATCCCAGCGCCTTTGTCTTTTGCGCCGGGCACAGCTCGCCCCCCCCAGAAAAGTGCTGCCTTGTAGCCCCCTGGCCTTTCTGCAGTGCCCCCCTCCATGGCGAGTGGGGCAGGGGCCGTGGCGAGGAGGGGGCCTGCCCCCCGTGCTGCTGTTGCCCCCCCAAGCTGGCTCGTCAGATGGGAGGTTCTCCCAGTAGCGGAGAAGGGGAGCGATTTCAGTCCCTTCTGAACAGGGGGCAGGAGGACGCGAGTGCATGGCTCGCGCTTGCGCACCACCAGTCCTGGGCCTTTTCCACACATTACCTTATCGCAGAGGTGGGGGGGTGCCGTTCGTGCAAGCAGGTTCTTGTGAGAGGTGCTCTCTTTGCTGCTTCTTCGTCCCGCAGCTGGCTTCCTGGTCGTGTGACTGCCCCGCCCCTTCCTCCCCCAGCGCAGCCTACAGCTCCCAGGCTGCACTGGGGAAGGAAGGAAGGGGTGGTTGCACGGCCAGGAAGCCAGCTGCGGGACGAAGGAGCAACAAAGAGAGCACCTCACACAAGAACCTGCTTGCACGGACGGCACCCCCAGCTCCGCGATAAGGTGACATGTGGAAAAGGCCCAGGAGTGGTGGTGCACAAGTGCGAGCCACATGCTTGCGTCCTCCCGCCCCCTTTGGCAGGAGCTCGTACGGCCACATGCGTTCCCACCAAAGGGGACAGGAGGACTTGAGCGCATGGCTCGTGCTTGCACACCACCGCCGAGGAGGAAATGGAGCCTAAGACCATCGGAAATACTATTTTCCGATGGTCTTAGGTGACCCCTGTGAAAGGGTCGTTCGACCTCCAAAGGGGTCGCAACCCACAGGTTGAGGACTGCTGATCTACAGTCTCTGGACTCATTTCTGGCCCTTTATGAATATCCATTCCTGTAGGCTGTATTTCAGTGGAAGGAACAGGAAAACTACCTCTGAGTACTCCTTGCCCAAGAAAACCCTATGAAATTCATGGAATCAACATGAGTAGACAGGTGACTTGAAGACACATAAACACATAAGTATATCATTCCTTTGTTTATCTCTTCATAAACTTCAGATTATGTATGAAAATGCTCTGTGAGTAGGCACAGTTTAGTACATTAATGCTGTTTCCTAAGGCACTGAAGACTTTTGGATGACATACCTATGCCTGCTATCCATTTGCTTGGAGGATGGCTTTCATGAATTGTCAAGATATAGATGTGAGCACCCAGGCTGAGAATAAGTCACTTAATTGTCCCACACCTGCAGAATGTTGAAACACGACTAGGATGCACTGCAGAGTTTCAGATGATGCTAGTTTGTTCACAGTGGCTATCAACAAAGTTCCATGGAAGGCAGAAGCAGTGCTGCAGCAGGCGTGATCACATTGCAGGGAATTTTGAGAGCACTTCTTATACTGCTCGCTTCTTTCTTTAGTTGGTAGGTCCTACATGGGAGCTAAGCTGCCCAATCGTGTCTTAGCAAGTGTGGAGGGCTGATTATATTTCCAAGCTCCATGTATATCTAATCACTGCTTTGATATAAAAGAGAGGATTCCTCTCCTCAGTAAGCTCCAGGCATAAGATGGGAATCTCTACAGGTCAAATTAGGTGCATAGACTGGAAGTATCTCATCCCAGTCTTAACCCTTATCTAACCTAACCTAATTCAATAATAGCTATCAATGTACTGAATTTTTGTGATTAATTGGTGTATTACTTTATGAGTACCCCTTTCTTAAACTTGCAAGCTTCTTTCTCAGAAGGTTCAAGAGGATTTCTATACAAGATAAAAAAAAAAAAAACCCAAGAAAGTTATTGGAAGGATTTGTTATGCAAGGAGCCAGTGTGGTGTAGTGTTTTGATTGTAGGAATAGGACTCTGAAAGACCAGGATTTGAATCCCAACTCAGCCATGCAAACCCACTGAATTGCCTTGAATAAGTCATGTTCTCTCAGCCTTAGAGGAAGGCAGTGGCAAACCTTTGAATAAATCTTTCCAAGGAAACCTTAGGAAAGGGTCACAGTAAGCCAGATTCAGTTTGAGGGCACATAACAGCAAAGTAGGGTTGCTCAGCACATCAGTTGTCCAAACAAGATGAAGACCTAGAACAAGGACATAGACTTGAACCTGCTGCTGCATTTGTGTTAGTGGCAACTCCAACCGCAGATCTCCAAATGGAAAAAACATCAGTATATTGGAGATGCTTCAGCCAATTCAAAGAACTGCATTTTAAAAAAGGGAAGTCATCCTGAATGAAAAACACTTGACTGGTGGAAGGATAGAAAGAGGTTTAAAACACTGAGATGGATGAGAAAAGGGGGAAAGAGCAATTTATGTATTATGTTGAGCCAAGAGGATAGAAATTGAAGGAGAACTTAAGAGCAGCTTTCTAATCTTTAAAAATCACAAAGGAGACTGAGGACAATTTCCCTGAGGACACTAGAAGGAAAAAACAAGAATCTACAATACAGGAAGGTAAATGTAGGCTAAACTGAATGTAGTCTTTTTATACTAGATGCGTTGGTATACATTGGCTTTTTGTTCATTATCAGAGGTAGGCAGCAATTGCTTTACCTCTTGCTATTATTGTCAAGTATTTTATATATGGTACCTTGTAAAATATCTGCTTTTAGTTGGACCCAAACTCACCCCCCCTTGGTTGACTTCCGGTAATGTCATGGAGCATTCCTAACATTCTAAGTGTTTAGTGGTAGAAATTAAAGAAGACTTATATTCAGAAAGAAACCCCAAAGGTTGGTTAGCAGGAAGAAGAAACATCATTCTAGATCTAAGGATAGGAAGGTTATGTGTTGTCTTACAAGTAGCAAAGCCTACTTAATTATACTGACTATATCAGATTTAAGAACAAATGAGGTGACTGCGTTTTTCAAAGCTCAGAGTTTGTTTTGCTCTCTCTTCCCTTAACTTGATTTTGCCTAGATCCTTGGGTGAGTTCTTTCTGCTTTATTCAGAATTCTCTTCCACTGTATCTACAAAACTCTGGGCACGTTAACATGGTGGCAGGTTAAAGTGAGGGCCAAAACATACCTTGTCACACAGACTTATTTTAGGATGTAAGTCACCGTCAAACATTTGTAAAGGGTTTGGGTGGATGATAGCAGCAATGGTTGATAGAAAGGGGAGGGTTGCTGAATCCCTCCCTGTTCTTCACTTTTATATACAACCTTTTGTTCTCCCCACCGCACTGTAATCCAGGCCAGGCTTTAAGCCAGAAATAAACTTGAACTGGAGAAAATGGATGGACAGGGAAGGGTCCTGCAGATTACCTCCTGTTGTTTCTGAACTTAAAACATTTCTCCAAAACTGCTTTCCTCACAGCCAGGCTTATTTCTATTCTCATGAATAAATAGTAGAGCCAGAAAATTTGCTTGGGGAAAGGTCTCGGGAAAAGCCATTGACAGCCAAAGTCTTCATTATCCTTCCCACCTGTTTTCCATTGGAATTCCTATCTACTCCATCACTTTGGTGTTGTTTGGCAACTCTGAAATGTGGGGGACTTTAGCGCCACATGTCATTTGGTCCTAAGAAACACTAGCTAAAGTACCTCTTTATTGAAGACGTAAAAGAAGCTGTGTTCGGCATATCACTCAGCATTCCTACAGCCTAGACACCCTGGTTGATCTAGCTCCGTGTTCACATTTCGTATCGCTTCATCTTCCTTTCCTCTTAGTTCACCTATCCCAACTTTAGCACATCTTATCTCCCTTTCTCAGTTTGTGTCATTGGGAGTGCCAACAAAGCTATTTGGGGCAGGGAATAAGCATTATACCCCGCCCACCCACTCCTTGTTATACTTATGTCTGTGTGCATGTGTGCCTTCAAATTGCTCATCACCTTATGGTGACCCCATGAATTTCAAGATAATTTTTTTAGGCAGGAATACTCAGTTTCTTCCTCTAAAATATAGCCTACAGTGCCTAGTATTCATTGGTGGTTTCCATCCAAATACCAACCAGGGCTGATCCTGCTTAGCTTTCAAGATCAGGCAGTGCCTTAGGGCACATCCCAGTCTAGTTTTACTGGCACTGTTCTTGGCGTCCTTCAGACTGAGGCAGACCAGCTGATGTGGCAGAAATGGTGACTGCCGTGGGGGCTGCTTGCTTGCAGACTGAATTGTCTGTTGTGGTAAAATATAGCATGTTGTAATTACCCAGGGTCCCCAAACCTGCCATTTTCTCCATTTTTAATTGGGCACCAGGAATGATAAACATCAGGCCTTTTATGGTTTCCACAGGCTGTGAGGCACTGACTGCCGCCGTTACTATTTTCTTGACCGGGTAAAAGCTCCAGGTGGCTGACTTGTATTTCCCACTCTCAGGCTGTTTTCACAAGTGATACTTAAATATATGTAATATATTTATGTACATTTTTCTGTGCCTGTAATTCAAATGTAAAATATGTAATGGCTAGAATTTTCACTTGATCTAAAAATGGCTTCCCCTTTCCCCTTTCTATCCCACAGTAACCCTATCCCTAAGTGCCACATCCTAAATTCAGGGTGGACTTGTTTTTATTGCTTGGCACAGAGCTTCCACTAAAACTGAAAGTCCCTTGACCAGTCCCTTCCTGCCAGTATGTATGTATGTATGTGTATGTGTGTGTATATATATATATATATATATATATATATATATGTATGTATATAGGAGTACCTATGGCTACTTTTAACATCATCAAATGGTACATTTGTCTGCTTTCAGTACCACATCCTTGGGTAGTACTGGTAAAGGCACAAGAATCGTTGACCCAATGGCATTGCAAAATAGAAGGGCATAAATTATGGTGCTGTTATAAAATGCCTCTTAAGAGGATGCCCTTATATTCCCCACTTCTCAGTCCAGTACACTACCCAGGATACCATTTGGTCTTTCTGTTTTTATTTTACAGTGCTGATCTCAGCTGGCTGGCAGGGGAGGGGATGGACAACTGGATTGTGTTCTTTTGGCAAAGAAGGTGGTTTGCAAAATCAGGGAAGCTCGGTGTAAAGTGCAGAGGAGCTAGGAGAGGGAGAACAGTGCAATGTAAAAAGTGAGCTGAGATACCCAGAGACTCAAGAAAGATGGGTGGACAGCTCCGTGGAGCAGGGCCAGAGGAAGAAGAGAACTAAAGAAAGGAGTGGGGTGTGGGAAAGAAAGAAGCAAAGCTTGGAAAAGTTAACTTTGGTGGACTGCAATTCCCATAATCCAACAGCCAGTACAGCTAATGCGTTTCTGAGAGTTGTAGTTTAAAAAGGAACATTTCTAAGCACAGATAAAAGAGAAGGTGGGTGCAGTGGACCAGAAAAGAAGTTTGGGAGACATGGCTAGGGATGTGTGGCAGAAAAGAAACTTGAAACGGAGGCAAAGAGGGATGCTGGTATTGTTGCAGGGCTGCCTTGTCCATTGGGCACTTTAGGCACAATGCCTAGGGGCTAAAAGAATTTTAAGGCCTATGGAAACTTCCCTAGAGGTATACTGAAGTGAGGCAAGGAGTCAAGTGCAAGAGCGCGTAGGACCTATAAAAACCTTGATGTGGCCCTGTGTGGTTGTATATGCCTATCTGTGTGTCTAACTATCTATCAATCATCTATATCTGTCTGTCTGTCTATCTGGAAATAATTTGAAAAAGCTAGCTTTATTTTTCCTTGCCCCAGTGTGTAATTATGTAAATAGAAAAGGGATAAATTATTAAATAGTAGGAATGTGTGTGTATCCTGTACTCCCTGGAGAGGAATGCAATTGCCTGTTAGTTGTGGAGGCACCATCTGTAGTTTTGCGGATGGGAACTGCTCACGTTTTCACCTAGGTTATTATATCCAGAGCAGCTGTTGTGTATGTTTGGTGAGAGGCTTCCCTTGGGGTGGAATGAAGGTACAGGAGGAGGATTATGGAAAATCAGAGAGTGTGGAGATCCTGAGTTGTCTGACATGGCGTTCTTTTGTCTGGGGTGGGGTGTGTGTGTGTATGTGTGTCTGCATGTGTACTGTCTGGTTGATTAGCCTTGATTTTCTTTTATCATTGAAAAGCATTTCCTCTTCGCTGTAGGCAGTCTATTGTGCAAGGGGGGTGGGGGAGCTTCAGTCACAGATGATGCCTCATCACAAACTCTCCCTACATATTTCTATAGTTCATTAGAGCAGGAGAAAAGAAAATGCTGGGCATTTGCTCCCTCTCCCTCTCTCTCCCTCCATATATATATATATATATATATATATATATATACATACATACATACATACATACATACATACATACATACATATATATATATACATACATACACATACATACACACAAGGTAGTTTAAATTATGTACCATCTTTAGCGCATCACTAGAAAGAAAATATATATATTGATATAGAAGAATGGAAGTTAAAAGTTCTGGATATGATAGAGATGGAAAAGTTAGCATTTTCTTTGAAGAATAAATCTATCCAGAACTTTGAGAAAGGATGGAAAAGAGTATTGGATTGGGTAAGGATATAAATGTGTAAGAAATCAAAGAAAAAATAATGTGACTGTGCTTCTCTCTGCAAGATAGAAATTATGTTTGTAATGGAATGGAAATAAGCAATTTCAACTGGAAGATTTAAGCATAGAAGTGTGAAGGGGGGCTATTTTTGAGATAAACTTTCAATAAAAATTATACAAAAAAATAAATAAATTATGTACCATCTTTAACCTTAAAGGACTGGTTCTGACACTGTGCTATTTGATTCTCCCCATCCTTTTGTGTGAATAAATTTATCCCCTCCAACGTCGTCTTCCCTAATCTCTTTCTCCTTGTTTATTTCTTCCTTTCTTCACTTTGTCTTTCTCCACTCCCCCTCCATAGTTCCCTCATTGATCAATTATTCGCTGCACAGATTCTTTGGCCTGCGGTGTAGCAGCAAAAACTACTCCCCACTCTGGTTTACCATATCGCAGCTGACCTCCCATAACCCTTCACTCGTGTAGCTCACTGCCTGTTGCGGGAAGGAAGACTGTGTCAGAGGAAAAAAATTGCTTGTGCAGCTGTATTGTTGCCCTCTTTTCTTCTCTCTGTGCCTGAAAGGTTGTGACTTTGGAATGATATCACTGTGAGCTGGTGACTGCTTCAACTTCCCTTGTTGCCATCTGACTCTTGTTTTCTCTACCCATACTGTGCACACATAAGTCTCTGAATTCCCTTCCTCCAACCCATCTGTAGTGCTTGTGTGTTCTGTAAAGCTCCTGACACTGTGTTGGGACTACGTGAAGTCATAATTATTCTGAAATATCCCAAAACACAAAAGGATTAGGTGGTTGTGCTTTTCTGTACAGTCAGAACACTTTTGTTCATACAAAGCTGTGATAGGATGCACAGAAAACAGTGGTTTCTTGAGCCCAAAAGTGGATGAACACTGTCTAGCATCCTTACTAGAATCATGGAATCACACAATGATAAAGTTGAAAGGGACTAAAGTCTACCGCCCTTCAAGGCTGTCAAACAGCTCTTATAGTCAAGAAGTGCTTCCTATTGTTTACATGTAATATCTTTTCTGATAATTTAAGTCCATTGGTTCATGTTCTGATTTCTGGAGATGTAGAAAACAAACTCCATCTTCTACATGATGTCTCTTCAAGTATTTAACTATGGCTATCATGCCACCTCTTAGTGTTCTTCAGGTTACTCAGCTCACTAAGTCATTCCTCACAGGGCTTAGATTCCAGACCTTATGCCATCTTGTCAATACTCTTTCCTGTCAGCATCAAAAGTCGCTTTCATTATCTCTCAAATGGTAATATCTTGGCTGTGCCACATCAGATGGCTCACATAGTGGAATGTTCCTAAATCAAAAATAAATCCCAGCATATAGAAAACTAAGACATAATTGGAGATAGTTAATCTGGACCTGTCTCCCTGACATGTTGGCTTTCTCTGTACAGGGAATTTGTGCGCATGCATGTGTGTAAATATGTAAGAGATAAGCATTCCATCAAGTAACCCCTCATCTGTTCTCAGATGTGATACAGCCCAGACACAAGCTGACTACCTCAGTGAGGGCCAAGTGATATGATGAACGGAGACTAGCATTCAGTCTTCCAATGAATTTCTAAAAGTACTTGCAGAACCCAGGGTTCATTGTGGCAGTGGAATGACCATGGTGGGGGAGGGATGTAATAATGACCCTTGTGCTATTGTCTCAATAAAGATGTCTTCCTAGAGTTGCTGTTATTCTTCTGATGAGTGAGAATGGGCTGGCACATACAGTATGATGCAGAATGGGAATCTGCTTCCCACCACCTTGGTGGATCTAATAGCAAATTTGCAGAGAAGACATGAGTTGAGAATGGAACAGATAAGAAGGTTCAATCTAGGGATTGGTAAATTTTTGCCCCCAAATATTTTGGCTCATAAGTCTTATCAACCACATCCAGCATGGGTGATCATAATTGGTGGTGAAAGTTGTAGTAGGAAACATCTGAAGATCTTTGAGAAGGTAAACATTTTAACTTCTAGGTGAAACTTGCCCTTCCAAGAGATCTGGTCCAGCTCTGAACCCCACAGCTGATTCCAAATGAAACACTGGGAGTTCCCATTGTCACGAATGTCTCACGGGCTATCTAGCTTTTTTCCCCCAAAACTAAGCCAAAAAGATTCCTCAGAAATGGTAGTTAATGATATCACATATCATCTAGGAGATTGTGATATTTTATGTAACTTAAAATTAAAAATCCACAAGCAGCAATATATTTTTATGATACATTATGCAAGCTTTCAAAGCTTCACTGGCTTCTTCATCAGGCAAAGATGTGAAAAAATCATACAGAAGAAAAATGGTGATGATGTTAGAGTCACAGGCC
Organism: Ctenosaura bakeri; assembly: GCA_948474755.1. Taxonomy (NCBI): domain Eukaryota; kingdom Metazoa; phylum Chordata; class Lepidosauria; order Squamata; family Iguanidae; genus Ctenosaura; species Ctenosaura bakeri. The sequence goes on from CAOLHI010000699.1 coordinate 495,523, forward strand.
TACATTCTGTCTGAGATGTTGTCAGTTAAGATAGTATTGAGATTTCAATGCATGCAGAGGCCACACTTCTTATTGGCCCAAACCACTCAATTGCCTGTGTACTCATGCATCTAAATGTGTCAGCAATTGAACTTGAAAAGAAAGAACCATGCCTGTGTGTGACCAGTTTTGGAGGAAAATGTCACATTGTGCTTTGTGACACGAGGAGCACTGTATGTTGTTGACAGGACTAGGGATGAAGGAGAGGCCACAGAGATTAAGGGCTGAATCAGAAACAGAGATCAGGAAGTAAATAAAGCCCATTTGGGTATACTCATCTGCTCATTCATAATCCAGTGGTGGCAGAAAAGAGGACAGATCTCTGAAGTTACTTCCTTGGGCTGAGTCCCACAATCTCCTAGTCAGCTTAGCCAGTGGCTGTGCTGGCTGGGAGATTCTGGGAACTGTTGTCAAAAAAGTGACTTTTCCAAGCTCAGTAACAGGACTGCACTTCCTGAATGCACACGCGTGCACACACACACTTGCTTTCTTCACCTCATTGCCAGCCAGTCCTTAGGATGGAGAGAGAGCGCTTATCTGTAAAGAGGAACCTTTTATATGTGAACTGGGCTTCCCACCATAAGTTCCCTGTCAACAGGTGTTGCTGGTGAGAGACATCACAGCAGAGGGAGAGCCAGTGGTGGTGCACAGCCCCTCTTTATTCCATCACACGATCACATTCGCATGGAGGGGAATGTCCAAATCAAACTTAAGTGAGACCGTGTTATTGAAAGAAGGTGGTAGGAAGAGAAGTGAACGGATTAAGAAAGAGAGACTTCTTTCTGGGGAAAAACGGTAAAAGGCAATCACATAGATAAGAAGAGGTGGAAGCGAGGAGAAAGATGCAGCTTCCAGGAAGGCTGTGAATAAGTAGGGGACTATGTGATCCAAGAACAGCTAAGACGTGATTCAGTGTGTTTGGTGCTGGAGCAGGTTTTTTGCCAAAGAAGCACTGAATTTTTCATGCTACTTTAGTCGTGATCATGTGTTAAACTGGTGGAGCATAAGTCTTTGCCAGCATACTTATGGGGGAAACAAAGGCTGTTCCCTGTATCCAGCTACTTCTCTCAGTGTGTGTTAGCCTTTGGAACACTGTTAAGTGCAGTTCCATCTTCCTGGCCCCTTGAGCAGTTGTGAGGGTGTTCATGAGCTTGTTCCAATTGCTATTGAGCAGTGTGGGAAAAAGGAATACCTCTGCCCCACCCTCTGCCAATCAGGCAAGCCCAGCTGTTATTGCATATTGAGGTGGGGACCTTGTAGAAGGACACATTGAATATATCCGTCTGTGAGGTCAGAAAATGCAAATATGCAGCTGCAACATCCAACTAGGTTTGCATGTGTTACATATTTATTTGTTCTTAATGGCTTATGGTTTTTAACTGGCTTTAATTTTATGGATAGTTTTATGATATTTTTAACTTTTGTATTTGGTATATTTATTACATGATGGCTAGCGTAGCGTAGTGGTTTGAACATTGGACTATGACCCTGGAGATCAGGGTTCAGTTCCCCGCTCAGCCATGGAAACCCACTAGGTCACCTTGAGTGTGTTACATACTCTCATCCCCAGAAAAGTCCATGATAGGTTTGCCTTAGAGTCACCATAAGTCAAAAACGAAGGCATGCAACAACAGAATATTCATTAGGTATGTTTTTTTTTCTTTTTTTGAACTGAACTACAGACTATGAAAAAGTCAGGTAATATAGTAAACAACAAAAACAACAACAATAGTAATGGTTGCAGCAGCAGCAGCAATAGGATGCCAGTTGTAATCTCCAGTTGCAAGAATTTAGTACCCTTAGAAAGGACTGTCAGGTAGATATACTGTGCGCCGTAAAGGTTTGAAGACGTAAAGGTTTGAAAAGAGAACGGGAATTCCTACTGTTTAGTGTCCTCCTCCTCTTCCCCGTCATTTCTCATAATGCTGTGTAGAATGCAGCGTGTAATGCAGCATCACTCCATTGCCCATTTCCTCTCCTTACAGTGTTGATTGCAGGTGGTACAGCATGTTGACAATGCCACAGCAAAAGTTGTATAATATCAGACTTACTGGGAAAGAAGAAAAGTGGGATAAATTCTGTGTCCCTTCTGTGTACTGTTGGGGAGAAACTATAACTCCAGCATCAGTACTTGACATTATTTGGTAGCTGGCTACTGATGCCTGGCTTGGCTTCATTCATTTTTCACTTGGCCCAGTGTGCTTTAGCAGCACCTGGTGTCTGTATCTGGCTACATTTAACTTCTGTGATGTTTCCAGCATAGCATAATACTAGGAATTGTAAGAAATTGGAGGCAAACTTCAGCTGCCACATGCTGCTTAGAGCACTGCTGATTCTTGCCACTGCTGCCAAATAAGCCTCCTAGGGCCCCGCAACCCAGAAGGGGATCTACCAGAATTTATTGGTTTTGCCCTCACCTGAAACCTGGATTTGGCCCTGTGCAGCTTAGTAGCAGAACCCCAGGTTCAATCCTCACTGTCTTGAGCTGAAAAAGAGAGGGAGAAGCCACATGAAAGACCTTAGTCTAGACCTGTGACTCTAGAAAACAGTGCTTGTCAGGGTAGACAATACTGGTCTGGAAGTGCTATTTTTTAAAAAACATACTTTGTTATCCAATACTCAGAATCTTGTATAGCAAAATAATTTTTTTAAAAAATATCCGTCCAGCCCAATATTGTCTACTGTAATGATCACCGCTCTCTAGAGTGTTGGACTAGGACTTTGGGAGGTTATGGTTCACATCTCTCTTTGGCCATAGAAACCCACTGGATGACCTTGGGCAAGTCAAACATTCTCAGTCTGAGATGAAAACAATAGCAAACCCCTTCTGGAAAAATCTTACCAAGAAAACCCTGTGATAGGTGTGCCTTAGGGTTGCCATTAGTCAGAAATGACTTGAAGGCACACAATAACAGCAAACTCTGATCTAATATAAGGAAGCATTCTGTGTTTCCATGTAGGCTTGTTCCATCCTTACACTGTGCTTTTTGTAAAATTGGGGCATAATGTATGCCATTATTATGTTAAAATTATGCACACATGCAACACTATACACTCACACACCATCATCATCATTACCCAGAGAAAAAAAGAGGCAAAGGAAGACATCAATATTCATCATTTTTAGTCACGTGAAAGTGTTGATCCCAGCTTACAGAGGGGCCTGGGGCGGCTGGCATTGGTATGATACTGAGAGAGATTAATCTCGTGAATAGGAGGTATCCCCATTAGCATCCTGATCTGAACGTAGGGTGTCTTTGTGACTGAAAGATAAGACTTGTGCGCAGTCGGACTATGAAGGGCCCTGAAGGTGTTGGGAGCTGATGGGCTTTGTGTCCCTGGATAAAACAGCTTGTATCTTCATTAACTCTGGCGAGTCCCCTGTGGAGGTTCTCTAGAGGCAGAGGGGCTGGAGGGGATTATGAATCTGCATTCTCCACCTGATCTGTCTTTCCAGACTAGTTTAGAATATTCATCTTGGAGATATGCTGGTTTTAATTCCCCAGGGGGATTGAAAGCAGCCTGTGCTTGAGACCCTGGGGGATGGTGGTGGTGGAAGACCCTGCTTCAAAGCTATTTGGTGCTGTGCACCTGCTCAACAGACAGATGTCAGTAACATTGCATTGTGGGTTTTCAGTCTGGAGTGGGTATGGAGACCTCGAATCCTGGGACAGAGAAGCCTAACTCTCAAGTGTCCTTACAGCCACTCATTTAGTATGAAGGGTCTTTTGCAGTGTCCTGCTCTTCATCTGCCTGCAAGAAGGTTTCAGACTCCACATCTGGGCAATGCTGAAACTTGCCACATTATTTTGCCATCCCTAGATTGGACTGTTGGGTAGTCTTTCCCTCACTATCTCTCTGCATCAAGCTCTCAGGTCTGGCTCCCTTGAGGGTAGAAAGAAAAAAGGAGAAAAAGGGGAAGGAAAAGGAAAGAACAGGACTTTTTTTCTCTGATTGAGGAGGAAGCCTAACCTGTGTAACCCTGAAGAAGTGTCGTGAAGAATCAGTTGATTCAGTCTTCCCTGCTGGTGTAAAGAGGTTTCTGTGATTGTAAGATCTGAAGTTATCCCTTTTAGGGTATTAAAACATAGACTAAATTGATGCCTGCCATTCCCTAGATCCCTTGTTCAAGACACGTGTAGACCAGATTCTGGGCATTAACTTCTTCCCTCTTCTGTGTCATAACATAGTTTGTGAACCATCCCAACCCCTGTTTCTGCACTATTCCTGTCATTTCCTTGCCAGTTAATCACAAAACATGAATCATTGTCTGGATTCAGGAGTGAAACCAGGTGTTGCATGCCCAGATTATCATATGAAAGTGTGGCAGAGAGCTGTGTGGTAGGTCTTGGTATTTTGAAGAGAGGAGGGTTTGAGAGTTTTGGAAGAGAAAAGCCATTGTGGCATAGGCAATTGTTCATAATAGGTTTTACGGCCATCTGGCCTTGGATGGCTTAAGTGCTATATCCTGTCCCTTTCCATTAGAAAAGGAGAATGCCATAACAAGTTAAGGTAATGATGGAAGTGAAGCTGTGGCTAGCATTCACACCTATCAGAATCAGACAGCTGCCCAAGGCCTGACAGTTATTGAAGCAACAAGCCATGGCTCCTTCTTCTATTCCTAAAAACAACGTATTTTTGTTGTTCGAGAGTTCAACAGTTAAGTTTAATTAAAGATGGCGCAAGCAGAAACATCTGATCAGTCTTTTCTCTTTAGGCTAATGGTTGGCCTGCATAATCCATTGCAACCAGGCAGTGGGTGTATTCCTCTATGAGATCGTGCCATTTGCATGGTTGCTGTTGTTTTAGAGCAGGGCTTTCCAAATGGTGTGCCATGACACATTAGTGTGTCACCTGAAGTGTGTAGGTGTGTTGCCTACAGTCTTGGAAATGTATGTTATTATTTATAAATCATATATTTTTAAAAATATATGCAAGGTTTTCATGAGATATGTTGTGTCCCCATACATTTTGTTATTACAGTTTATGCATATGTCTGTATCACTTATAAGGGGTTAGTTTAACCTCTAGTTTGCTAGTAAAACTGAATTACTGTGTCGCAAAATGATGCATGTCTAAAAAAGTGTGTCACCAATATGAAAAGTTTGGAAAGCTCTGTTCTAGAGCATAATCTTTCAGCCATTCTTTTTCCTTATCTCCTTGTGCTAAGGATATGAAGAATTCTCGCCAAATTTCTCATTCTCCACAAAACAGGATGTCTCAACAAACTGAGACACTGTATTGAGATCAACAACTCCCATTGGTTTTCTTGTACCTTCCCGGTTATTTTTCATCGGGGTTTCCACAGTTAGCTCAAGATGCCTCTGTACAAAACTATTCTCTCTCCTCTTTGTGAAGCAAAGGCTGTCCACACACAAAAAACAACACAGAGGGATTGGTTAATTGGCTGAAAAGATGCAAAAGACCCTCCAGTTTATTCTTTATCCTTCTTAAAAGTCTTTACAACAAGACAGCAACAATCATAGCAATTGTTTGTGGTATTTTACACACACACACACACACACACACACACACACATCTCCAGAAGCATGAGTATGCTTGCTGTGTGCTCTTGGTGAAATTCACACTGTCTGAGGGACAAGGAGAAGAATTTTCAGGTTTCTCATTGTGTGAGTACAAGTGAATGTGTACATCCCTGTGAGACATTTGGGAAGCTGCTGCAGGTGGTGGAATGAAGATTTTGTGCATGAATGAGCAACATGTTCCAGCTGCAAAAGGAGCCTCTCTTGTACCTGCTGAGTGTCAGTGGGGAGCATCTCCCTAGCACACATAAGGCTTGGATACTGCTTTCATTATTTGGGAGTTTGTTGTTACTCAAAGTATTTTAATAGTTGCTAGCCATTTTTTTTTTTTTAGTGCTTTTGGGCATGAGCAGAAAGTAATGTCACACCAATCTTCATCAGCAGTGTTTAAAACAGTCAATATTTTTCACCATCTTTAGAGAACCATTACAGTATAGTTGTATTATATGTAGCATTTGGATTCCCCTCTCTCTTATGCTATGTTCCTTGTAGAGAAGATGGCAGTTGGTAACTTGAAAAGCAAGCCTTTAAGGCTGAGTTACCCAGGGCAGGAAAATGTGCATCTTTCTAAGGGTTCTAAGGCCTCATATTCCAATTTCTCTAACAGTTTCAAGCAGTTTGGGGGAAAGCACTTTCTTTTGTTTTGGGTTTTTTTGTTGTTCTTATTGTTCTGCTTTCTCTAATTTTCATCTTTTTTCAAACACAAGTTTTTTTGTGTCTAAATTTACATTTTTTTAAAAAAGTATGCATGATTATATATTTGAAGTTTGTGCATATTATTGTACAGCTTTTCCTGATACACAATTCCCCTAATATATACCTTCCCCTAATATATTTCACATGTTTCCCATAACATACATATTTATATACATGCTTTGATAAGAGGATCAGAAGGATGCAATCTCCAAATTGGAGATGTGTGAAAATTAAAGGATAATTGCATGACATGTTAGCTTGGAAAATGCAGATTAAAACATGAACCAAGCAAATTTTGCTGCCTTTCCTAATTGTGAATGCACCTGCAGGGGCTCTAGGTCAGAGCTAAAATTACAGCACTGGTCATCATAATTGTTGCAGTGGTCTCCTTTGCTGCTATGTTGGGGCGTAATTTGGCTTCCCTGCTGGATCTTTTTCTGGGCCTTTGTCTCCAGCTCTTAACTGATTTGTTTATTCAGGCCATCAAACCTGATCCATTCATATTCAGTGCTTGAGTTATTGGGGCATAGATGAGGGCATGGAGGGTGCTGCACAACCACCTTACCGTCATGCCCCCCTCTTAGTCATTAAATTCAGACAGCTGCAGGGATAGGACAAGAATTTAGCTAAAACTGAAAGTAGTCAAGGTTGGGCTTCCATGTTAACACCCGGAAAAGCACCGCTCCCAGAACGCCCCCAACCAGTATGGCCAGCTGAGAGTAGCAGTCGCAAAAGGGAATGCCTTCTAAGTTCTGGTCCATTCTGTATGTTGCAGAATAGTGTCCACAATGTTCAACAACAGTATTAAATTATGACTTGTTTATGCAAAAAGCCATCACGTCCTGGATGTGGGAGCCAGAGGTGTGGTGTGCTGTTGAAGGGAATGAACAGTCAAGGGTTCAAGGGGGATATGGGTCACAGGGTAAGTGTGTGTGTTTGTATGTGTACGTGTGTGCGTCTAATGGGAAGGGTACATTCTGTTTAGTGAAGTGCCCTCTGCCACTCACAAAGGGCCTTCAGCTACAAGGCAGGGAATTCTGCTTTTCTATAGCAGATGCTTGCATTCATTGATATGGGAGGAGGCAGGGAAAGCGTCTCTAGTTCAAAGCTTTCAGAAAGTGAAGGTGAAGAAGATATTTTGGGGATCCTCTGCTAATTATAGTAGACTGTACTGGAGTGTGATAATTATGAGGCAATGTTATATGTACATATTAAAACTTGTTTAGTAACATCTTGATAGTCTTTAGATACATCCAGGATTGTAAAGGATCAGGCAGATGGAGCATAGAACAGAAAGGACATTGTTTTGCCTAGCAATACATTCTGTATGGGAAGGAAAGAACCTGGAGGAGCAGAGATTTCTGGGAGTATTTCCTTTTCCTTTTTTATTTTTGCTCAGCAGAGATGCAATAAGAAATCCCTGTGGCTATATATTTGCTAAATGGAATTACATAACAAGTTTGCTTGTCTACTGCTCTGCCCCTTGGCAGCTCTTTGAAAAATTCTGTTAACTCATGGTTTTACCTGCTCCCACATTCAAAGAGGTAAATTTATGACTGTTCCATCTGTCTCTCCTGGGTAGAAACATCAGAGAAGAAAGAAATTTGGGAAGTACCGTCATTGGCATGCCAAAAGATAACCTGTGTAGATGCTGAAAGGGTTTGAATTCCATCTGAAGAATTGTAACAGGTTCACATCTCCTGATCTCCCTTCCCTCATCCTCTGACTAGCCAGCCGAAAACATGGCTGTGCTAATTCAGTATATCAATATTCAGCTCCCACTTCTCCACTAGCATCACAACTTCTTATGGTCTGCCTTTCCTTTTGCTTCCTAGCTCTCATTTCCCAACAAGCCATGGCTTCTTGTTTCTACATGAATTCTCTCTTATGTCTGCATCCTGTGTCCTCATGGTTTCCTGTTCTCCTTGTTCTGGGTTAAAATGATTAATTTTTCCTACTGAAGTTGCACCATTGCTTAGCATTCATCTGCTGACACGTTTTCAATCTATAGCTAGAACATCTGTTTACAAGATAGTACATTCTGGGCAGAGGTAACTATCAGACAACTAGTATTTTAACCAATTCAGAATACAGTGTTGTCATTAATTATAAGCAGAGTCATGGATATTGTATGATCCAGTGATTACAAGAGTAAAAACTGAAGCCAAATTGGTAGAAGGATGGAATATACATATTTTTTTAAGGAAAAATAAAAGCTGGTATTGAATTTTACCACTCAGTGTCCTGAAAATTTCAGCTTTTGCTTTGAAGAAGCAAGAAGAAAGAAGTAATTTTCTAGTCCTTGAGACTATGAAAGAAGACTTAGATGTATCAGGTGAATTTCCGAATTCCAAACCATGTTTTAAAAAGGAATTTCAAGGCTTCAGGTTCCGTACCAAATAGGATGCTGTGCTAAGTAAGCAAATCATTGTGAATACTTATAATTGTCTTGCTTCTAGGTAGAGCCGGAGACACATGTGTTTCCAGAGAAGAGTTTTTGTTTGCCCCATCGCCAAAGGAAAGACAGAATCTCAGTAGTCATAAACTGAGTCTCTCATTTTGTCCTCGTGTAAAAGTAATATATGTGAAAAATCTACCCTAACTGCAGCTGTAAATTATTTCACTTAGATGTGCATATAAACCACCGTATTCTAATCCAAGCAAATTGCTTTGAGAATTTGTTGAAAAGTAGTGTATAAGTGTTATGAATACATAAATGTGCTGATCACAGAATCCAGCTTTTGCTGGTGCATAGCTTTGATTGTTTTAGCACAGGCAATCTGCTAACCACAAATAATCATATTCTGAGGTCTTCTTTGTTGCACTGTAGTTCATTGCAAGGCCCAAAGCAATTGAAAACCATCTGGTTTCAAGCTGGCGAGACGAAGAGGTGCATAATTCCCTTCTAAAGTATAGAGTGTCATGTTGCAAACCTCGGGCATCCCATGGGAGTTGGGGTGGGGAGGGAGATGGAGAGCCTTTAGATTACATGTTGGAGTTGAACGTTGCATGCCTATGGTTTACCAGTGGAATGTGGTTATAGGGGAAGCATGGACTTGTATATCAATGTCTTATGTCCTGGTAGAGAGACTTTCACCATAAGAACTGGAAACATGGTTTACTTGAAAGTATGAAATTCTCCTTTGCTTTTTCCTTACGTTGAAACCTGCCTGGATTAACTAGTGGTAGAGCTCTTTGCTTTTAAGAAGATCTGTTGTGATGAAAGAATGTGCATTTGGAGCACTGCCCATCCACCCTGCAGTTTAGAAAAGCATACTTCTTCTTACCCCCCCAAAGGGATCATATCTCTGGGTTCATTCCTCCCATTCCACTGCATTCTCTCACCATACTCTGATGGGGCCTTGTTCCAGCAATAGAGGGGAAGGGAGGCCTCAGTGGGTTACGAAGCAGTCTTCAAGCATAGCTTTTCTTGACATTTCCTTCCATCCTACAGGAACTGGAACTTCAATGAACACAAGAGGTGGGGATTAATATGAAATGGCAGCTGTGAATACTGCTGTGTTAGAATACCTGGAAAAAAAGTGACTAAAAGCAACTTTTTACATGCTCTTACTTCAGTTGCAAGTGTATACTGGTTAGTTTCACTTAGTGAAACCAATGGTTGAAACCTGATCTGTTTGATGATATTGCCAAGTTCATAACTGCAAACTTCAGACATAGATTTCCCCCTTTTCAATTATAACAGAACTTGTAATGAGTTTCAAGCTGGCCTGTTGAATGGATTGATAGTTTTGGGAGTCCGCTGACTCTTATCTGTTTATCCGTGGTGGCAGCACCAGGGCAGGGAGCAGAAAGTGTATGTATAAATTGGTGGGCTGTATTTTTTTAATCTTTCATTAAAACTATATTTCAATTTTTTTAAAGTGTTTCAACTTTTAAAATCATTTTAAAATAATTGTGTTATTTAATTATTTTTAACTTTTGTAAATCAATGTTTTAGCTTGAACTTTTTAAGATTATTGTAAACAGCCTTGAATCTCATCTTGGGAGAATGGTGGGATATAAATTCAATAAATAAAAAAAAAAATTTGTTGCTTGCTCTCCCTCTTCACTTAAAAATCTAAGTGATAGATGAAGGATGAAATAAGGAGCTAATCCTCCCATCCTGATCTGACTAAGAATTAGTCCCAGGCCATGACTACATTGTCAATTTCACTACTCCTGGTTGTATATAAGATGGAGCAAGAATAAACAAAACTCAGAGCTTGGAGTGTTATTTTTTAAATTATGAATTTGTTGCTTATTTTATTAATTGTTTATATGGAGTGGCACATCAGGAACGTGTAACTGATGCTTTTACTTTTTTGTTATTTTGCATTAAAAATTATATTTTCTACATACAAAAATGCCCCAGACTCTATTAAAAAAAAAGAGCCACTAAAAGCAACATTGCAGGAGGATATCTTCTCATACTAAAAATGTGATAACAAAAGGAATTGTTACATTTATGAAAAGAAGTAATAATGCTTGTGCTACCAAAAAGTAATGCATTACAAGTAGCACCATTACTTCCATGCATTGTTAAAAAGGAAGTCAGGACTAGGGTTGCCAGAGAGAAAGCTGGAGAGCACTCCTGTGCATTTAATGGTTGTGTAGAAGAGAGAGTTTCAGCAGGTATTGCTTGTTACTTGGTTGCATGACAAACAACACCTGCTGAAATTCCCTTTTCTATTCAACCATTAAGGATACAAGAGTTGTTTCCAATTTCCATACTCAGATCCTGGCTATGAGTGGCTGTAGCTACTGCTTGTTCTACAAAAAAATGGCACGTGATCCAGAATTCTGGTATTGTTGTGTCAGGGCTTTTCATTGGTAAACCAGAGCATATACCTTTCACCAGGTTGTTGCAGGTAGATAAAAGATGAGATTGTATTTTCTTCCTGTAATGAAGCTGTGTGCAGTATTTAATGCTTTAAGGTACTTAATTGTGCTTTTGTGTTGATTTAGAATGTTTTTATCAATATTTATATTCTCTACCTTGGGAGTTTAAGTTGGAGCCTAGACTACACAAACTGATAAGGAACCAAGAAATAAAATATTAAACACTTCAGGAAAATCTGAAGTTTCACTTTCACTTTGGTCCCCTGCTTGGCTTGATTGTGTCTTAGGAAGGACCTATTGAGCCAATGGCATTGAGAAACGGGATGCATTTCAGGAAAATCTCCATGTCAGTGTCTTTAAAAACTATGTTTGTCTCACTCTCCTTTGGACAGGTTTGTTCAACCAGGTATAGCCAATTTCTGAAATGCTTTTTGTGTTCATCCTATAGTGTGTGCATGAATAAGAGATGGGGAAGGATGTTTTCATCCTGCTCTAAATTCCAGCTTAAATTAAATTTTTCCTTATCTTTCTCTTTTTATTGTTTCTCAACAGCCAAAGCTGGGCCAGAGAGATGGTACGGCCACGAACGCAAATGCCCCCCTTGTGGAATCTTTTCCCTGGGTGGGGCCGAAAACAGTGGTGCTGCACAAGAACTCACAGGGCGGTTATGGCTTCACCCTCCGACATTTCATCGTCTACCCCCCAGAGTCAGCGGTTCATTCCAACGTGAAGGTAATGTTCCTTCTAAGTTTGATGGGTGCATAGAGTTCATTCTTCAAAGTTGTGAATTTCATAATATACCAAGACATACGGTACAGTACCTTTGCAGAAGCTTAGCAGATATCAGTTTGATCAGTACCTGGGCAAGGGACTCCCCCCCCCCTGGAACTGACCTAAATGATGCCTGATTTTCATCATGGATAAAGGTGAAATATATCCATAAATGGACCAAATCAGAACATTGGCCTTTCTAGCCAGCTAGTCTTCAGAGATCCAGTCTTTCCCAGCCATACTTGGAGATACCAAGGACTGCACCTAGGACCTTTTCCATACAAAGCTCATGTCTATTCTACAGCTCTTTACTATTAATGTGCTTAATTTTTAATGATCTGACCACATATGTTTTGTTCTTTGTTTTTTAGTCTTGTTTCCTTTGACCCTCTTTGACCCACACAAATCTGCTGAATTCTTTGATATGTACCTTGTGCCACTGGCGGCAAATTCCACAGGGTTGCTACAAACTTCCCAAAGCAAATCCAGCTGCCAAAGAATTTAAGAGCTTTTTAAAATTTATTACCTGTCAGCCTCTAGGGGATCTCTTCCTGCCTTCTTTTTCGGAGGAGAACTTTTGTTGGCTTCTGTGATTCTTTCCAAAATTATCCCAGTTATACCTAATCTGTTGTTGGTGATCTATTAGGCAATCTGACCTGCAGAACTGGAGATTGTGTCTGTTACCCGCACTGGGTTTTGAGGTCTGTAGCTTCTGGCCTGTGTTGGCTCACTACATCTAATCCAATACAGTCTCCTGAAACAGGAGTTCTGGTTAAGGTTCATCTCTGCCTAAAGTTATTCTGGATTGATGGTAGTTCAAGCTTAAAAAAAAGATAGCAATTGGACTGATGCAAAAAAAGCAATTGATTACACATTCCTAGGCATTCTGGTCCAAGTGCTGATGAACACCATTGTCCCCCATCCCAAAATAAGTGACATATCTTGAGAACAGAGAAGGTAATAGTGAGAGAGAAAGAATTTTTAGAAATGGGCTTCTTGGCAGCATCCAGCAACAAGTTATCCATAGACAAGGGCTACAGAATATCTTTGAACTTTACAGGAGTAGCATAGATGGTTGTTATGTGCCTTCAAGTAATTTCCAAGTTATGGTGTGACCCTAAAGTGAACTGATCACGAGGTTTTCTTGGCGAGATTTGTTTGGAAGGGGTTTTGCCTCTGCTTTCCTCTGAGACTGAGACAGTGTAACTTGCCCAAGGTCACTCAGTGGGTTTCACATCCTGTTCTCCACAGTCATAGTCCAATGCTGAAACCACTATACCCTGCTGCCTCTTGTGCTATGGATCGGCTGTCTGAAATTGACTGATTCCTGGGACCAGATGGAGTCTGATCTGTAACAACATACTGTAGTTTGGGTTGCCTGTCTTTCCCTCTTCTGATAAGCAGAAGTCTAGCATTGGATGTACTAAACATAGATCTAGAATCATGGATTCCACCAACTGATTTGCAAGGATGCATGTCTTGCAGGTAAGTTCATTAGAGAGGCTGAGTCTTTGCTCAAAGTGAGTGCAGACAATGTGCTGTGCCAAGTAAAGTAAGATATGTTGGAAGATCCAGTCTTGGACCTCCTGTATTACATATCATTTGACCCTTAAATGCTGGTGGAAGGATTGCTGCCCATGTTTTAATGGACACAGTTTTATTCTTAAGTAGGAATCTTGCCTCCCCCACCATAGAGATATTCAGTTTTGAGCATACCCACACACCTCTGACAGTTGAATTGGTACCACTCAGAAGTTTACCACCTCAGTGTGAACAAGTCCACTGATTAAACTGCATGGCTGTTGTGCTGCATAGCCTTTGGTGCTTGAAACTGCTCTGGCTGTTTTAACAGTCTGATTTTCAATTATTTTTTAGGAATGTTTTTAGTTTGTTTTGAAAAGTTTTAATCTATGTATGTTTGAAATGTTTTTATCCATTGTGCATTGTCTCAAGGGTCCTGACAGGATGAGAGGCAATATATAAATGCCATTAATTCATTAATTTAAGTAAGCCGTTATGGAAGGTTAAGGATTTTGGCTTGGGTTTCCATCAGGACTTCCACTCTTTTGTCATTTTTTTCAACATTAAGTTCAGTTTCTCCAGTTTTTGCATGATCTCGCATTTAAAAAGTCTGAATGAAAAAAAATTTCTGCAGATATTTTTGTACACACCTTTGCCTACTAAACCCAATGTTTGAAAGCAATTTTGCTAATAAAATATGTGCTGTCCAGACTACTGAGAGTTCAGCTGAGAGACCTATGTTTTTTTCCCTGACATCTATAACAGACTGGTCAGGTCAGCTGAACTCTGCTTCCTCATGCAAGTCTCAGTTAGGTATGTGTCATCAGAGCTAAGATTCTTTGCTGACCCTTGGTCATTCCGTACCCTACCCTAGGTGATAGAAATATGCAACTAGTTTTAATCATTGTTCCTAAAGGCCTAAAGGTTCTGAAGTGTAGCTATAGTGCCATCTGTACCTGAGATGCAATATGTATCACTCATTGTAGGCCAGTTCTTAGGAAGTAATTCTTTTGGACTACAACTCCCAGGATTCCCTAGCCAGCATGGCCATTGCCTGTGCCTGTCTGTGAATTTTGGGAATTGTAATCCAAAAAAGTGACATTCCTAGGCTCTGCTATTAGATAGAGCTTCCAAGTCTACCTCAAAAATCCAGTACAGTGTGCCTTGTATATATGTGGGGGTTCTGTTCCAAGAAGCCCTGTGTTAATCAAAAAATGCGAAGCATCACATCCCATTGTACTTAATGGGCACAATAAGCAGGTGCCCTCTGCATCCATTAAGTATAATGGGATGTGATGCTTTGAGTGACCACACATTTGTGTATGTGGAGGTTGCAGTAAGGGAGGGCTCACTGCAGTGCAAAATATCCACCTGTGACCCCACTGGATTCTCTGGCCCCATCAGATTAATACCCTGCAGGCCTTTAAATTTGACATTTCTCTAAGTCAGGAGGAGCGGTGGCCCTCTAGATGAGGGTTGTAAGTAGTGTGGCACTCCAGGTGTTGTTGGAGTGCAATTCCCTACCACTCTGGCCAGCAAAACTGATGTTAGGAAATGCTGAGAGTTGCAGTCCAGCATCTGGAAGGCTATATGATTCCCACTCCTGTTCTAGATGATGTTAGACTACAACATCCAGCTTCTCTAGCTACAGTTGTAAAGTGAAAAAAATTGGACAGGGCTCTTGTATCTTTCAAACTTGGGTAGAAGAGGGAATTTTAGCAACTGTTGGTTTTCACAGAAGCTCCACCTGCTAAAATTTCCTCTCCTTTACAACCATGAAAGGTAAAGGAGCCATTTTCTGTTCTTCACTTGGCAACCTTATCCCTAGCCAGCATACTCCCAGAGACCAGTGATGTGAGCCATATCCCAACAATATCTGGAGGGTCGCATATTCTCATCTGTAGTTCAGAGCACCGTGGAGGCTACCGAACAGCCTCCATTTTGGGATCTCGGGACCCTACCCCCACCCCTATCTCTCCATATAACTACCTCATACACTGAGAACAGTTCCAAATTCCTGGGAGCTATTTGCTGATGTCCCATTCCATTCAGATGAAATGTCTGGCGTGGAAGTGCTGTCTCTGCGAGAGAGAGCCAGCTTTCCGGCCCTCGCAGACCAGAGACCTCACCCCCCTGCTTCCCCCCCCCTTTTGTCATTTCAGAAAGGGAAAGTGGATCCTTTGCCAGATAAGTTCAAAGGCATTGGAGGGCTGGGAGGAGAAGAGATGGGATTGTGGGATATGCATTAAACTGCTTCCCTGTCTGTCCCTTTTCTGCAGCGTCAGCTTCATCTCTACAAAAGGATGACTGTTATGTTTCATGTTCTAGACAAAAGGCTGTCTTCCTCCCTCCCTCTTTCCATTTCATCCTCGTTTTAGAGAGAGCTGTGGAAAAGTTGACTCTTAGACTTACTCCTCCCTCCATACCACTACAAGTCTCCCTCTTTATCTCACAAGCAGATTCTTACCCAGGGTTCCTCTCTATGAAAAGAAATCTGAAAATCATTGTCAAGAAATGATTTTATTGTTGGTGTTGGGGGAGGGTCTTGGTCAAGACTGTATGACAATAAGTATAATCAGAACCCTTTCTCCCCATAAAAACAGTGACAAGTGTGTATGTTTGTGATGGTCTGGAGTGAAAGAGATAAACAGGTGTTGGCTGCAGTCTTACATTGTCCAGCATAGTGTAGATGTTCCTCAGGTGCTCCAGCTTCCTGCATGCCACCTCCAGAATTCAGTTTTGCTGTTAGCTGCTATTCCATCACATGTGGAAGAGGAAATCAGAGAAATATCTTGATATGCCCCACAGCTAGATGCAGAATGATGGTATTTTCTGCTGAGATTAGCCTAGCTTCTTCAGAAGTCTCAGCCGATGATGTAATCGTTGTGCATCTGGCTACGAGGACGTAGCAAGATGCTCTTCTGATTCCCCCACCACCACGTTTCCACCAGTCATGAGATGGCTGTTCATGAAGGCTGTTGCAGCAACAGCATGAGTTTTGGGGAGCTTGGTCACTGTGGAGGGCAAAAGAGAATACCAACCTCCACAAAGACAATGAAAAAACACACACAGGCATAAGGTGGACTTGTACTTGCTATGCTCCTAACAGGATATTGGTCGTACTGTCCACAAACTCCAGGAAACAGACAAGCCTGAGCAGGGAGTCCTGATCAGAACCTCAGGCATGAACAAAAAATGGTGTTGAAGAAGCCGGTGCTGTTGCTTCTCTTCAGACAAGAGTGCAAGTAAAAGTCAGTACCTGGGAACCATGAAGTAAAGCAGTATGGGATGGCTGAGCATAGGAATACAGGAAACTGCTTTATACTCGTCTTGCTTGATATTATCTGTACACTGTAGCAACAGCACCCTGAGATTTCAGAAGGAAATCATTCCCAGCTATACCTGGAGATGAAAGGGGTCAAAGAACACATTTACATGTAAAGCATTATTATTGTTGTTTGCCTTCAAATCATTTCCCTGTCATGGGGTTTTCCTGGCATGTGCTCCCTATTGAGTTGTAGCCACAGTTAGCATCTGGGATAGGACTGGTACAATCGTCAGAAGAAATAAACATCCCCCAGAGGTTGGAGATTGTTTCCAGAATTCCTCAGGAATGTGGAAAATTCTGAGAACTGTAGTCTTTTATAAAGGAACTTTTCCACACTCTGCAGACAAAGCAATGTTCTGGAACAACATCACTTTGGTTTGCTTTTGGTCTTTGGTTTGTGGACTGCAGATGACTGAGACCACAGAGAATGTGCATGAACTGGGCCCACAACATTTGGCTGTCCTTTAGCCTGAATTTGTGGTCAGAACCAGCCCTTTGCCCTGATTTGAGGAAGAGGCAGGGTCTCATGACTGACTGACACACAACATTTTAGAGGTGCTCATAAGCACCAGGATGTTTTGCTGCTTGGAAAGCCCAGCCCCACTGCAGGAATGGCTGTCTCTGGAGTTGTGCTGAGCTCTTGTAACTGGCTTAACTTTGTGCTGCTTCCAAGTATCTCTGAAACTCACATTAGGCACTTGCCAGACCAAAAGATATAGTTGCCACTGGCAGTCTGGGAAGAGCATTTGTAAACTCCTAATTAGCATCAATTCTCTGCTATAATAAAATGTAATTGGACCAAAGATTTGCTAGGAGCTTTAGTTTTGGGGATTTTGTGTACGTACATATCAGTGTTAAAATATATTGTAAACTGCCTTGAGGATCATTCTGTTGAGAGGCAGGATATACATCTGTTAAATTAAAACAAATAACATTTTCAAATGTCTCTTTTCAAGTTAAAACTATTCCAGAAAAGTAGACACTTTTTATGAAAGAAAACTTTATTGTTGTTTTTGTTGGTTGCCTTCAAATCGTTTCTGACTTAAAGCAAACCTAAGGTGACCCTGTCACCAGATTTTCTTGTCATGGTTTGTTCAGAGGGCTTTGGCTTTGCTTTCTTCCAAGGCTTAGAAAGTGTGACTTGCCCAGGATTTCCCAGGGGTTTCTGTGGCCAAGCAGGGATTTGAACTCTGGTCTCCAGGGTGATAGTCCAGTGCCCAAACCACTATACCATGGTGATTCTTGAAAGAAAACTACATGTAAATCTTTACTTTTTTTTTTAATTACCTCTTTGGTGTCACTGGCTGATGTCGTTATGGTGCATTTCCCCCTTCTTTTTCCCTTCTGGATTCATCACATAGGCAGATGGGGATGTCACTGAGGACAATTGAAGTAACCGCCCTTTCACACAAAAATGATTGAGAAAGGGAGATTAATTTTTAAACCCTAAAAATGTTTGTGAAAAAAACTGATAATTTTTTCAGCTCAGAATTTTTTCCCCTATGATTCTAATCCTTATAATCCCTCT
Source organism: Ctenosaura bakeri (assembly GCA_948474755.1). NCBI lineage: Eukaryota > Metazoa > Chordata > Lepidosauria > Squamata > Iguanidae > Ctenosaura > Ctenosaura bakeri. Next base: position 513,791 of record CAOLHI010000699.1, read on the forward strand.
GTTGTTATATTGGTGCCATCAATATGCTTTTCACTTAGTAAAGTAAGAACAAGTAGAAAATGGCCATTCCTTGCCCTATGAAGATCACTATATAAATCTAGAAGTCAGCAGAGGAAGAAAAGGAGAGGTGAAGATAATATAGAATGGAGCAGAGCTTGAAGATTTATTTTTCCCCCGTTTGGGACTAGAACTCCATGCTGAGTAGGGGATTCCAGGAGTTCCAGTCTAAAAATGCAACTTTTCCAAGCTCTTGGAAGCATATAAGCAAATCCAGTTCCCATGTGAAAATGCACATTTCAGAGCACCATTCCTTTCTTCTCTGTGTACCAATGTAAGCTCAATAGCCCAGGTGTCATGAAAGCAAAGCAAAGGAACTTTGAAACCGCTTGTGGAATTTCAGCAGTCTAATTAGGACATCCTCATCTCCAGGCAAGGGGAAAGAAGCTCTGGCAGGGTGGGGCTCCTGATCCGGGGGTTGGGTTTCGATGGAGGTGATTCACTGGGATGAAGGAGGGAGCCACAAGTTTGGTGCCAAGCATTCTTTGGCAGCTGTGAGCTGATGACTTGATAGTCTTGTTGTGCCCCATGGGGAGAGAGGCACTGCAGGTTACCTCATATCCGTGGAGAAGGAATGCAGAAAGGAAAAGGTGATGCCAAAGGTGAAGAGAGACAACCCACTAAGAGAACAGGTGGGTGGGGAAAAACATTGACTCAAGGGAATATCTCCTAAGTGCTGTGTGCCTCCACCCTTTCCGGTAACAGGTTTGATTTTATCTGTTCCTTTTTTAAAGAAAATATCCCGCTGGTCAGTCTGAAAGATTCTTAAGTTAATTTAATAAAGAAACTGAATATATCTCTGTCTCTGTCTGTAGCTCTCTGTAGTAAAGTCCATTACAGAACATAGAGTAGCAGCAGCAATAACACAACGGCAGCATTAGGGTTTCAAATGGTTTCTTGAATGGCAACGTTGATTTCTTCCTAAATATATTCAGTGAGCTAGCCATATGAGTTTCTCCGGGGAAGAAGGCCACAGAGAGAGTGCTAATGCAGTAAAGGCCCTGCTCCTTCCTCCAAAATAGAGCCTACAGCACCTGATATTCGTTGGCAGTCTCCCATCCAAGTACGAACCAGAGCTGAATGTTGTTGTTGTTGTTGTGTACCTTCAAGTCATTTCCACCTTAATAGCGATCCTAAGGCAAAATACAGGGTTTTCTGGGGCTGAGAGTGTGTGATATGCTCAAGGTCACCCAGTGGGTTTCCATGGCCAAGTAGGGAATCAAACCCTGGTCTCCAGGGCCATAGTCCAATGCTCAAAGCACTACGGCATGCTGAGCTGACCATGCTGCTTTTGATACTGAAACTATACCCATCCTGAATAATAGCCACTGATGGTACTCTCTTTCAAGAATTTATTTGTTTTTCTTTTAAAATCTTCCAGGGTGGCAGCCATTAATTCCACATAGTCAAGCAACTACTGTATAGTGTCAATACTATCATTATAGAGACTGTTGAGGAACTGAATACGTCCTGTTCCCAGTGGAGTCTCTTAGATGGGAACGAGAGGGGAAAATACAAGTTAGGCAGCAGTCTGTTAGTTTCTGGGAGATCGCTTACTGCCTGCTGGTTACTGGGATTCTTGCAGAGAATGCTGGATGTGTTGAACCATGATCCCAGCAAGGTGTTTCTCATATTAATGCAGATAAGTTGCCCTTAATTAAAAAGGCATAACTCACTGCCTAATTAATATAGATTAGTTATGTCTTACCTTAACATGTTAAGAGATCCTGAGTCTGCACCTTGCTTTGTAGCTTTAAAGCACATTGGTGGTCATGGAGGTTTTGTTTGCTATCATTTTTGAGAAGGCAAAGTTCTCATTGCAACACTCAGAGGACATGAAAGACTTTTTATGTTCTGTATGACTTACCTATATAACATACTGTTAATGTCCTGCAGGATGTGGTGGGTGGGATTTTCTCCATATAATTTATGTATGCCTGCCAATATTAGGGTACAGATTATACTATCCAGATTCATGGAAACTGGCATATGGCATACCTTTTAATACAGGGCTCTCTGTGGGCCTTTAGGGATATCATGATGTCATTGCAAAGCTGCAGCCCATACAGTTTCATAGAGACCAAGAAGGAGGGCAAACAGGAAACAGATGAGAGTCGGGGTCAAGAACTAGGAAGATAGTCCAGTCACAGTAACCAGCACAACAGTGAATCAGAGCCAAGTCTGGGTGGAGACCAAAGGACAGCTGTGCTGCTTATCCACTCCACAGGATCCGGGAACAGGAACTGAGGATCCTGGACAAAGGCTAGGAGCAAGGCAGGCGGGAAGACAATATGGGAAGGTCACATCCAAGGCCAGTTGAGCCTGACCTGGAAGCTTTTGTCCTCAGGAAGCTCCTTAGCTTTGGGAGAGGTCAGTGCGGTAAGCGAGAACACACCCTCTGCTGGCAAAAGCCTGCAATTTCTCAGTAGCTTGGGAACCTGATAGAGCTGCTGAGTTCCAAACATCCGCCATTCACACCCTTTGGGTTGAAGGTTAAAAGATGGAAGTCTTTGCTCTGCAATGTGTGTGTTCCAGTTTTTTGTCCAGGATGTCACTTTGACATGCAGATATCCCCACCAACCATTCATGATTTTAAAGTGGTGTTTTTTGGCCTTTTGTTAACTTTAAGAAAAAGGATAAATTTAGGATAGATGAAAATAAAACTTGTTCCACACTGAAAGGCTTGACTAGATACTAGGGACAAAGGACATGAGATTGATTTCTTTACCTTAATCTGAGCTGTTTCTTCCTGGTATAGGCTGATGTTCGAGATAGAATTCGGAGTTAGAGGGATCTCTGGTCCAATCCAGGGATGAGGGATAGTGCTAGAGTTCCTGACAAATGGAATTCTGAAAATGGATTGGAATTCAGGAGTTTGTCCTTAGCCCATTATAGCAATAGCAATAGAGTGTGTATTTCTATACAGCTTATCAACTAAGTGCTCTCTAAGTGGTTTACAGTGTGTTAGCTAGTTGCCCCCAACAAGCTGGGTACTCATTTTACGGATCTGCTGAAGGATGGAAGGCTGAGTCACCCCAGAGCCCAGCAGGATCGAACTCACAACCTTGTGCCTGCAGTACCAGCATTTAACCACTGTGCCACCAGGGCTCCTGGTGAGCTAAGAGCTAAACAAGCTATGTCTTATTGCTCACCAACCCTTCTTCTGAAATATACTTGGTGAAATGAGGTGGGGAGGATGGCCAAAGGGAGGAGGAGTGGTAATGGTGGAGGCTTGTATATTAATGCTGAGAGGGTCATGGGGGATGGGTCTGTGTGTTGCAACTCAGGCCATTTCCACATGGTGTGATAGTCCTGCGATGGGGACACAATGGTAGTGGTCCATGGGTTATGCTTTCGCATGACATTGTCATGGTCTCGCTGCTGACCTGTCCCCATCCATCGTGATCATAGGTTATTCACTTAACAGATGCTCCCATCACCCACCAGCCATGCGGAAGGGCCGGAAGCGCAATCATATGCTTCCTTCCCCAACACAGCATGGGAAAGAGGCTGGCTGTGCTGCAGAAGGCAGGCATGTGTTGCTCACGCTCCTTTCTGCAGGCAGCCAGCCAGGTATGGAGGGAAGCGTTCCCGCCATGCTCCCATCCCAGCAAAGGCACTGGGGCCACAACAGGGTGCTGGCACAAATCAGTAAGGTGTGGAAATGTCCTCAATCCTTAAATTCTAGAAGACATGGGGAGTCTCATCCTCCAGGTTCTTTAATGACATGGAGTAATGAGCAGGAGACCCAGACCTTGGAGATGAGACTGCTGCCCTTTCTACTAGCTCTCCTTGCCCCTACCATTTCTTCATATGCGTTAACCTTGGAAATCTCACAGTTACACCAACATTATGAACTTTGGAGGACTCTCAGGAAGGGAAAAATACAAGCAAATATTTCTTGAGATTGCTTGAGAAAATTGAATTAAGTAGAAGAAGATCCATAGAACAAGCATTCAGCATCAGTAATGTAGAACACATATTCATAATAACATGCCTACAACATCTATCCCATCAGCCTCCTATATGTCTGTCAGTCAGTCCATGCCAGTCACATCCATAGGTGTCCTAAGAAACATACAATTGAAGCAAGTAAGCTATGTCACAAATTAATAGAACATTATTCTCTTCCAGAGAACCCCCTGCCATAGGGATGGGCAACTGTGGGAGGCTAGGGGGCCACATTAGCCCCCTAGTAGAATTTTGAGGGCCAAGAAATGATTGGAAGTCCCTTCTAGATTACTTCCTATTCTAAAAGAAACCGTCTTCTTGGCTTAGAAGGGCCCCAAATTTGGAAAGAATGCCCCCCCATACTCCATAAAGGGCATTTGGGGGTATTTTTTGATCCCCTGGAGTGCCTTGGAGGTCATAAAGTGGCCCTGGGGATGCATGCAGGCTGCACTTTACCCACCCCTGCCCTTCTTAGTGCAGAGTCTGTTGGCAAATTGGTGCATGCAGTTAGAAGAAATGCAAGTGGTTCTCTGCACGTTCTTACGAAAAGCCTAGAAGACATGCCTGTGTTCACCCTTCATCTCCCTGTCTTCCTGGAAACATTCAGAAACCCCAAACATAGCTATATTTAGCACCTTAATTATTATCCAGGGCAAATGCTGCCTGCACGTGCATGGGGTTTGTGTGTGAGTGCATTTTGGCTGGAGGAACTGTCCTTGAGATTTTGCCTTCACCCTGGTGTGATGTGAGCTGACAAGATCTAATGCTCAGAGGAGGAGTGTTGTGAGCAGGGATTGGAGGATTCTTTTTTATTTTTTTTAACTCCAATCCTGTGTGACAGGCAAGGAGACACAGTGACATGAAGGATTGAGGAGAGGGTCTTTCTTGTGTTCTCTTTTGGAGCTGGTTCTTCTAGCTCTGCAGTTCTATAGAGATGGGAGATTCACACCCAGGTACAAGAAAGCAATGTGTAATTCAGAGTGGAACAAAATGACCAAGGAATGCAATTCTGTAATGGCTCCCACCTGTTATTTTCGTACTATGCTTGCTTGTGCCTATATGGATGGGCTCTGGAATAGGAAATAAGAAGTGCAATCCTGCTAGCAAATTATTTACCCAGTTTTTATTCTCTTCTTCCCTTCTAGTCATTGCCCTCTAAGAACAGGTCAAGAGTAGCAAATGGATTGGGCTTGGATCTTTCCAGGCTGTGCTCTTTTCCATCGGATCTAAGGTGTTGATCAGGATACCTGCCTGATTAGACCTTTATTCTTCCTGAGACAGCAACAGAGAAATTGAGCTCAACCCTGCTTGGGAATGCAGAAATATCGGGCTTTTGCTTACTCTAAAGTGAGAAGATTGTATGTGTGTGTAATGTATTATAGTGTTTAGTTTAATTGCTACTACTGTTTTATACAACCCTCTACAAAATGTCCATGTCCATCATGGATGGGGTCATTAAACCTAAATACTCTGAAGTCACCAGATCCTATCTGATTTTGGAAGCTGAGCAGACTAGAGCCTGATTAGTATTTGGATGAGGGACTGCCGAGAACCTCTTGCTTGGCAAACAGCAGTGCTCTTCAGCTCCCTGGCGCTCATCCACTACTTTTTAATCCATTTAATCATGCCAGTGCAAAACCCTTCCAGTTCCTAGGCACAATGTGATATGTCTGTCCCAGCCAAAAATGTCTTCCACTTCCCTTATGGCAACCTTGCAAACTCACAAAATCCTGTGCAATCATAGCAGTTCAACCAACTGCTGGTATCAAGGGGGGCTGTCAGGTTTTTAGCCCACACAGTAATTATGCATGCTGCTGCTGCTGCTGCTGCTGTTGTATGTGTCTCCCAAGTCATCTCCAACTTATGGTGACCCTAAGGTGAACCTATCACAGGATTTTCCTGGCAAGATTTGTTAAGAGGGGTTTTGCCTTCCACTGAGGCTTAGAGAGTGTGACTTGCTCCAGGTCACCAGTGAGTTTCCATGGCCGAGCAGGGATTTAAACCCTTGTTTCCTGAGTTGTCCAGCACTCAAATTGCTATACCACACAGGCCTATCATAACAGAACTAGTTTAGGGACTTAATTTTTGTGGCACACTTTGGCTGAAGGAAGATTGGGATATGAAGTCTAAAAATACATTAATGGGATCTCATGCTAGTACAAGTACCTTTCCATTTATTTATTTTAAATTTCCATGGTTTGAGTGTTTGGCAGGAAGCCTCTTCTCTCCAAAAGAACAAGGGCATTGAGTGGCACTGCACATCCTAAAAGTGAGAGATATCATGACATGGAGGTGTATCAAATGGGAGAGGTATCACTGATTCTGCTAGTTATAGCTATAAAACATCATCAGGGTCACATAGTGGAAGCCTGCTTTGTTCCCATGACCTACATGTGTGTTTATGGGACAGTTGGAGTGGGGACAGTTTTCAAAGCCATCTTGCACTTATTTGTGGGGAATTTAGCAGTACAGATTGGAAATTTGCCTTCTTGAAAATTCAGGTCATATCCAGCACTGTGCATGACCATAATAGTTTGGTCCCTGTGTCAAGAAAATACCAATAGTGCCCTAAAAGTTAAACTATGCCATTGGATGGATTACTTGTAGTTGTTAGTTGCAAAATTTGCATAAATTTGAAAATTTTGTTCAGATCAGTGTTTCTTGGTGAGAGTTAGGGGTTATAAGAATTGGAGGAAGGGGGTTTATTTTCTGACTGGATAGTGGTTGAATTTCCAGATCATGACATGTTTTTGCAGTGCTTAGCTATCCTGTTTCAGAGCTGCTTTGAATTATATGTAATTTTGTGCACAGCTTAACTGATATTATCTTAAAAGCAAAGTTGGCCAATGTTTGCACGTGGTAGAGAAGACTGCAGACTGCAAACATTTGGCTATGAGGTATGTACGGGATGGAGGAAAGTAATGGGACGAAAGCCTGTAAATATGGCAATCTCTCTAGACTAGTTGTGTTTCAGAATTTTGGGGGAAAGGTGCTAAATTTAAGGTGCAATCCAGCTCTAACTGTTCATTTTTAATCAGACAGGGTTGCTTAGCCAACATAACTAGGAAGCACTCATCTCTGGTTGCGTAATAACCTTTACGATTGTCTTGTGCTGCTTAATGTAAAAATTTGGCAACAAAAGGGAGGTACAGTAGCAAAGGAGACATAGTTTACAGCAGCCTTCCCCAACTTGGTGATTCCCAAACATGCTAGATTACAACTGTCATCATGTGCAATCAATGTTGTCCAGAGGCAGGTAGAGAAACAGATGTTACATGGAAGTTGTCTTTGGTTCTGCCCCTGCAGCTTCAGTTAAAAGGATCTAGTTAAAAAGAGTTTGGAAGTAACAGGTTAAAAGTAACATTATTACTTGTTATGCCCATGTGATGAAGGATGACAAGGTTGCTTTTAATAAACAACTATGTGCATGTCACATTTAATGCATGATGAGTAGCTTTTATGCTTTACTTATTCCTATCCAGATTATTTTTAAATTATGAATTTTGAAGTCATTGTTGATTGTTTTTAATATGTTGGTTTATAGGTTCTTTTAGCCGGATGTTACATGTTTAATCCATTATTGTTCTTTTCCTCAACCTATAGGGAGTGGAGGGTAAGAAACAACAGCAGCATCAGTTGTGAAATGATTTTGGGACTCGTTTCAGAAAACCTTCTGTATTTTTAAAAAGTGTTTCAGATAGCCATTTTAAAAGTAGTATATTGGTAACACATTACTAACAATGTGATACTTTTTTTGCATTAGCTTTTTCAATAAGGTTTTCATCTTCTGAAAGGATTCGAGGTAGCAGAACTGGAAAAATATGTGGCTGAGATCTGAGAGATAATCTGCCAATCAAGAGCAGACAACACTGGGACAAGATGAATCTACAGCAGAGTTGGACTAGGGCTTTGGGAGACCAGGGTTCGAAATCATGTTCTACCATGGAAATCCTCTAGGTGACCTAGAGCAAGTCACACTCTCTCAGCCCAACAGGAAGGCAATGGCAGAGCCCCTCTGAACAAATGTGGCCAAGAAAACTCTGTGATAGGTTCACCTTAGAAATTACTTGAAGGCTCACAACAACATGTATAGTAATAAATTACCACTTACTCACCTTTATCAAGTTATTTTTCTTTTTCTTTTTAACTTTGTTTTAAAAGGAGGCATTTCAAGATGATGGTAAAATGTAAAATGTTTCTCAATAAACATAAATATTGTTTAGTTGTTAAACTCTGACAGAAGTTTCTAAAAATATTGAGTTGCATGGATACTGAGTCATATTTATAGTAGGCACATTCAAATCAGTGGAACTGAAGTTAGCAATAACTGACAAATGGGCTACAGCCATTATTTTAAATGTAGACCAATATTTCCAAAGCTGGTGCCTACCAGATGTATTGGACTGCAACTCCCATCATTTCTAGTCATCATGACTTTACTGTTTTGGCTGAGGGATGATGGGAATTGTAATGTAGTGTCTCTAGAGGCACCAGTTTGATGAATATTAGATATTAGAAGTGAAACATTTACTGATAGTAACCCATTTTCTACTAGATTGCAATTAGTAGGAGAATATTTTGTTAAACCTAGGAACTAAATAAAGCAGTTTTATATGCACAGAATTTGTTTGAAAAACAGACACTGTCACAGACTTTTCTTTAAAGAAAGATTTTGGAAGATTAAATGGGAGATGAAGCAGTACAGTTTTTCTCTCAAACAAATAGAAGGAAGAAACAAGCATGAGGGTGAGAGAAAAGCAAGCCAAAAGCAAAAGTCAACATCAGAGAAATCACGTTGGGTCCATAATGTACTGATTGTAAAAGAGGAAAATAAATTGGATGCTGCTGGTCACATATAAAATGCACAAAAACATGGTATATGCTAAATAATAATATTTCGATTTCAGAGAATGCAAAGAATTTTTTGGATAAGAACCTTCAATCTTCAGTTCAAAAGAGAAGAATAATAGTTTAGCAGTGATGTACAAAGAAACTGCAGAAGAATTTGCTAAATCTTGCATAGATATTTTCAGATGGCCACATCAGACACTGATAATTTTGAAGATTTTAAAACCAAATTGAATATTCCCTAGCTGCATAAGATAAAGAAATAAGGAGCATTGCAATAAGATTGGAAGAAGTAGCGTAGGCTGCTAACAGGGCATTCCTGTTGCTTGTTCAGTCAGAAATAAGTCCCATTAGTTGGGATCCAAAATTAGTCATACTTGGAATAGGTTGAAATCAGTGGCACAAGTTACTAATGATTAACTAAGACCCTTTCTGCACTACGCTGTAAATACTGCCATTATTCCACTTTCAACATCCTATGGAATCCTGGGGTTTGTAATTTAGGGAGGGTTATTTAGAATTCTCAGCCAGAGAGCTCTTGGACCTCAGTAAACTACAAACCCCAGAATTCTGCAGGATGTTGAAAATGAAATAATAGGATTATAACAGGGTAGTGCAGAAGGGCCCTCAGTCCTGCTGATTAAAATGAATCCTCTATAAATATAACTAAATCTGGAGCCACTGAGTGGAATTTACTCCCAGGTTATTTGCTGCTGAGTGCTGATTAGATTGGTAAGTGTCTGATACTCTCATCACAGGGTTGCCATCACTACTGTTTTTGTTGTGCATCTTCAACTCATTTCTGACTTATGGCAGCCCTAAGGCCGTTTTCTGGGTTCTGAGAGTGTGTGACAGGCCCAGAGTCACGCAGTGGGTTTGCATGGCTGAGCAGGGATTCGAACCCTGGTGTCCAGAGTTGTAGTCTAACACTCAAATTACTACACTGCACTGGTCCTCTTTGCATCACTAGCTAAATCCATTTGGATAGTACAAGTTGAGGAGAGGGCCCAGAGGCATACCAATAAACTGGAGTTGGCAAAAGTTGTTTCCATGTCCAGTTAAATATCTGCCCATAAATAAAGAACAGAGATGGGAGTTCCATTTGGTTTGCATTTTAGTATGTCCCTATTTACCTTTCCTTTTGTTACTTCACTGACTGTTGCAATGAACTTCTATGGTCAAAAAAGCAAACATATCTGTGTGTTCTAGAGGAAAACTGCACACAACATGGATATATTAGTGAAAATAATGTATAAAGATCTATTATGTTCTTCCATAATATTTTTCTTGTGCAATTTATCTGCTAAAATACTTGAAATGCCATTTATTGATAAGGAAAAATAAATATCGATACATTCAGTCTGGCACAATGAGAAACCTAGGATTAGTTAAAAACCAATGCAGAATCATTGAAGAAAATGAGGTTTATGGAATGCCCAAGGTATCATGCAAAGAATCAAACAGATTTTTAAGTGATTGAAGGAAGTTAAAGATCAGTCCTATATTTGTCTAGAGCATTAGGATGGATTTAAAAAAAAGACAGATGCATCACTTTTATGGGAACTGATTTTATTGTGAATACTGTCCTGGAAGTATGGGATAAGTGCTAATACTATCTGAAAATAATAATAGGCCTTTCTTCATCAGCATCAGCAAATAAGGATAATAATGTCAATCTAGGTTGGCCTTTTGAGTATTTTGACTTACAGAATACAGAATGCTGAAAGTATAAATATTTATAAGAGAGGTTATGTTGTAAAAGCCTTGAGGCCCTCCCCAACCTGCAAACACCAGGATTCCATAGGATGTTGAGAGTGGAATAATAGCGCTGTAACAGTCTAGTGTGGAAATGGCCAGAGAATTAATGCAAAACAAGAAGCAAACTCACATACCTCTTTATTGGCATCTCCAAGTAAGGGCCATATAGAATAGTCTGTGGGATCTTCCTAGCCATTAAAAACACAAATCCTGTCACTGAAGGCTGCAGTCAGGAGTGGGTTGCAGTTCTTAATCCTTTAATGTAAGCAGTCTGCCTTGTGAAAACCACCTGCCAATATGTAACTTGTTCACCATTTCCTTCTCACATGTGGGAATGAAAAATTAAAGAAGTTTCTTCCCCTCTACGGTAATTAATATTCTTCTGCAGCATTCTCCCCATATTTGGATATCCTGAAGTGTTGCATGGGAATTATTCTGCAGAGAAAAACACTTTTTTTAACAGAAAAAAACCCTACAGGAAACAGTTTTTTATGCACAGGAACCCATTATCTGTGCAGAAAACTGTTTTTTGTTTCGCAGAAAAACATGTGTTTTCCTCTTCAGAATAATTCCTGTGTAACATTTTGGGATACTGAACACCAGGAAAAAAATTGCACACGTGTTGTTACTCTGTTAGTTTTCTCAAGTGTTGGGAAATCTGTTTTTCGACCTAGGAACAAATAGTTACTCTCCATACACCTACCACTTCATATAGGGTAAAATATATGAGTCCCCATATAATTTCTCTATAGGGAAAAAAATACAGTCCTGGTAGAGCAGCTTTAAGAAGAAAAACAATGAGTGGCAAAAGAGTTGAACAGACTATCTCATTCCTTGCTTACTCTTTGGGCTAGTTGTAATCACTATGTCCTGATCAGAATCATAAATATCTTTCTCTATTTCTTTTACAGGAGGAAGAAAATGGAAACAGAACTGGTATGTAGCTATGTCTCTGTTCTGTTACATTAGGAGTGGGATGTGTGTGTGTGTGTACCTTTTTAAAAATTGTTTTTTACTTTTTTTGAAACTTAATTTTCTCAGTTAAATACGATAATGTTCTAGTATAACAAAAGCAGGAAAATGAAAACACAAAAAGAAGAAAAATAACCACATTAGTCGTAAATTTCTATAAAAGCTGACCAATGTCCAAAAATAAGTCCATTTGGAGATTTTATCCACATGTCATTCCTTCAAATGTAAGCACTGTTAGATCTTCTACCCATTGGATCACAGATAGAGAAAAATTGTCTTTCCAGTAACAAAGTGTCAATCTTTTAGCAGTCAAAAGGTTGCAAAAGTCCACTTCCATTGGCCATTTATTAATTTCTAAGAAAGAGGTAAATAATTTGAAAGAACATGCATGTTCCAGAATATTAAGGAACTTTCCAATACTTGTGTACTTACTTCTTCCCACAATGTATAAAATGTCATCAGAGATCTATAGCCATATTCATTATAAATGTTAAAACCCTTATAGATGTTAAAACCAATTGCCGTTGATTAGTCAGAACTGGATATTCCAGTTCCCTGTTCCATTCTTGCTGTAAACCTCTCACGTTATATTTATTAATAGATAACAAAAATTTATCTATGTAAATTGTTGGTTTAGATATTTGGTTGGCCTCAGTTAATGTCTCTAATATTAAGGGAATTTCAGGTACACTTAAAGATGCAGGGCCAAATCTGGATTGTTAGATGTCTCTGCTAAAATTAGGGATGGGCCAACAGAATCCACAGATCCTTGAATCCTCGAATCCTCAGCAAGAATTCAAGATTCATGGATCGGAATCCCCATACCAAAATAGGTGAATTAAATCTTTCGAATCCACATCTCCTCCTGTCCACCGCCTGCACGCTTCAGCCCAGGGTGGGCGGGAGGAGGTGGTGGGGAGCACAATCCCATGCTTCCCGCTCTTTTCCTGCCTGCCACTGGTGCAATCCAGACCGGGGCAGGTGGGAGAAGCTTGTGGGGAGAGCAATATCATGCTCCCCACTCTTTTCTTGCCCACCGCTGGCACGATCCAGACTGGGGTGGACAGGAGGAAAGAGGTAGTGAGGAGCGCAGTCCCGCGCTCCCTCTCTTTTCCTGCCTGCCACCGGCGCTGATCCTGCCCAGGATCCTGAAAGTTTTCCTGAAAGTGAAAACTATTTAATTTGTTTTTCATTAAACAGAGATGTCTAGTTCTGCTTCAGAAACACTTTTCAGTAGAGGTGCTTTCTTTCCCTTGCTTTTTAAATTCTTTTTTAAAAAAATGATTCAAAAGATTTGAGATTTGTGAGATTTGTGGATTCCCCGAGCCTTCCAGGTATTCAGATTTGGAAAATTCTGGATTCGTCCCCTCCCTAGCTATAATATTGCAATTTAGCTGATAAAAATAGTTTAAACTGCTTTTGCAAAATTGAAAAAGGCAAAAACTCATTAACACTGAGCATCTGAGTAAAGGTAACAGTTCCATTGTTGGCTCATGCCTCTCATAAAAATGGTTCCTGTGTGTTTGTCTGTATGTATCTTAAGCAGTAGATTGCTAGGCTATACACTAGAAGTTGGTCCATGACCCATGAGAGAAACACAGTCTACCACACTGAATCTCAAGCTATCTGATATGTGGGAACCAGCAATTTCTCCCACATCTCCCATGTGCCAGGGACGGATACCGTATTTGTGCCTATTGGCTATCATTATTTCTTTCTTTGCTGGTAACTTGGCAGTAAGGACCAGTGGCTGATTGCTCATAGACTGAAACTGGTCCACAGATATTACTTTGAACAGTATTAGTAAACAGTGTACTCATCTTTGCCTTAACCAAAGTTGTGTTTCTCTCTGTGTATCAATGTTGACATGAACCAGGCAAACTTTCTTTTAGATTAGAGTGGGAATCACACAACCTTCCTGATTGTTGGACTGTAAGTCCCAGTGGTTCTAGTCAGCATATGTAAGCTAAGGAATGCTAAGAGTTATAGTCCAACAGCATTGGGAGGGCCACATGATTCCAACCCTTTGCCTTAGAGATTGTCCTGGGGTACTTCTCACAGAGAGGCATGTTTTTAACCTGAGTATTTTGTTCAGTGAAAATTATTGGGAGAAGATTACTCCACAGTTTTTTGAAGCTTGTGTTCACACATTTTCTACACAGCTCTTCTACATACAGTCCATAGAAAAGTATTTCCTGTGGAGGAAGAAGCTATCTTGTCTCTGATATAGGTGCACTGAGTGGAGATGATAGGCCTGTCTATATATCTTACTGCTAACAAATCTGTGCTGTTATCTGTGAAATGCAACCTTGTAGTGACACATTTGTGGTACCTGCTTCTCAAGTTCCCTGGGAGATATCCCCCCTTCATCACACTGTGAATTTGAAGTGAGGAAGGTCTATGTAGTATGATGTCTTGCTCACTCCTCTCTCCTTATTCCCACTCCCACTCTCCTTAGGCTGCCCTGTTCTGTCACCACTGATTAACCCTGAGAGAAACTGACTGGCTATTTTAGTTCTTGGCCCACAAGTCATCCATGCATTCAGATAAAAAGGCAAAATCTCTTTTAAGACCCTCCTTCTGCTGAAGCACATCTCAGGTCTAAACCACAACGTTGTGACTACATGAGGGAATCCACACGTACAGCTAAGAAACAGGGGGTGAACCCCCTCTGGCCTTTGGTAAAACTGCACAAAGTCAGAGAATTACACTGTTGACCTGAAAACAAGAAAATGTAAAAATGTTAATTCCAGAAATGGCCTAAAGCAGGGATAGACAACTTCATGACATCCAGACATTGCTCTTAAGAGGGCCAGAAAGTTACAGTTTTGCCTTCTGACAAGTCACTTCCATGTTTTATTATTACCTTTATCATCTTTACTTTTATGTTGCCTTCTCCCAAAGATTGGGACTCAAGGCAGTTTGTAAATTAAAATGATTACAGTACAGCCATCCCTCCACATTTGCTCGGGTTAGGGGCACAGGACCCCTGTGAAAGTGGAAGAACCATGAAAGCCCTCCCAAACCATATTTAACGCACAAAAAAGTATGGTCACCATATTCAACCCACCGTGGATTTCTTTGAGGCATCGAGGTTCCTTCACAAGGCCGAAGTGGGTGGCTGGTGGGGCTTACGGCCACCTCCACTGCTGCTCCACACCATTTTTAATAGGAACTTACAAGCCTCATTTGTAGTTTCTCAGTTTCATGAAGCTTGCAGTCCCTTTTAAAAATGGCCTAGGGAGGCAGCAGAGGTGACAGCAAATAATCCATGAATAATCAGATCCACAAAAGTGAATCCCGCAAATATGGAGGGCTGACTATATAGCTAAAGACATATAAGAAGTCAAGGTTAAAACAGAATTAAACTATCAATGCTATTAGAACCATTTAAAACAACACAACACCCTCTTGCAAGTCCTTTCCTTAAAATTTTTCACTTCTAAAAGCCAGTTGGAATTAAAATGTCTTGCCAACAGAAGGACACAAAGGAAGAGGCTGTTCTAGCCTCCCAAGAATGGGAGTTCTGAAGTCTAGGGGCATGAAAGCCCACCATGAAAGCTCCATCTCCCATTTTCCTGTTAGTCATATCTATGAAGTTAGGAAAGAAGGGCCTCTTCTGAGGATGTCAGAATACATTTGGACATGCATACCTTTTTGGGGAGCCACTTAGTGCTTATGGGAGACTTCTGGGAACACTCTAATTGGCTCTCCCAAAAGGCACACATTCCATGCGCAGCTTTTACAGGCAAAAAAAAAACAGACCCCCCCCCGTGTGTGTGTATGTGTATGAAATAAGCATGTGGAGGTCATGGTTAGATATTAGGATTCACTAACCTGCTTGTGTTGGGAGTTAGATTTGAATGGATTCTGAATATCCTTTTTTAAGCTTAAAAAAGGGTAACATAATTTGATTTTGAAGCTTTGCCCCACAGAACTTATGGTCTCTCATCTAACATGAAACCTTAGCAGTTAAACTCCAGATCTGCAGTTTTATAAAGCTCCAAATACCTTTATGGCTTCCCATTCTGCTTGAACTACTGCAACCATATCCTGTGCCACACAGATCTATGTTCCTTTTACCAGTACTGGAACCACTGAATTTGCTGCCTGAGACAGAGCAATAAATGCTCCCCCCGGACTCCCATTCAGCTGCCTTCATAGTATAGTATATAAAGTCAACCCTTGAGGCTGAGAAAGAATTTCTCATACCTTGAAGTAAAAATACAGTAATAAGAAATTAAGTAACTAACAATCTTTCTTGCTAACCCAAATCCACTGCCTGAGGCAGTTGTCTTACTGGTCCTAAAGGTAGAGATAGTTCTGCCCCACACCCCAGTCCATTCTGGTTTGTCTCTTGATAGCATTGATAGAACTGCTGGGTAGTGAAGTCTGAAGAGCAGTCCCATGGTTTCTTTCAAGGTGACTGGAAGGTGGATTAGCTGGAAAACAGCTAAGTTGTGGTTAGTAATGCTACTCCCTGCTCCTTTTTCTGTCTGAAGGACGGGTCTGCAACTCTAGTGCCTTGAGGCAGGATTTTGAGCTGAGCAGATCTGATGCCGTCGGAGTGCATCACTGCTTTTTATCTTTGATAGAAACTTTTGGCTTCCCAGGGAGCTGCACTCTGCTGCCCTTCAGGGGCATACACTGGGGCTTGTGGTCAGAGAAGCTCTGGGAACTGCAAGTAGCCATGAATGTCTTAGCCATGCACCCTTGGGTTTTGTCAAGCCATGGCTTTTTCCCCCAGGAAGAGTTGGCCCCAGACATATGGCCAGTTTGTCTCCTAATCAGTTTGTCTGCTTGTTGGTCTCCCACATCTGGAACTTGTCCTGACTTCGTTCCCTAGTCCTGTGTAGCTATATCATGAATGATCATGGAAGTATGTATGAGAGACATCAAGACTCCATCTTTCTTTCTCTGCATCTTTCTATAGGACCCTCGCGGAACCGTCTGGAACCCATGGACACAATCTTTGTAAAAAGTGTGAAGGAAGATGGACCAGCACACCAGGCTGGCCTCCGAACAGGTAAGAAAAGGGGGCTCTGCCCTCACTTATTTAGAGTGCTCTCTTAACAGTACCTACGAGATACTGCATCCAAATTCCAATTGGAATCCTGTTTATGGTGGAATTCTGGCCAGGTTTCTCAGGTCTGATCCATTTGTTGTTCCAGTGAAGCCAATGCCTAGTATTGTGTATGCTTGGAAATGCATTCATGCTCTGCCATGCACAGTACAGTCTACATGGCTGTGCTGCCCACCCTTGTGGCCATAGCAGCATCCCCAGAAGTTCTGATCTGTCTGTGAGGTGCCAGTTGATCTGTAATCTCTTCCTCCTTTATTGTGCCCCTTAGCTGGCCCTCCACTGCGAACAGTTACTCCAGCCTCAGTCTTTTCTCTACCAGTAAAAATGTAGTGACCCTAATTTGTCAAAGAAGGATGTATTTGGAAAGGTTTGCAACTTATTCCTCATGGCTCAGTTATTATTGACTGTTCTAGAATTAGGTTGCATCAACAAGGGAAGATTATCATATTTATAAGAAATGTAGGTTTTTGAAAAGTGAGAAAACTTTGCTTGAACTACTTGTTCAACTTTGAACTACTTTGCTTGAAAATTAAAATCATTTAATAATATAGTTATTGATCTCAACTATTCCACACTTCATAAGTACAGAAATATGAATGGGGCTTGGAATTTGACATGCTGAAAATGTACTATTTTAAAATAACCTTAAGTTTCTAAATCATAAAACTGAATGTGAAAATGCTGAAAATGTTCAAAAAAGCTTGATGAAATTTCAAAAACTAGAAGGACTAGTTTCTGTTCAGTAAAGGAATACAGTAGGAAAGATGAAGCAAGGTGAAATGACTGAGGCCATGAGAAATTCCCAGTCCAAATATCAATTTGGAACGCATTTACTAGGACCTCTTAGGTAACCCTTTCTCTCCAACTGAAACACTCTACTTCTGTCTGAGAAATGGATGATATTACCTTTCTTACAAAAAGTGCTTTGTGAAAGCACTATATAAAATGCTGCTGTTTCTGCTGTTTTTTATTCTCCTGGTGATAATAATAGTGATAGTAGTGATGGCTTTTCCTTATTAATCACAAAGAGGGAGGCATCTCTTTTTTCTGCATATTTCCTTCCCCATTTCCTTACTGTTACCAAAAATAGATTACAGTGGCCCCTCCACTTTCATGAGGGTTCGGAGAGCAGAACCCTTGCAAAAGTTAAAAAAATCGCAAATATCTCCCCTTTCCCATTCCCTTCTGGTCTCAGCTTTGAACAAAAGGCAAGGAATGGGAGGGGGAGCAGTGGACGGGAGAAGTAAAGCACGCACATTCCTTCCTCCCCATTCCCTTGCTTTTTGCCTCAGCACACAATCTCATGGCTGGGCAAAAAGCAAGGGAATGTGAAGTGGGGGCACCAGAGGAGAGAAGGAAGGTGTGTGCATGCCTCCCTGCCATTCCCTTGCCTTTTGCCCAGGCACTCTTGCCTTCCCTCTCCAGACTGGGCAAAAGGCAAGGAATGAGAGGAAGAGAATAGGGTGGGGGGTAAGGCACACATGTGCCTTGCAAATAAACTCATGAAGGTCAAACCTGTGAATATGAGGGAAGAACTGTACATTATATCAGCAACCAGAAATTGTTTTTCTCATAATTTATATTGGTTTTAAAATCCAGCTTTTCTTTGTGATTGACACCTCAGTGTAGAATTTAGTTTTTAGCACGGACTAGTGCGTGGTCCTTCATATGTAATCAGTGGAAATGACTCACATATTTGAAATATCCCACCCTTTTAAAAACATGTATTCTCTTATCTCCCCCTCTCCATTTTCAATATTGGGAGAAAAAATAAAATACATACAAAATTATTTGCCTCATGCTAATTTTTGTGTTGACTACTCTGTCACCACCTGCTATTCCCTCTTTTAGGAGACCGTCTTGTCAAAGTGAATGGTGAAAGCATCATTGGGAAAACCTACTCACAAGTTATTGGCCTCATACAGAACTGGTGAGTTGTTCTTTTTCATCTCTTATAATCGTTTCAGCTTTATCACACAGACTTCACAGCTCCACTAATCACAGAGGTGGAGTATAATGCTTGCCAGTTAGATGTCTGAAATTTGCATGTGTTTTCCATAAAAACAAAGGGCTGATTCGTACTTAAGATCACAACCTTTCAGCCAGGTTGCTGGCTTGCCTACTTTTTTGTTCTGGTTGTATGTTTGCAGAACAAAAATTAGAAACTACCACTTACTCATTTTATACATTTATATTGTGCTTTTCAAAGCACACATTTTAATACAGCATTTCAGGCCTACTCAGAGGGTTCTGTATAACTTCAGATGTTTGCTGATATGATTTAATTATGCTTCTGTGGGGAAAACATACATGTTTTCCCCTTACTTGCATTTTAAAAAGGCCTGTGTGGTTGTCACATTTGGTCTTTCTCTAGACTTCTTGCCAGATTTCCTTTCCCAACCTCATATATACAGTACTCCTGCTTGGAATCCATTTGCCATGCTTTTTCTATCCCACTTTACCTCACTATGATCATCAGGCAAGTTGCTGGGTTAATAAAGTCAATGTAATGTGACTAGTCAACATTTTAACTACTTAAGCAGAATTTTGGTTTGAGAGCATTTGCAGAGGTTCTTGCAGAAAGGATGATCTATCAGAAAAAGACAGATATAGCATCTTTGGACCCCAGTCAGATTTTTCCAGGAACATTACAGGTTCACATATTTATAGGAATCTAAGACCAGTAAAGCTGGGCTATTAGAGGAAATGGGCTGCATTCTGTGTTCGTAGTGAGAATAGTTGTTACCCTGATTTCTGGGGTCTCGTGGGGGACCCCTTAATGTGCTCCACATGGTAGGGAATGGGAACTCAACAGAGCACAAGCAATAGCAAGGCGAGAGCCAGGGTAACCTAGTGGGGTCTTTTTAGCCAATTTTTACAGGGTCAGGCCAAGCCAAAAACCAAACAAAGATGTCTAATAAATGATTTTATTGAATGAAAGTCTCATGCACCAATGTAATCACTCACACACACACTCAAGACCTATTAAGAAGCAAAAGAGAGGAAACTAGATAGGGGAAATATTGAAGGGATTGTAGCTCGGGTAATACTGCATCTTTTCCTGAAGTCCTTGGTCCGGGAAAAACAGTGAAGAAGTGGAGCTCAGCATGGAGAGGGCTGAGGGGATTACTCAACAGACGGAGAAACGGGCTGCTGGTATGACTGGGAGCGATCCAAAGAAATGCTCAAAAAGTAGGACGATTTGTAGGGGAAAAAGTACCTTGAGGGCAAATCCTCTCCCGGGGAGAACAATGGGTGTTGTAACGAAAAAGAAGCTCCGCAATGGCAACTCCTTTTGCATGATGAATTTACTAGCTGTTGCCAAAGTTTCAGGATCTTCAGTTACTTTGGGTTGTGGTGTGAGTTTATGTAAATGGTCCTTGCATGACAGGATTTTATTGCTATCAGTGCTTAACTTGGGGGAAACACACTAATCCCCTCAAGTTGGCTCCTTAGTGGCTGAGGACCCTTTGTCTACTGTGGGTTTGCACAGCTTGAGGTCTCCTGGGGCTACGTGACAGGTGATTGTACTGGCCTGACCTGGTTTTCTATCGTTCAACCATTGCTGCCTACATGCTTATCCAGGTGACCTCTCAGTCATGTTGAATCATATTTTAATATCAAAATTGTAGACTCCGGGACAGGATTTATCAGTGAGATAACACAGTTGCATTTCTTGGAAATCAAGAAATTATTTAGATGCTTCTCCCATCTCCTTAACAACTCTGCACTTAAGACTGTGAAAGTTGCTAGCTGGTTTGAAGCTGTTGCCTTTTGTGAAAAAGCTTTAATTTCACTTTGTTATTTCAGAGTAAATCTCAGGTAGTTTGTTCATTCAGGTTCACTGCAGGGGTGTGAAATCCCAGACACTCTAGGTGGCACTGTTGAGTTACATGGGAGCATTTAAGTTGTTCATCACACCTC
The DNA here is from genome assembly GCA_948474755.1 of Ctenosaura bakeri. Classification (NCBI taxonomy): domain Eukaryota; kingdom Metazoa; phylum Chordata; class Lepidosauria; order Squamata; family Iguanidae; genus Ctenosaura; species Ctenosaura bakeri. Next base: position 534,384 of record CAOLHI010000699.1, read on the forward strand.
CTCATTCCTTCTGTCTTGATTGCACAATATTGCAAGTCTCTTGGAATAAATTAGGCACTTGCAAAATTATTAATGTTGGTAGCGTGAGATCTGCTTCATACCCTTGCACCCTGCATACATGTTATGAGAATCACAGAACTACTCCTGAAAAACAGCATTCTGTGTTATCTCTTGCCTTTCTAATCCCTGTCTTTTTTTCCTTTGCTTGATATGATTAGTTACTCTTGATAGGCAGGCAGATGCAAAGTGAAACAAGAGATGAAATAAAGGTTATCTTTTTATCATACATTTTAAAGGGCTAATACTTCAACTTGCAGGTATCCTGTGTTTCTCATATAGTTCTGTCATAATTTGTAGTTTGTAGTCCATCAGGTTTTATATGTTGATTGATTTGTTTTTCTGATTATGCGTTTAAGTACCTCTGTGTGTGTGCGTGTGTGTGCGTACACATGCAAGCACACATGCACTCCCATTTTCTAACCCCTGTGTTCCTCAAATTAGCAGTGGTCTTATATTTAACATTGTAAAACTTTCTTTATTCCTGACCCGAAGACAAAGTGGCCTGATAAAAAGACACTGGTTACTCCCATTTTGTTGTGTGACTCTGAGCTCTGTATTTAATTAGCCTTCAGAATTGCATATGGGACGTGGGGAGGCAAACCTGACCTGAGAAGGAGACCTAAATATAGCCAATGAGGAACATGCAAAGTGAAAGCAATCCATCTGGGAACTATATATATATATATAAAATGCCTAGCCCAGAAGCATCAAAGGCATGCGGAAAAAGATAACCTAACCAGAGGAAAACACATCGAAGACAACTCTTCAGACAAGCTGCAAAAAACAACTGAAAATATTTTTTGTTAGAGGAGTTGCAGGGTTTATGAAAATGTCACCCTGGTTTGTGGCCTTCTTCCCAGTTGGCAGGTAGCTCATGGGAAAAATTGGAGGTGGAAAGATCCTGAAAGCCTGGTAGCTATAAAATCCACAGCCATTTGAGGAGAAAAAAATTGATCTTTGAAGGAAAGAAGTAGTTGATTTTTTTCCACCTGAGGTTAAAATAAGGGTGGGGGACAGATCCTAGGAAGGGAGAAACTAGTAACCATAGCCAGGCAGGCGGCAATGAGGTATTCTTGCCAGTGAGCTCAATTGATTAAATAGCTATTAACTATTTTGGACTGCTTGTTGAATGGATAGATTGTAGTGTGGTCGCTAAGTGTGAGCTGTGTGCCAGGAGTTCAACGCTTACAGTTTCATCCTAAGCCTAGAAGTTACAGGAGCCAAGTGGCTGCTTCTGACTCATGTCTAACCCACACATCTCCTTGGTAACTTTGAGCAAAGGAAACGTATGATATGATGTCATCATATTCGTCAGGGAAGAGACTTAATGCCTGGAATTTCCAGTGGAAAGGATCTCTCTTAAAAGACCTCGGCAAGGCTTCTTGTGACCAGCAGAGACTGCTGCTAAGTCTGAGTGGCAGGGCTGGCCCAAGATAGTTTTCAGGCTGAAGCAAAATGCAGAATGATGGCTCTTTCTCACTCTATGTACAAAATCCAACCAGAATGGCAGTTGAAAATTTCTTCAATAGTGGTGATAGGGAATTATTCTCTGCTGCAACTAAGGCAGCAGCTGGCTCAGAATGTACAGGATGAGTTGTATGGCACGTCCCCTCTGCTATCTTCCTGTGCCTCCAGCTTCTGCTTCCTGAGGCACTTGCTTCATTTTGCTTAATGGTAAGCCCAGCCCTGCAACTGGGACATTAATCTGACCTGGGGTAAGGCAGTTCCTATATAGCCCAGGTCCAGGTACCTAAAGATCCACAATCTTCTGTGTAGCTGCCCAAGTACTGAGACCTCTGATGTGGGTCTTTTTGTGGCCCCTACACTTTCTGAAGGCGGGAAAATACCGGCTACCGAGAGGACCTTTGCCTAGTTTGGTGCTGGTTTTTTTTATTTGTCCTGGCCTTTAAAAACTGATATTGGTTTTCTTCTGCTGCATTGATTTTTATTGTTCTTTGTTGCTTGCATTTATCTAGCTGGTTGTTACAAGGGCTGTTAAAGTTCAATTGTTGCTTTGTTCTTCTTTTGCTCTTTTTAATTGTTAGCCTCTGTGAGGATGGGCTTTAAGTTTCTAGCTAACAACCACAAATAATTAAATGTTGCAGTTGGCTTTCTGGTTTAGGATGGGGAGCTAAAGAAGTATCCTTACTCAGATTTCTGCTGCTCCATTCTCTGCTCTACAATGATGGAAACACTAAGAGCTTAGTAACTTCTCTTCCTTTATCAAAGATATCGACTCAGTGATATGAACAGGGAGAAGGGGATTAGGGAATTTTAAGTTCTTCCTCACAAAATTGAATGTTATATGCAAAATAGAAGGTGGTCTATCTATGTGTCTGTCTGTCTGTCTGTCTGTCTGTCTATCTAGCTATCTAGCTATCTATCCATCCATCCAGCTGTCTGTCTGTGTATGTGTGTGTGTAATATCACGCATTTCTCCCATGTGGGACCCAAACTGGATTGCATGTAAAAATGTTAAAACAGTTTAGCTAAAACAGTAAAATAAAATTTTTATAAAGCTATAAACATCAATTCACCTAAAAATATTGATTTAGAATAGTTAAAAACACATTAAAACCTTTTATGTAGTGCAGAGGTGTAACAGGTGTCCCAGTTCTTACAGCATTAAAACTTTTTATGCTGTAAGAACTGGACACCTGTTGTGCTACCCCAACCAGTTAAAAGTTAAAGGCCTGTTTAAATAAGAAAGTCTTTGTGTGCCAGTGAAAAGAGATCAGAGAGGGGGTCAGCCAACCGTCTCTTGGAAGAGAATTCCATAGGCATGCCTGTGGTGATGATGAGTCTGAGAGAAAGCCCTCCCCTACAGATCTTAAAACTCAGGTAAGCTTGTGTAGGGAGAAGCTCAGGTGGGCTTGTGCAGAGATGCATGTTCTTGCTCAAGAACATCTGTGTGGGAAAGAGTTGACAACATACATGTTTGACATATAGTACCACTCACTCATTAGTGGTTGTTCAGTAAAGAGTTGACGATGCCATATCTCGCCATCCCTCCCACTTCTGTATTCTAGCCAAAAGTACTTGCAGACTTCTGAAGCTACATTTCATTAAACAAAATGTTCTATAAAGACAGGGTTGTGTTGTTAAAGGAGGCAGACTTACTCCTTTGAGTACTCTGTTGTGCATGATAGTACCTCTTCCGTAGCCCTGATGTTACTGTACTGGTTTTGAGAAAGGCAATGCCAAGAGCATAAGGTCCAACAAATTCCTCACTTACATTGCAGACAATTTCATTATCCAGAAGGTGGAAGAGGCAACAAGAGTATCAGCTATTTTAGATCTGATCCTAACCAACAGGGATGACCTTGTTAATCGGGTGGAAGTGATGGGATCCTTAGGTAGGAAAGACCATGCTCTATTGGAATTTGTTATTCAGTGGGAAGGGGAAGGGGAGTATAGCCAGACAAGCATTATATACTTTAAGAAAGCTGATTTCTGTAACCTAGGGAATTATTGGCTGAAATTCCGTAACCTAGGGAATTATTGGCTGAAATTCTGTGGTCAAGAAAACTGAAAGAGAAGGGAGTTCGTGCTGGATGGGAGTTTCTTAAAAATGAAATACTGAAGGCACAGTTTAAAATTGTTCTGATAAAGAGGAAAAATGGGAAGTGCCTAAAGAAACCAGAATGGTTGAGTAAAGAACTCTAAACCGAGCTAAGTGTTAAAAGAAGCAGGTGCATGAAATGGAAGAATGGGGAAATCACCAAAGAGAAATTCAGACAAATAACCACAATATGTAGGGGCAAAGTCAGAAAAGCTAAAGCACAGAACGAATTCAGGCTTGCCAGACAGATTCAAAACAATAAAGGGCTTTTTCAGATATGTCTGCAGCAAAAGGAAAAACAAGGAAATGATAGGGTCATTGCATGGAGAAGATGGCCAAATACTAACAGAGTGCAGAGAAAAGGCAGAACTATTCAACACCTTCTTTGCCTCAATTTTCTCCCGAAAGGAAAACAGTATTCAATCTGGGGGCTGGGAAGCAGGTGGAGAAGTGGGGGAAATGCAGCACAGAATAAGTAGAAAGTAGTACAGGAATACCTGGCTACTCTAAATGAATTCAAGTCTCCAAGGTCACATGAAATTCATCCAAAGATATTAAAAGAACTGGCAGAAGTAATTTCAGAACCAATGGCATTAATCTTTGAGAATTCTTGGAGGACACAAGAAGTCCCTGCAAACTGGAGGAGGGCAAATGTTGTCCCTGTCTTCAAAAAGGGAAAAAAGGAGGACCCAAATAGTTATCACCCAGTCAGACAGACGTCAGTACCTGGAAAGATTCTAGAGCAGATCATTAAACGGACAGTTCGAAATTCCTTAGAAAGCAATGCTGTGATCATTATCAACATGGGTTTCTCAAAAACAAGTCATGCCAGACTAATCTCTTGTTATGAAAGAATTACAAGCTTGATAGATGAAGGGAATGCTGTGGATGTGCATATCTTGATTTCAGTAAGGCCTTTGACGGAGTTCCCCCTGATATTCTTGTGAATAAGCTAGCAAAATGTGGGCTAGACAGTGCTACTGTTAGGTGGATTTGTAATTGGTTGACTGACTGAACCCGAAGGGTGCTCGCCAATGGCTTCTCTTCATCCTGGAGAGAAGTGACTAGAGGGGTGCCACAGGGTTTTGTCGTGGGCTCAGTACTATTCAACATCTTTGTCAGTGACTTGGATGAAGAGATAGAGGGTATGCTGATCAAATTTGCGGATGATACCGAATTGGGAGGGGTTGCTAATACCCTGGAGGATAGGATCAAAATTCAAAATTACCTAAGCCAAACCTAACACAATGAATTTCAACAGGGAGAAATGTAAGGTCCTACACTTGGCCAGTGTGATGTGGCTGCTAAGAAAGACAATGTGATTCTTGGTTGCATCAATAGGAGTATGGTATCTAGATCGAGGAAAGTAATAGTACCACTCTATTCTGCTTTGGTCAGACCTCATCTGGAATACTGTGTCCAGTTCTGGGCACCTCATTTCAAGAAGCATATTGACAAGCTGGAATATGTCCAGAGGAGAGTGATCAAAACGGTGAAGGGTCTGGAAGCCATGCCCTGTGAGGAGCAGCTTAGGGAGCTAGGTATGTTTAGTCTGCAGAAGAGAAGGTTAAGAGGGGACATGATAGCCATGTTTAAATGTTTGAAATGATGTCATATTGATGAGGGAACAAGGTGGTTTTCCACTGCTCCAGAGGCTAGGACAAGAAGCACTGGATTCAAACTACAGGAAAAGAGATTCCACCTAAACCTCAGGAAGAATTTCCTGATGGTCAGAGCTGTCTGGCAGTGGAATATGCTGCCATGGAGTGTGATGGAGTCTCATTCTTTGGAAGATTATAAACAGAGGCTGTTGGGAGTGCTTTGATGTGTGTTCCTGCATGGCAGGGGGTTGGACTAGATGACCCCTGTGATCTCTTCCAACTCTATGATTCTGTGTGAGTGTGTGCACAAGAGCCAGGATACTTTGGAAACAGTAGTGTACTTAGGCCATTTTAGACATACACTACTGTCTAAAGAAGAGACAGCTTCACTGCCCTCAAAGACTGTTAAGTCCAGTCTTTGAGGGGAGTGGAGCCATCTCATCTTTAGATAGCAGTGTATGTTTCTTTGCTTATCTTAAAATGTGATAAGTTGTGCTTGCTGCTTAACTTGAGCCCTTCACTTCTGTCCAAAGGTCTTGCCTTGATGGTGTGTTCCTGCATGACAGAGGCTTGGATTGTATGGTCCTTGTGGTCTCTTCCAGCTCTACACCACTGGTGTGTGAGTGTGTGTGTGTGTGTGTGTGTGTGTGTGTGTGTGTTGGTTGCAGCAAGGGCTGGTAACCTGTGGCTTTCCAAATGTTGATGATCTCCAACTCGCATCAACCCAGATAGTGTGGGAAATGGTAGATGTGATGGAAGTTATGGGCCAACACTACTTGGAGGACCACAGGTCCCCCAAGTGATTACTGTGGGATGGGACAGAAAGTTTCTTTTCATACCTAATCTTTTTCAAACTTCCCTCTCTCCTCTGCAGTGAAGATGCTTTGGAACTCTCCATCATGCCCAAAGATGAGGATATTCTGCAGCTGGTGAGTGCTTTGCCATTGTCAAGGGCTGCTTTCTTGGTGGGTTTACTTTGCTGATTGGACAGCAGATCAAACTCACTGAAATGTCCCATTATTCTATTATGATGTATGGGGTTCCAATTCACTCGGTTACACTCAGTAACTGACACATGCACACAGAGCTAAACCCCAATGGCTACTTTAAAAAAAAGGAACAAGGAGCTTGGGATAGTGGCAATTTAGAGAAATAGCAGGATATGTCTTTCCCTGCCTGCCACTTCTCCAGTTCTTATTAACCATGTTGGTTGCACCTTGCTTCACTCAATGTGTTTACAAATACATTTAGAGGGAGATTAAGAGGATTAAGCACCCTCTTTTTCTTGTTCCCCATTGAAGCTCTGATTTAAGTTCCTTTCTGAAGCTGCTTTTTCTCTGTATGTGTGCATGTTTATATAAATAGGCATGGATACAGATCTATATGCAGGTGCTTTGCCTTGCATATCTTACAGTGTTTAACTGAAGCCCACAAGTAGGTATGCAGTGAATGTGTACATGCACTACACATAGCTTGCATAGTCTATATTCCTTTGCTTTGTCCTTGTTAATGCTACATCCCGTAGCAGATGGTTAGACTCTAAAATAAAGGCTGTGCCATTATTCAGTAAGCTTTTCCTTAGGACCAACACATGTAAGAACTTGGATGCAGCTGACCAAACCTGGATGACACATGCCAATTTCCCTTCTTTTTTCTTTGCAAGTGAAAGTGTAAGAACATTCTCCCTACATCTTGATTAAAATTTTAAATAATCATGCCGTGTCTGTTTTCTGGGTTCTATCAGGCCAACTATGATTGAATATTGTAAACAATCACATTTTAATTCCACACAATGTACACTCATGTATGCACAAACAACAATGCAACACATTGTGTATGAAATTTGTCACGTATGCACTATCCAAAAAGTACCTATGCATCCAGTGAGGTGCCAATGCAGAACTTGATTGTAGGACTCTTCTGCCAGTGCTGTTCAGTTAATTGCAACATTGGGATTTTTGTTGTATTCCTTCAAGTCATTTCCAACTTATAGTGACCCTAAGGTGAACGTGTTATGGGGTTTTCTGGGGCTGAGAGTGTGTGATGTGCCCAGAGTCACCCAGTGGATTTCCACAGCCAAGTGGGGAATTGAACCCTGGTCTCCAAGGTTGTAGTGCAGCATTCAAATCACTCCACTCCATAGGCTCTATACAACTAAACGAAAGATGCAGAATAGATGCAAATGCAATATAAAAGTTTCACTACAAAAATTTACCCTTTCTTCTGTCCTAAATTGTTATTTCCAATTTATGACCCTAAGGCAAATCTGTCATGGGGTTTTCCTGGCAGGATTTGCTCAGAGGGAAGTTTGCCTTTGCCTCCTTTTGAGACTGAGAGACTTTGCCATGTCTGAGGTCACCCAGTGGGTTTCCATGGCTGAGTGGTGATTCAAACCCTGGTCCCCAGAGTTATAGTCCAATGCTCAAACCACTACACTACACTGGCTCTCTTCTCCCTCCTAAATATGTAACTGAAAATCCCACTACTTTGTTCAAGGTGGAAGGGTCTGCTCCTTAGCCCTCACAACTACAGCTCTTCTCCAGATGTCCCTCTCATTCTGAACTCAGCTAGCGAGCACAGCCTCTTTCTTGAGGTCAGAGGTATATCTAGTGTAAACAGAACTAGGGCAAGTGGAAGTTGTGCCCCTACCTCCTGGACCACTTCCTCTTCCTCCTCCTCCTCTGCTTAATCTTTCAGAATGGCTTTTTTGTTCCCCCACCTGGCATTGGTGCCTAGGGCACATACCCTACTTGTCCCACCCTAGATAAGCCTTTGCTAAGGTTTTCCTGACTCAATGGGCCAAACCAGTAATTCATTGGGGTTACATATGTATGTGTGAGAGAAGTGAGTCAGGTCTTCTGGAAATTGTACTAAAAAAACTAACTTTTCCAAGGTCTGACTAGTGGCATGTTAGGGAACACTGATAAAGCTTGCAAGCCATATGCCATCCCCAGTGTCCCATGTTGGCAAGGATAACAGAAGCTATAGGCTGACACATTTGGTGGGACAGACGGACAACCCTCACAGGCACCAGACTGGGGAGGGCTGGTCTGAAGTATGGAAGGCACAAACTCTTTAGGGCTATAGAGGCCAGAAGTGGCACTTCAAATTGTGCCAAGGCAGCAACAGGGATGCAATGCAAAGGCAAGAGAACAGATGCTTTGTACACCAAGCAACCTCTAGAGTTTTCCTAGGGCAATTTAGGAATTCCACCAAGTTCTTGGCCTAAATGCTCTAATGGCATCAGATCCCATCTGATCTTGGAAGCTAAGCAGCGTCAGCTCTGGTAAGTACTTGGATGGGAAACTACCAGCAAATACCAGGTGCTGCAGGCTAGTGGTTCTTAATCTTTCCTTTACCAGGAACCGCCTGTAAATATAATTTGTTGCTAGGATCCCCTAAAATTTAACCCAAGATTTAAATATTTAAATTTTGATTTTAATATTCAAATGTTTATTTAAATTTCAAAATATTTACTTATTTATTAAAGGCTTATGGAGACTAGGATTCAAATCTCTGTTCAGATATTGGATGACCATGGTCAAGGCACATTTATTCAGCCTCAGAAGAAAGCAAAGGCAACTCCTCCTCTGAACAAATCTTATCAAAAACAACCCAGTGATAGGGCTGCCTTAGGGTTGCCATAAGTCAGAAGTGACCTGGAGGTACACCACAACAAAGTGCCATTGACAGAGGAGGTTCTTTCTAAGCATTGTGTCTCACTTTTGTAAAATGAGTTATGGTGCTCCTAAGGAAACCCTATCATGGGGGCGTTCTTGGCATGATTTATTGCCTTTGCCTTTCTCTGAGGCTAAGAGAATGTGATTTGCCTCAGGTCACCC